>OY776277.1:25225613-25763113 GCA_963675445.1 Linnaemya vulpina
TCTTGCCTTTTACTATTTTCAGCAAATAAACTTACTAAACCATCGAATTAATTTACCCAAAATAAATTTTTGTTTGTTCTGTGTATGAAAAATATAAAATAGTAGTCTTGAAATCCCTTTAACTTTGGTCTGTTATTGACAAAAATCAGACTCACTTGATATGTTGTTAATTAAAAGTATGTTGTAAAAACTGTTGGCCAAGTGAAAAGGCAACATGGCAAAACCAAATTCACAAGACCAGCGAGTACGTACACACCAGTGATGTGTGAATTGCCAAATATTCCACCATTTTTAAATATTCGCAATCGGCATTTAGACGCAGGATAAATGATTTTACGTAACACGCTACAAGTTTAGTCGTATATATAAAAAAAAATTGAATTTATCAATTCAGAGTATATATTATAATAAATGGATAAACACGGATTTATTCAAATTTCTATCAAGCAAAACTATGATGTTATATGAACATAAAATGCTGTTCCTTGATTTGCTCGTGTTAGACAAAAAATCTAGAATTAAAACTCATTTAGATGATATTCTATTTAAATCTGATAAAAAATTTTGTGGCAATTTAGTGTCTTGAAATATACTCGCGAAAGTTGTACAAATTATTCGTATTTGTGATTATCTTAAATTAATATTCGCGACGTCACTACCACATGCGTACGATTGGCATCCTTTGCTCTGCTAACTGCTGTTGCACATTCCATTCAAAAATTAAAACAAAACTTTCATGTATAAAAAATAGCATTCGGCGTTGCATCGAATCCGCTATACCGTATGGCAAAATTTATGTGATTAATATAAGTTTTACTTGTTTAAGAATGACCAAGGAATCTTGTTTTTTTGAACGATGATTATATAACAAAACTTTATAAGTTATTTTTGTTTCCAATTTGATTGCGCAAAAGTAAAAACTTTTTCGTCTTGGTTAAATAGGTAGATAATCTATGAAATAATTAAAGCATATTTGCAATATATAGAAGAAAGCATTTTTTGGTATTGCTGTTAGTAATAAAATTTATTATTTTATTTATTTAATTCAGAAAATATTGTGTAAAATATATTTCTTTGCTTTAGGATTGGTTAAGATAGTATATATATACCTGAATTTAGACGGTATCCACTCAGTGGATTTGAAACACGATTTTTTATAAATAAATTTCCAAGAAACCAATATGAATTATATATACTCAACAAAACAATATGCAAAAGTTATATAAGCAATCTAATAAATAAATAAATATGGATAAATTCATGCCGGATTGAAGTTATTGGCGCAACAAATTGTTTTAAATTCTCTCAGTTTACAAATTTATAAATCTCATATCTTTCTTAAGAATTTTCTGCTAACAAACGGGATTGGAAGTTTGTTCCAAACTATTTAACTATCGATACCAATAAGTCTACCAGATGACTGTTAGATCCTGCAATAAGAAATCTTTGCTACTATTCATGCTTAAGGTACCCGTAGTATCAGATATATAAAGATAACAATATGTTTACTGTTCTTTCGGCCATCTCTTCTATTAATGGTTTATACACTGCACTTATAGTAGTATCTAGTCTAATGCACAATATCTAGTAACCCAATAATGATATAGCGAGAGCGGCACTTCCCTGGATAGCTGATGGAATTGTGAAAATAGGGGCTATAATTTAATTACTAAATATTCGCCCTTCACTGGCATTCTCTTATCACGCTGGAAGTTTCTAATTCAATAGAAATCATACATAATTGACCTAAGAAGATAGAAAGGCAAGGCTAATTAACATGTGGCAAGACATAAAGCCAACGTAGGCTGGTACTATTTCACTATTTGATTATATGATATTTCTTGAATATTTCATCAGACATCATTGAAATTGGCTTTGCGGTGTAAAATTGTGCATAAAGTGTTTTTAATTCAGAAAGACATGAAAAATATTTCAAAATGAACGGGAGAGTCAACGGCAGTTCAACTGTCACATCAGAGCCTAGTAGCTGTTTTCAAAAGCCACTCACACTATCAGTATTTCTAATTATTACTTGTTAGGTGGCTTAAATGAATGTGATAACAAAATATATTTGTAACAATTTCATTACGGAAATGAACTTTCCTTGACATAAAAATACTTATTACTTTTTCATACTCTTGCAAATTATATATTTAATGGAAAGCTATTGAAAGCAATTTCCTTCAACTCAAGTTCCGTATCGAAAATTTGTTACACACAAATAGGAGTACAGAATATATTTTCTTTAAGGTAGCACATGTAAAACTATAGTCGAAAATAAAAACGGCAACACAAGCAATTTGTGAAGGTTATGAAAAGGTAGAAAAGTCAAAAAGTGCACAAAAAATGGCTTGAAAATCATCTTTAAAGATCCCTTGAACGCGTCACTGCAAGTGATAAGACAATTATTCTCTAAATGACACTTCTGTCAATTATAAGCAATTTTTTGTAGCGACTTTGAATCTTCACAAATAAAAACAAAACAAAACGAAAACAAAAAAGTGGTTTCCTCTTTTGTTTATATTTTCCTTGATTTTATGGTTAAAAAATTTGAAAATCGCACTACGACATGCTTGTGCATGCTCTTGTAAGTCCTTTTTATGATTCGAATCTAATTTGGTTTGGCGCTTGGTCACAAAAGAGGATGACGTACAGTAATAGTGTTGGAGATGGAGGCAGCTAAAGGCTTCACCGTTGTGGTCACGGTCATTTGGTTTGCTTTATTTTCATTTTCAACGGTACGGCCGTTGTTTGCTCAAAATTGCCCTTTTCTTCTATTTGCGGAAGTTGCCGTTTTGTTTAGATGAATATGTAAATATATATTTTTTTTATTTTTCGGTAGAAAATAAAGCAAAAAAGAATCGTGAACGAGTTGAGTAGAAAAGGAATTTGCATGAATAAAAGCAGTTTTATAAAGCACATAATATAACGACACTGTGGTCATCAGGATAGATTTTTATTTTTATCATTTTCTGTTTTTTAGATTTTATTCAGTTGGCTGTTTTTTTTGGCTGTTCTTTTTTATTTTTTGCTTTTCTTTGTTTCTGTTTTTTATGTCTTTTTTTTAACGGTCCATTCGACTGCTGCAATAAATATCAAGTGTCGTTGTGTATAAAGTTGAAATGCTGGATTTTTATTTTCCAAACAATTGTTTATATAATGCCGGCTTTAAGCCTTTAAAATCGTCATGATTATAGTTTTTGTAGAGACTTAAATCAAACAATAACTTATACGACTCTCAATGCGGACATACGAAATTAATGCTTCAGAAAATTGTTAAGTACAACTGCAGTACCGCCATTAACTCGTGTAACTTCAAAAATACTTGTGTTAAAGAGCACGGCGATCTTTATACGACAACTACTTCTGAAAATTATTTCAGTCATACTGCTGCATACTGAGTTCTTTGTGTGACTTCTTCAGGAAATTAATTTCTTTATTTGATATTAATATTATATTGAAATATTGAAATACAAATAATATTTGAACATAAAAATAACGAGACCTTAAGCTTCATTCGTTCTACTTCTGTCGTCTGAAGAACAAATACGGATTGAATTTCATGTCGGAATTTTGACTTTATTTAAATAGCAGGTCAATTTTTGTTATTAAACTCACAAACAAAAAACAATAATAATAAAAAAAAACAATTAAAATAATTGCCTACCTGGAAGTGACCCAAAAAAGGCTAATGACCGAAAAAGAAAACAAGTTTTATATTCTTATATTGGCATACATACCATAAACACACATAAAAGTAAAAACAACAAAAACAATAAAAAGCAAAAATCAGATTAAAAATTAATAAATGAGCTTAACGAACTCTCCGACTAGAGAGAGAAGGCTCAGCATAAACAACAGAAATGCATACATAGTGTTAAATTCTGATAATAACAATGAACAAAAGAACATTGATAATCCAATGTTAAATAATAAGTATTTAAGTGCAAAAACAACAAACACAAGTTTGAGTGCAAGTAGAAGTGCACCACAGTTAAACGAATTTTTGTTTACAGACAAAAGCAAAAAAATAGCAACACCAACGGTAAGCAAAGAAAACATTAACGAAAGGGGAAATACACCTAAAACAACAAGCAAAAGAGTGCTAACAGGTATGGATCGCTACATAACGATCACAAAACGTAAGTATAGCCCTCAGTCTGAAAAATTTGAACCAAGTTCTAAGCAGCCGAAGAACTCCGCGGCATCCCAAAATCGTTTCGCACTGCTTGACAATGCTGACGCTACAGAATTGACACCTGTATCTGCTAAAAATTTCAAACCGCCTCCATTATATCTTAGAGAGGCTACTACTAATGAATTAGTGAAAAAGCTGACGCAGGCAGTTGGTAAGGACAATTTTTACGTTGCGTCACTGAAGAAGGGCAACGTATTGGAAACCAAAATACAAGTGAACAGTGAAACAAATTATAGGAAGCTTGTTAATAGCCTCGATTCTGAGAAGAAGAGCTACTATACATACCAGTTGAAAAGTGCTAAGGGCTTAATAGTGGTTGTAAAGGGTATTGATAGTTCGGTACCAGTGGCAGATCTACAAGATGCCCTAGAAAAAGAGGGCTATGAAGTAAAATCTGTTCATAATATTTTGAATAGAAATAAAATTCCTCAGCCTATGTTTAGAGTTGAGATTACTTTTAACTCTTCACATATGAAAAAAAAGGGTGACCCTCACCCAATTTACAACTTAAGGTATATTCTTAATCGCAAAGTAGTAGTTGAAGAGCCTATAAAGCGCAAAGGGCCACCACAGTGCCAAAACTGTCAAGAATTTGGGCACACTAAAAGGTTTTGTAAATTGCCATCGGTATGCGTCAGATGTGGAAACATCCACAAAAGCCTCGATTGTCCCCATGCCAAAAATGACTCCAAGGTTCTAAAATGCAGTAATTGCGGCGGCAACCACACAGCAAACTACCGTGGTTGTGAAGTTTATTTGCGCCTCAAGCAAACAGATTTGAAAAAACCAGTAAACACTCAGTATCGTAACACCGTACTTCAAAATCCACTACCTATGTTGCAACAACAAAGCCGTGGTCACACAAACGTAAATCACCCGCAATTGTCTTATGCACAAACGTTAAAAAAAGGTACGGCAGCCCCTGCAATTCCTAGCAGCGATGATTGTAATCTAAAAAATCCAACTTACTCCGGGAGTTTTGAAAACAATCCAAGCTCCATAGACAAATTGATACAAACCATGGACCGATTTATGGCAAGCATGGAGAGTATGTTTCAACAAATGCTGCAAAATCAAAGCATGTTAATGCAGATTTTGCTAGACAATAAAAAATAAAAAATGAACCAGTTACAAATATGTTTCTGGAACGCTAACGGCTTAAGCCAGCATAAAAATGAAGTTCAACACTTCCTGCACACACATCAAATAGATGTTTTGCTTGTTTCCGAAACCCATTTTTCTATCAAAAATTGTTTTCGAATAAATGGGTATTATACCTATGATACAAAGCACCCAAGTGGTAGAGCTTGTGGAGGTTCAGCAATTCTTGTTCATAAGGATGTCGACCATTTTCCAATGCCAGAGTATAAAACAGATCATATTCAGGCCACAACTATCAACATACCCGCCACAGGGATTGCAATATCTGCAGTGTATTGCCCTCCAAGGCACAATATTAATAAGGAGCAGTTCACCCATTTTTTTAAAACGTTAGGCTCAAAATTCTTAGCTGCTGGAGATTTTAACGCTAAACATACGTTTTGGGGCTCTCGCCTCGTTACTCCAAGGGGCAGACAACTTCTTGATACTGTTTTGTCCAACAACTTGGATGCAATATCCGCAGGACACCCTACATATTGGCCTACTGACTTAAACAAAATCCCCGATGTGATAGATTTTGCTGTATTTCGAAGTATACAACGCGAGCATATTTCGCTGCTTCCTTCCCTCGATCTGTCGTCGGATCATTCTCCAACCTTTTTAACGCTTTCCAATGCCCAGCAAAATTTAGATCAGAATGCTATTTATTTTCCAAACAGAAAGACAAACTGGCTTAAATATAAAATGTATGTAAGCGCACACCTGCCGCAAAATATTTCACTAAAAACTGATGATGAAATACAGTCGGCTGTGAACCAACTAACTAGTATACTGACTGATGCTGCTAAGGTTTCTACGCCCACTACCTCATTATATACAAAAAGGGGTACCAACGATCCAAGCCACATTCAAATTCTACTAAGAGAAAAAAGACGATTAAGACGCCAATGGCAAGAGTTTCGCTCGCCGACTTTAAAAACACAATTAAATCAATGCCAGAAGATGTTACGTGGGGCCCTTCAGAGGGAAAAAGAGCTAAACCTGAACAGATTTTTGGAGAATTTAGATGCCACCGAGAAGACGGACTACAGTTTGTGGAAGGCAGTCCGCAAAATGAAGTGCCCTACTGCTTATGAAGCCCCAATTCGCTTACATAATGGGAAGTGGGCGAAAAACTCCAGCGAGAAAGTTGAAGAGTTTGCCAATCACCTGGAGGCGGTTTTTGTTCCAAACGAAACGGACTCTTGTTTACCACCAACAGCTGTCCCAGAACGTGTTTTTGACCCATTAAAAATCCGCCTACCTGCTCTGAAGGCAGTTATACGTGGTCTAAACCCAAAAAAATCGCCCGGCAGTGACAAAATCACTAACGCTATGATCATCAACCTGCCGAATTCGGCTTTGAGAGTCGTTATGTTTATTTTTAATTCAATGTTAAGAACTGGATATTTTCCATTATCTTGGAAACAATCGGAAATAGTTATGATCCCCAAGCCTGGCAAAGACGTCACGCAGGTGACATCATACCGCCCAATCAGCTTATTGCCGGTTCTCTCAAAAATATTTGAGAGGTTAATATTAAAATCGTTATCACCGTATACTGACTCGGCTAACTTAATTCCCAACCACCAATTTGGATTTAGGAAAAAACACGGTACCATTGAACAAGTGCATAGAATTACGAATTTAATTCGTCAAACTTTTGAAAATAAGCAGTACTGCTCTGCACTATTTATTGATATATCACAAGCTTTCGACAGAGTCTGGCACGAAGGCCTTTTATATAAAATTTCACTACTGCTTCCTGAAAACGTCCACAAACTGCTCACTAGCTATCTAGCGAATAGGTCTTTTGTAGTACGATCAAAAAGTACTTATTCGTCAATCAAACGCATATCAGCTGGTGTCCCTCAGGGGAGCATACTCGGCCCATTTCTTTACTTATTATACACCGCCGATTTGCCTACAAATCAACTCACACACACATCCACATTTGCTGATGATACAGCGTTTTTAAGTATACATCAACATCCGGAAGTAGCTTCCCAACAACTTCAAAACCACATTACTGATTTGGAGAAATGGTTGAATATGTGGAAAATAAAAGTTAATACCTCGAAAAGTGTTCACATAACCTTTACATTAAGACACAAAAGTTGCGCACCGATTTCAATAAACGGGACAACAATTCCAGAGCAGAGCCAAGTTAGGTACTTGGGAATACATCTCGATCGGCGTCTGACGTGGGTTCACCATATTGCAGCCAAAATTACACAGCTGAAAATCAAAACCGCTCAACTTTTCTGGTTAACTGGGCCACACTCTTCACTGAACTTGGACCTCAAGGTACTCTTATACAAGGCAGCCTTAAAACCAATATGGTATTATGGTATCCAGTTGTGGGGTTCCGCCTCCGCATCAAATGTTGAAAAGCTACAAAGAAGACAGTCAAAGATTCTGAGAATGATTACGTGCGCTCCTTGGTACATACGAAATAATAACATCCACTTGGATCTCAATATTCCTACCATCCGAGAAGAGATTAAAAAATCGTGTACGAGCTACATTGCAAAAGTTACTGATCATCCCAATCCATTTGCGAGGGACTTACTTTTATTTGAGGGTCATAGGCGTCTGAAACGGGTGCAAACTTTTGATTTGGCAACATAATTTTCCTTTTATTTTTATTTCTATTTTTTATTATTCGAACAGTAAGTTGAGTGCTGCAATGGCAGTATCAACTTAAATATTTTGTTAGGTTAAGATTTTAATACTTATTGTGAATGACGTATAGTCAGATTCAATAATAAAAATTAATATATTTAAAAAAAAAAAAAAAAAAAAAAATACTGCTGCATACTAAAAACCAGAAATAATAAAACATCTGTATTAAAGGATTTTGGTATTGAGGGTTTTAAGAGCAATTTTTGGAGATTCCTTTAGATGTGGTTATTATTGTGTCCTTCTGACATGCTACAATATCAGCATAATTCTCATGTATGATTTCTTTATCCGACGATAGAGTTAAAGTTAATGTGGGGATGTGAAAAAGTGAAATAAATGCAATGGCTCATAGTGGCTTTAATTCTATGTGAAATTATGATTTCTCTACTGCAGTGTTCTAAACTTTAGAGTTATCAAAACATCTAAAATGCGTATTAGCAACAACAGAAAAGGTCGTGTTTATTTCTTCGAAATAAGACTACTGCCAACCCTGGTTAAGCATTGGCTATATGACTCGAATCCCCTTCCAGCGTTATGAGATTCAATCACAATCGTAACAGGTCACCGAACCATCTGCTATCTAGAAGCAACTAACATGCTATATTCATAATGGCCGTAATATACTGTCAAGAAATATCACTCAGCTGATGACGAGCTAATTTTTATAGCAATACGAGCAGATTCATTTGGATTATCGGCTAGATAGACTGAGTTTCATGCTCAGAAACGTTAAACTCTTTTATATTATTTTTTCATGATTTTGAGCTGAAAGCAAAACAACATTAATTTTTTAATTAAACTATTAATTCAGCGAACATCATGCTATTGAATACAATATTGGGAGCGACATTATTTCAGCTCTGTTTGATATAAAATTAAAGATATTTTGATATATAAAATTAAAGACAATTTTCTATCCAACATAACAATTTTATTAGAGAATTTTGTACTCACCAAAGTGCGTGAACTTAACAAATTAATATAGGCAGTTCTCACATTCTATTTCAACAAAATCATCTGTTAAATAGTTGATATTTTTAATGACGAGTGAAATGTAAGCAAGGGCACAAGTAACGCCTTAAGATGCCATAGCGCTTACTCAACGCAGTATGGATTTGATGGTTGAAAAATTACTCTAAATCCTCTAAAGGTTTTAATCTTAGTAAAACTTTCAATTAAAAAGCAATTTCCTCAGTTAATATATAATTTCAAAGAAGTAAACTTGTGCTTTACTAAAGATTTGTACAGTAAAAAACATTATGTCAGGTTAATTATTAGATAAATAAAATGTGGTCCAGCTATATTGCGAGATATTATGTCTGAGTCTCAGCTAAAAGTTAAGATTATTGCACAATCTAATTTGACATTGTGTCAGTACTTGACAAATTAAATCATGAAGAGGTTTACAAGTGATTCCAAAGTAAATGCGTTTCTTTCTAATATCTGTGGTCAGCATAATCAAACAAATATGTCCGCAATATATATAAACATGCATCAAATTCAGCAAAACGGGTCTGCATAGAAAACTAGTTCTCGCGGCCTATAAGCTGACTACATCATCAGGACGTTAATCTTTCACAATAATGCAACACAAACAGTTGCTGTGAATGGTGCTCCCTTTAGCAAGATGACCACGTCTTCCAGCCAACGATAGAATGTCATCAAGCCAACGATAGAATGGCTCTTTTGCGAGAGAACTTAAACTGCCATGTTATATCATGTCGTGGTGAAGTTAATTGGCCATCACGATCATGTGAATCGATATCGTACGATTTCTTTCTTTAGAGATATTTAAAAGAACAAGTTTATGTTGAGAAGCAAAAAAGCATTAACGACATTGAACCTCAGTTATGAAACAGAAAAGTCGTGGCAAACTTTTAGCATTTATATATTTTTATATAAAACTTTCATAAATTCATAAAATAAATTAATATTTAAAAACAACTTTCTGAAACTTCTTAAAAGTTTTAGAATGATCGCCATTCACTCAATGATCAGTTAAAGAAGTATGAACTAAAATGCGCATTTTTAGTTCTTGTCATAACTTCTTAGGAGTCCGAATATGCAATTGACCTGCTTTATTTTGATAGTATCAACGCTGTGATATACGCAGAGCCTTTGAGTGGAATATATAAAGACATACAAACACACACAAAAATTTATATATTAATATTTTAGCGCAAAAAATATTCAAGTATTTTACAACGATTTCCGGCATTAAAATTTACTTTCCTTTTATTTTTTTTTTTACAACAAAAAATGAAAAAAAAAATTAACAAATAATACTTGAGCAGTTCAGTTTTGTATGAGATCATGTCGAGTGCAAATATTTTCAACTAAAACTGCATTTAAGCACATGCCACTGAATTGTGCATGTACTGCACGAAAACAATGCCAAACTTTATAGTCCACAGAGAACGAATTGCCAAAGACACAAAAAAAAAAAAAAAAATTTTAAATGCTAAATGAAATAGTTAAGAATTTCTTGAATAAAATAACTTTTAAAACTTATTTTATTTTCTTTCGGACTAATTTTATTTTCCCCAATTGATGGTCAGTTAAATAAGAAATATTGGAGGGTTAGACGACTTTTTTATGATGCACTAAAACGAAATTTATGTAATAAAAAAAAGTTGAAAAGAGCATTTTCTTTAAATGCTCATGAAAGTTGGCATTTTATGTGTCAGAAGCTTTTTCACATATCAACTGGATGTGCTGTAATTTAAACGACATCAAAGATGGCCAAGACAGTGGGCGAATTTTGTTGAGAATCACCTTTTGCCATGCAGTGTTTTACTGATTGTATCGACATATTTATTCTATTCTTAGACCACGTTTTGGTATCAGCCGCCTAGAGCGCTAAGCATATCTTCTGGACAGTGGTATTAACCAGTGGTTCATTATTTTTCAAGATTTTAAAATAGTTTATTAACTTCTTAGTTCTATTTACTTAAAAAACGTGTCGTTTGGTTTCTTAGACAAAATTTTTTTTTTTAGTTTAATATGCTATGAAAGCGTGTGTAAATACTTACACGTTGTCAGAAGATAAGAACATGGCCACAACAACAAAACTTTACCAGCTCAATGCTGCGTATGAGTAACATTCTTAATAACATTAAGTATACGCTTGGAAGCACAATAAAAGTTAATAAAAAGCGTATAATTAAAGAGCTACAAGCGTTATGTGGTCATATATGTACCAGTATACATGCATATGGAGCCTTTGAAGCCAAAGAGTCATATCTTCAAAATATAAGAATTGAGAAAAACGTGCACGCTTCCCTTGAACTTAATTTATTCTAAAAAGATGATTACCGTCATAACTTTGAAGAGAAAATTTTCATAACCATCGCATATTTTAAAATTTTGACGCGTGACCCAATTGTAACAAATGCTCGAAATGAGTACAATTTTTGATTTCCAATTGATTCGATAATGGAAAAGTGTACCACTGATACATATCAAAAACACCAAACACTTGAACAAAACAGGAAACATATAAAGAACCATGAATAAAAGAAAATATACCAAATTCGAACTTTCTATATACTTGATCCGACGACAAAGTTTCGTTTTACTTTTTTAGCTTAAAACCATTGTGAGTAACTATGAAAATGTGTACAACCAAACAAACGGTAACGGTTTGAATGAATACTTGTTCTCTTCTTTTAAATAGATTTTGGTTTTAAGTTTATTTTAAATGTATTTTTATGTATATTTCTGGTAGAAGAAGAAAAGAAAAAATACCAAACAATTCTTTTTAGTACTCTCTGGAAAAAAGAATATAAGAAATTTAACAACTATTTTCTTTTTGTTAAGAAATTACTAAAGTTTTGATAACATTTAAAATGTGAAAATATCTTTTTCGTTTCCTTTGCACACAATTCGCAATCTTCTTGAATGTTTTCCCTATTATTTACAAAATAAAAAGAAATGTTAATTTTAGAAAAGTCGGATAAGAGTGAGATTTAAAAAGAAATTAATGCATAAATAAATATGTTAAGCATAACAATCGGATTTAACTTTTATTTTGACGGGATTCCATTGGCAAATTCAAAATGGCAAATAAATAAAACTGCATCATGCAAATAAAAAGGGGAAATTTGTGAAATTTTTTTTTCAATTTTAAGTGACAAAAAGATCAACAAAACGAACTGATACACTGTCAGTGTCTGAAAATTCATAACAAAAAATGTTTTCAGAAAAAAAAAAATTAATGCCATATTTTAGTAGAACAACAAAAAAGTAACGAACTAAAATTAAATTAAAACCAGAAGGGAGTAGTAAAATAAGTTTAACTTTAAGAATTTTTTTGCAATTGAAAGAAAAAATTATGAAATTAGAATAATAATTTGCGATGCCAAAAAAAAAGCATTCGATAAGAAGTTAATTAAGGAACGAACTATTTTGAAGAGTGTGAAAAAGAACTAGAAGATGGTTTCAATTCTTTTTTAGACTTTACTAGAAATTATTATTGTTGGCTGAATGCATGGCCTTTGGAGTAACGCGATGTAACGAATAACTAGAATAAATCTAGCCCACATTTGTTGACCCATTGCCCAGTCAGCGTTCAAGAGTAACTTGGATATGTTGTCACTGATTTACACAAATATTTTTCAATAAAGGTGAAAATGATGACTTTAATAAGATCACCCAACCCATGATAACTGAAATGAGTTACAGGCCATCACAATATAAACAAATAATATCTTTATGAAGTGTATGTCAAATCCAGAGAATATTCCATTGAAACTAAAAATACAAAAGAAAACAATTTGACAGTTATTTTATTTTAAAAGTACTACAATCGAATTACTTTATAAGGGACAACTTTTTTGCAGCCACAAGCTGAAGGCCGTATCTGAAATGAAATATTTCAATTGACAAGTGCACAGCATGCGAAAAAATCTTTAAGGAAAACTAATTATTTAGCTTAATAAGATGAAATGAAATAGAAGTGAACTGAAATATATAATTTATTTGATTAACCAAAGTTATTATATACGACAGAAAATCAATCAGTTTTGTGAAGGTGTAGAATCATACGACAAATACACTTCTTTTCAACGATGTCAAGGCAACGACTAATTAATTCCCTTAACAAACGGTCAAATGAAATTCAATACAGTCTCATAGAAGCAAAAGAAACCTTTCATTGTTTTGCCTTAATTTTTTTTACACGTAGCCAATTGCTTCAAATTCAATTCCTATAAAAACGTTAGTGACAAATTAGCACTTATGGGAGGACTTAAATGCTATCATTTTTGCTAACTTTTTTAGAGATGAAGGGAATAATATTATTTTACTATACACGATCAAATTAACAGCTTTGTGTGATTGAAGAAGGAAAAACAATGAAATGAGTCAAGAGATAGCAGGAGTGAAAGAGCTTTCAATGTCGGATTAGTATAGACAGTGTAAACAGTTCTGCAGTTGTTTCACAAATAGATTCGTCAAGCGCTTAATTAGTTAAGCGCCTAATTCGTTAAGTCGTATTCTTTTTTTTTCTAACATCAGTAGGGCCTGATCTCAAACAATTATATCCGTTCACGAAAGTTAGACGAATAGTGTACGAAGCAGTGAAAAGGTTGCTGGATTAAAGGGTGTTGATTAAACATCTCATATATTCATATCAAGCATTCCAGCAAAGGATCTGTTGGCTGCAGTAGAAGACTGCGATGTCTTAAGTCCGATTCCGCACTCAGTTATGACTATGGTGTACAATTTTTTCCGATCTGCATTAGTGCAGGATTATTTTGATTGTAATCGGCTGGTTAAAATTACGCTGAACATTAAGGTTAGCTATTAACAAAATCTTGTGCCAAAGAGCAGAATACAGCAGCCTCCTTTGACGGTAGCTGTAGCGAAAACTCTCACCCGCGAAGTAAAAAAGTAAAAATAGCTACAACGAAGTTGCCCTCTAGTCTGCCATTCCGCTCCATTCGCAGTTCCAGCGCAATGCACTGCATATGCAGGGGTTGTCCCTTTAGTACTGGTCCTACTCATAAAAAAAATAAAGGGCCTGTTCGTAAATGCATCACTGCTGTGCATCATATGAAAAAACTTAATTTACAATGCTAACTTAAGTTTTTCGATGATATATTATTAAAGTAGGCCAAAGTTATAACTGGTTAAGTCGTATATGAATTGTCAAATTTCTGAAGGTCTTGTATTATATATATTGAAAATTGATGATACATTTTTAGCATAAGAATTGCAATTATAACCAAATTTGTGCTCATGTCGTAAATTTTTTACTTTTTGTTACAGTTAAATCGAAATTTCTTCGTTTAAATTTAAATACTCAACTGTACGGGAACGCATAAAAAGATTTAAGCAGCAGCTGATGGTGTAACAATTTCAAGGTAAGTTGCTTTGAAAAGAACATATTTTTATAGAGACTATATAATTATCTATATATTCAAATGAGTTGAATATTATTCAATTCACTGTTGTGGATTTATTTATTATTTTCTTGATTCTGAAACAAGGGAATTTTCCTAGCACTTTCACATTAAGAACTAAACGATGTCTAGTGGAAAATATTTAAGTTTCATGCTACATTTTTGTACACATAATAGTTTCTAAAGTCTATAACAAAAGTAAAGTTAAGATATAAAAAACTATATATTATATTAAAACAATTATAAGTTGTTGTTGTTCTTTATTTCTCTTACAACTGCAATCAGAGTCGGCAAAAAACCAACCAGTTGTAGACTGAAACGTAAGAAAATAAAAAAAGGAAAGGGATCAGTGAATTCTTGTTATGACTTACATGTTTGTTTTTGAGCTTCTCAATTATTAAAGTGGGAATTTGAAATGAATAACTTTAGTTATTCTAAGATATGTGGGGTAAAGGTTCCCTAATGATCTGCATTAGCCCTAGTGAAATATGTATAGCAACTAGCTAAAAAAAAAAAAAAAAACAACAATTGATCACTTTGAATTTTTTAGTAAAATTTTGGGAAAAAAGAAACAACACATAATTAAAATTGAAGAGTAGAAAACTATTTAGTTCGGAATTTCTGGGTAAGCACTAGTATATTCAGTTATACAATTTGTTTGCTATTTGAAAATATGTACAGTAGAACAAAATATATATTTTTAAGTCGCGTTCACAAAATGATTAGTTTTAGGCTTCTCAGTTTTACTAATATGATCGCGAGTTTTTATTGAAAAATTCACTCATTTAATGAAACCGATATTGGAAAATGTGATGCAAAGAAATATAGCGGTGTGCAAGTACTCTTATGTCTATATATCAGAGTTAGAGACTTTATGCCATCTTCTGTGAATTGTTGCATTTATTTTGTATTTGTCTGCTCAAAAATGAAGTTTCCATGGAGACAGTTGCAAAACCACCTACTTATTATTGTTATAAAGCAAGTCAGAAGAGAAAAAATGGTAACAAAACAACACAATGGCAGCAGCTACAACAACTCGTAAGCTATCAAAAGCTTAACATACACTTTCTTCCACTTTCATCTATTATTGCCAACACATGCAAGACAGCAAACGGAAATATTTTTTCTAACAATTTTTCCCAGCAGCCATAAGATTTTTGATTTAACCAGGGGCGAAACTACCGCATTTGATATCAATGGAAATTTCAGTATAATTTATGTACGGATTTCGATTGATATCGAATGCTGTAGTTTGCTTCCAGGGTTTGATAAAGGTTAGTAATTCTTTCATTCGCAATGGCATGAAACGAGGTGAGTCGTCTGTCTGTCTGTTTGATCTAAACTTTTCTGGAACTTTATAAGTTTCTTTTAAAACATCTCGAGATACTAGGAACACTTCTGAAAATTCTTGTGACTAGTGCAGTAGTAAAATGCGTGTACATAAAAGAAAAGGCTCACAATTTTACAGATGCGCTGGGTGCAAAGTGAAAAGAAGGATATTCATTTAATCAAATTTAAACGATCGATTGCTTAAACGCTGTTTTAGTTTGATCGGTTATTAACCAGAAAACTTTGGATTAATGGATTAACAGACTAATACACGTTTGACGTATCGCACTTGATCAACAAAATTTTTACAATTTAATTTAATCAAGAAATTTATTAAAAACCTTAAAATTTAGATATGTACCACCTGCTCTTTAATTTTTAAAACCACAACTGAGTCTAATGGGAAACACGTTTATATTAAGAAAAATGTTTAATTCAGTTCATTTGCATGATTTGTGTTTGAGGATGACATAAATAATTGCAAAAACATATAGAAACAATTTCAAGTGGCATTCGCCGGCAACACTTATCTCTAAATTTAACCACCAAAATTTTTTGAGCTCAACTGAAAATTTCAAAATTTTGAGTTAATACCTTCTTGTTGATCGTGTTGATCGTGTTGATCGTGTTGATCGTGTTGATCGTGTTGATCGTGTTGATCGTGTTGATCGTGTTGATCGTGTTGATCGTGTTAATCGTGTTCATCGTGTTGATCGTGTTGATCGTGTTGATCGTGTTGATCGTGTTGATCGTGTTGATCGTGTTGATCGTGTTGATCGTTTTGATCGTGTTGATCGTGTTGCTAGCTACACATACTTTTAGCAGAGCTGCACTTGTGATTTATTCACAAAAAAATTTCGCATGTACGGAACAACAATTAACTGATATTTCTAATCTAATCTAGCTCAATAATTTCTATTAATTGCGCTAAACTCCGCCATATTAAACTGTTGGACGAAATTGTTTATTGGGTTACTGTAATTTTCTTTTTTCATCCACTCGAACAATTGTATGTTTTCACTTGTTTTGTCTGAAAATACTTAAGATTTAGTTTTATATTGTGGTTGAAAATATATTTCATATTTCTCTTTCATCAAAAATTTAAAAAGTCGAAATACTTGTATATCTCTTCTTAATATTTGTTAGTACACATAACACACACACGCACACACTTACGTATGTCATACAGATGTGTGGATGTGTTTTTAAGTTTATTTAAAATGTGGTTATTACATACGCCTGAATATGTAGTTGAATTTGCTGATTTGTACGTTACATTCCAGTACTATAAAAGAGATTATAATTATAATAGATTAACATAAATAATTTCGAAATAAGAAATATTTTTAAGCTGCACTTTGCAATTTTCAATTGGCATGTTTCAGAGCGTGTGAGGAATTGTGCAAACTTATTGCATGTATTCTATTAAATAAGACTTTTTTTTTAAATTTTTTTATATCCTAGATATGAACCGAATTCATGCTTTAAACTGTTTTCTCTGTCCTTGTTATTAATGTTTCGATATCTGATTAACTATATTTCCAATTCTGAGGAAACCCTTTAAGCCGAAAACTGTAAGTAAAAAGTTCTTTTTCGTTAATTCATAAAGAATTCAAGACGAATTACTCGAATCAACAAATAATAAACAGACGTAATAATTTGAAAAATTTACTGAAAAAAGTCTGATTGTAAACTAGAGTTGAAAGTTATTCAGGTTTTATGATTGTTCGAATAAAATTTCCTAATATTTTTCTAATTCGAACAGCTGAATAGTCTAAAATTTTATTGGAATACTGAATAAAAATTTTCTTTTTAATTTGAATTTTGTGCTGATTCCTTTTTACCAACATGTTACTAAAAACTTCCAAGTGATCAATTGAGGGGTTTTAGCTAGTTCTTATGCGCATTTCACTGGAGCTAATGCAGATCATCAAGGAGCCTTTACCCAACATTTCTTAGAATAACTAAAGATATTTATTTAAAACTTCCACTGAGAAGTCTAAACTAAAGATCAAAGTCATAAGAACTCACTGATCACTTTTTCTTTTTTATTGTCTTACGTTTTTATTCTACAATTGGTTGGCTTTTTCGGACTCCAATTGTAGTTGTAAGACAGTTTAAATTTTTTAGTAAAAGAAAATCAAAAAGAATCAGCACAAAATTCAAATTAAAGAAATTACACGGCGATTCCCAAAAGTCTGTAAAAATTTTTATTCGATTAACTTTGGAAAATTAAATGAGAAACGGCATATTAATTAATTTTTCAACTTCCCGGTAGGAAAATTTTATCTTTTCAAATATCAGGAAGTTATTGTTTCCACCCCGTTTTGCAAAAATCGAATTCTCATCGGATCTCCACGTTTAAAGGTCTCAGGAATCTTCACTGATCAATTCTGAGAGTCCAGCACTATGTGTGTGATGGTTGTGTGTTTGCGCGCGTGTGTGTATGTGTGTGAAAGTATGCGACCCTTTCATAACTTTTGGACGGCTTAACCGAATCACTAGTTTGGCGTTCTGAAGAGCGTTTTTTTACTTAAGAATCCCGATTCGAATTTGTAGATTTAAAGATATAAAAAAAAAACTTTCAAAAATGTTTCAGGGGCTTCCCCGGCCAACCTACAAACTAATCCGTACATTAAATTTATACTGTATACCGGGTCAAAATCGGTTAATATAGCTGTAAAATATCATGAACATAAAATCTTCTTTTCGAATGAATTGTTTTGAAAAACTCCGAAATTTTGTATCTGATCAGTTAATGTTCTTATTTCTTTTTGGATTAACAGACTACATCAATAATCGTTTATCACGTAGGAGTTGGTTGATTTGAATTCTGAAATAATTGTGTTTTAGCCCGAAGAGCTCAATAACAAAAAAGAAGAGCATAAAAACCAGGTTACGATAAATTCGCTGTTGAAATTAGCGGCAAGCTACAGGGAACGCCTTTAGGGCCCACCATTATCTATAAATTTTTAATTCCGAATTACATACATGATGAACTGAGGAAGCATGGCCGTTCAGTAAGGTTTTGTTGACTAGAGTTTTAATTATGTTGACTAAAATGTTTTTGCCGAATTCAATTTCAAAATGTTCTTGTATCACAAATTTTTATTTTATATATACAATTTTTAAATGAGATTTTTGAAAATTTATTCCTAAAACCGATTCACTTATTGTTATATATTCAGCTGTAGCATGTATTGTGTATGTGTGTGAGTAGTTGCATTTGCAATTTGTAAATACATTTACTCGTCTACGCTGAAATCTATACGCTGCATATGCATGCACATGTTTGGGTGTTTGTTTACTTGTTTATTTATTTGCAATTTTATATGCACAGGAATAAGTCTCCATGAGTAATTGTTTGAGTGTGTGTGTGTGTCTATGACTTTTTTACTGCTACTGCTCAAAATGACTACACATGTATTGTATTTTATTTAAGTGATTCTTAGATGTGCAAGTATGTAAGCACTTGCTAAAATGTGTTTCTTTATTTAATTTTCTTCTACAATATATTTCACATACATACATACATACACAAAAGTATGATGTATATAAACAAATTCATAAATATACACACATACAAACACATATATGAATTTCAATTTAAATGAAAATAGTTTGCACACTCTTTTACACTAATTTCAAGTGTATTCAAAAATCGTACGAAAATATTTATTTTTTCTTTTTTTGAATATTTTGATAACAAAAAAAATTCACACACGCACGAATAGTTAAGTAAAATATAAAATATGTAAAATACATGTTTGGCAAATAATAACAATAAAGGAAATAGATCTCGTCTAACGTAATTAAATCTTTTATGTATGAAAAGAATTTTTTAAGACTCATGCATATGGGCCTTGCTTGAAATTTATGGAATTTATGATTTCACAATTCCATCGAATTGTATATCACGTCTACTCGAAAGGAAGATTTTGAAAAAATATTATTGAAACATGTTCCAATTTAATAAATAGGGGTGGAAAACAGAAAAGAGATGAAACTGTTCAAGAAACGAATGTTGATAATCGGGGAGTTGTGCCAAAAATCAAAGAGCTAATTGTAATCCTGTAATAAACTCGGATTTAAATTTCACATATAATAATATTAAAAAAGAAATATCTCAGTTAAGATTTTTAAAATCATATTAGCATTTTGATCTAAATTGAATTATGTAGGGTTAGGGCTCGGTACCGCCTCTGTCTCTATTGACAACACAGTTTTCTTGTCTTATTACCAATCGGTATTATTTTGATAGTGCACCATTCTATTTGTAGTGCCAATTGTTTTTAAAATTATAAAGTGTTTCTTTTTATTTTGATAACGAACTGTTCTTAGTTGATTAAATTGTTCCTCTTTATAAAATTTCTTTTTGATTTTACAACAGATCTTTCATGATTTCATAGCCTGGTTTATAGTTATTTACTTTAGTTCCGCTAGAAGTAAATTTGGTACCCCAATAAAAATGCCCTATTAAATAGTATTCTCTAAAAATATTTCCATAAATCTCAAGAACTGTTTAATTGAAATTAAGCAGGTTTTACACTGTTGCAACTATATGTTGTTCTCCCCTCCGCTCATATTATAATTTGTTGATCAGATAAAAAATACTTGAGATACAAGCTTTTAAATTTGAAGAAATTTTAAGTTGCTACTTTTCTCAAAACTCGATATTTGAGGCAGAAAAATAAACCCTAATCTAAAATATATATATTTTTTACTGCATGAGAGCTTGAAATCATAATAAAAAAACAGAAAAACTCCGATATAAAGTTTTGTATTGCTTTTTATTATATATTATCTGCCAGACTATATATAGATCATATCATGATATTCATATTTTTAATATACATTTGATCGTAAGGGGTCAGCTCGGGCTGGAATATTGGCTTGCAATGTTTGTTCGTTTGTTGGCTTGAAACGATATCCTAGTATCGCCTAATGAAAAGCAATCTTGAGGTGTTGAATCACAGTAAAGAGAAATTAAAGCTGCCACAGAAATGATTTTCCAATAATAAATCGATTATTAAACATGATCTGTGGTAATTGAAGTCTTGTTTCGTTTATGTTTAGCTGACTATTTGGAAACAAACTGCAGTCAAAAGCGATTCTAATGGCAGGACCTCGCAGGAAAGATACTGCTACTATTGTGTAAACCACACAAAACTCAAACTTTTAGCGGAATTAATGATGGCTTGTTAACAATCTTAGCTTCCTCCATTGCTTTCTGGCATTAAGCGCTTCACGATGAGATGCTAGACTTGTTAAATCGATAAGACTTATTCAAATCCAGTTAAAAATATCCCTTATCATATAGAAAGTTATTATATTTTACGTAATTAATTAGCGTTATTTTTATTTTTAAGTTCATGTTAAAGTTGCTACGCAAGTTCGAAATTAAATTCACACTTCTATAGTTATATGAACTCACTCTAGCCGCTCATTTTGGCATTATGCTTATAATAACGTAGAAATATCCCCAACAATATTCAATTGTAATAAACGAAAATATTTAAAAAGTATATGTTTTCAGATTTAAAGCAGTTGCAAATGAAATTTTACACTTTAAGTGGGTTCAACACTCTGATGTTTCTGAAAAAAGAAATATTTTAAAATAGAGATATTATAAAAAAATCTCAAAAACTTTCAAAAAAGTTGGACTTTTATTTTGGAACAAATTTTCACCCGCTTACACCAACTAATCAGATCTTGACATTCATTGCATTGATCAGTGCAAACCGGGCCAAAATCATTTAATCCGTACGTGAGACATCCTCAATGAAACAAGTGATTTATTATGGTAACCAGGTACTGCTTATGTCGTGAAAACCAATTGACTTGATATGAAATTATAGGGTTTTGCATCGAAGAGTTCAAAAGCATAGAATAACACAGAAATCAAGTTACGATAACTTAAGGGAGGTTACAAGGATGTCCTTTAGGATTAACCGTTTTCCTCTTTTTGTCCAAATTCTGCTTAACGATAGTTCTAGTAAACATGAATGGATGTACCAAATACTTTTCCACACCCATTTACAGTTTTCATGAGTAATTCTGTGGAAAAGATTTAACGTCCTTTGAAGTAAAAAACAACTAAAATATATCACAATTCATTCTTATGGGGACTCCCCTGTTTCTTTAGAATCATTTAATTTAAAAGAAAATAACATTATGTATGAAACTGGGTATCAGCAAACGATTCCTTAAACTTCTACCTTTATTTTGCTTATTTGTTTTACTAACATTAATTCAAAGTACCTTTAGTATACTGAGCTTGATGATGGGACGTCTGTAATTCATTAATTTTGCTAATTTCTTGACAACTCCCACTCTCTCGTGCATAATTTGTAACTACATTTTTGTCTTCTTCTAATACAAATATGAAATAAAATATATTAAAGTTCTATAAAAGATATGACTTTACCCAATCCACTTTGAGTGTGCACAAGGTGTGCATGAATTTCGGTGTTTGACTGGATATGTGAAATAGGATACCGCGCTGTAAGTAACACCATTTGCAGTGATATGAATGTAAATAAAGTATGACACGATAGTTAAACTGTAAGCATACACTGTCACTTTAGTAAAACGCAAAGATTTTTTTTTGTTGACAACTTTTAAGATTGGCATAACAACGCGTGTTAAGCCATTGTACATTCAGGTGAACACATTTACATACATAAATATACATTTACACGCGAATGGCATATCGCATAAACAAATACAAATAAACACATAGACAGGAGTCATGTGCTTGGCACGTCTGTGTATACATGCAATATACACATATACAACTAAGTTAAGGAGTAACACATACACAACCGGGTATATATATTCAGTGCCATTTGTATATTTATTTTTGTGTAACTAATACTTTTGTGTATGTGAGTGTGAGAATTTTGGTATATCACTTTGTTAGGTAAACATTGTTTAGCATTCCGCTCTGAAGAAAGTATTACCGAGTTCATTTTTCTTTAGGCAATTCAATGCGTGAAGCTTAAAACATACAAACAGGAATTTAAAAATGAATTGCTTAAGATGCCATTACAGATGACAGAAATTTTTTTCCATTAATCGTAAGCACTATTGTAATGAAAACATAATGTTTTAGAGCTAACATTAGAGACGTGGTTTAATTTTAGAGAATGTGTTTAATTTTGAGGAAAGACAACCACCGAAACTTTGCATTTTGACTAAAACAGTTTACCATTTAAACACAAATTTTGTATCGACCTTTTTTAAAGTAGCAAAGCGTGTTCTCATGGCTTAAGCATTCATAAGACCTCCGGTATGTGGGAGTGTTAATATGGGTAGCGTTAGAAGGCATGCATTTGTCGTCGATATTCCAGCGAATCGAACTACGCATTTTGATTTTTATACTCAGTTCTGTAGCACGGACGAATTTCCAATTGCTTCTAATCCTCTAATGCGGGGGAAATTAATCCTTTTGGGATTTTCCCTTAATTGTATCTCCGCAGTGTGTGCTTTGAAAGATCAGTTTCCCATGAACACTGATTTTGGTTATTGTGTTGTGAGACCTAATTTCCTCCTTGCAAATTGCACTTCTACTAAAAAGGTGTTCTCATTAAACGTATATCTATCGGAAACTATTTTATTTTTTTTAATATGGCCATACCACTGCTGATTTTAATACTTTACCAGCTTTCTTAATCTTGCAAATAACAGAAGAAACTTTTAAAATTTTCTGTGCTGCTGCGCTAACATACGTTGCATGTATTGCAAATTGTATTTTGGAAATAAAATAACGTTAAAGAAAGAATAACAGTATAGAAAAAAAACAGATTGTACAGAGATTTAAAGGGAAGATTGAATGTATGGCAAAAGTTCTAAGATGATGCACAGTAGGGCCGTTACGAAAAAAATTCAACTCTCATGGAAACTCCTTGAAATATCACATATAACGCACAGACTTTCGAGAATTGCCTACGTGATTTTTGAAAGTAATTTGAAATTATTTTATGATATTCTTTTTAATACTGACGATGACGTTTTCCACTTCTGGCCACTTTGTTCAGCCGATTTTAAAATTACAAAACGTTCCTCTCAATATGATACTTTTGCAGCATGTTATACCTCCTGTTGATTTTGTTGAAAATTGTATAACCTTCAACATGAAAGCCTTTTTCTCTATGCAGCTCTTGGAAACGTTTGTCAATTTTACAGTAAAAAGTATTTTAAATCAATATTAAATAATTAATAGCGGATGTTACCAGAGATCAAAAGCGCAACATATTTTCCTATAAGTTCTTGTCAACTTACAACGTTCAAAGAATTTATTTTAATTTCCTTGCGGTTGTCTTTAAGTTTCTCAACTTCTTAGTTTCTCTCTACAAAATATTGTGAAAATGAAAATAATTTAAAAAAATTTTAATTAAATTTAAGATAAGATGAGCAGGTTGCAAAACCAAGTGTTTTTTCATCATTAAATAGTTGCTATTGCTTTCGCTGTTTAGTTTATTATAATTTTTGACTATATTAAATTCAAAATAATAGTTACAATGATAATAATAATAATTAATAATAATAAAAAGCGTAACTACTGAATACTGATAAAAAGCCTTTAAGTTTAAGCTAGTGCATTTTGATTTATTCCAATAATATTGGATTCCAAACACTGCAAACTAAAACTGTTTTATATCTGAATCAAGATATTTTTTTCTTTGATCAAATATTTCATAAGTGTGAACATAATATAACTTTTATATATAAACATTTTCTTAATTTAAATATTGCTTTCATTTAACCGTTTATTGTAAATATATTTTAAAATTAAATAGATCGCTGGAATGATGAAAATATATTGTCATACGACTCAATTTTGTCATATATGAAACTGTCTATGGAAAACAGCTCTTGGTAAAGAACATTTTTGATCATCACGACGTCAACAAGACAAGCTTCACCTGCTATGTGTAGTTGCAATAATCTAAAACGATAAGATAAATTGATGAAATACTAAATTTTTTTCTGAATATTGTAATAAGCCCACTGTACAACGCTAAAACCGTTTAGAAATGAAAAGTTTTCAACCACATTGTGTTAAGAGCTTTAGTGTTACTTTAAATACCACTAGTATTTATACTTTAACAAACATACACACACACACACATACATATGAGAATATATCTCCGCAATTTTCCTTTATTTTCTCATACGCGTATTAGTAGATTTATATACGTAACAGTTTGTTGCCAAGCAAGTGTATTCAAATAAAGTGTTTGCAACAAAAAAAAAAAAGGATTGAAAAAGCTAAAGTTCCTTGTTGTTTTGAAAATGAAATTGAAAATAAAGGAGAGCAAATTAGAAGATACTTGTGCGTTTAATTATCGCAACCGCATGAATGTAATTTCCGCACCAAAAAACTTGAGAAATGAAAACAAACAAAAAAATAATAAAACGCAAATTGCACAAAATACCAAGAGTTTCAACTTTGTGCTCCAATTTTCGTTTATATAATCTTTTATTTATTTTCCTTATTCACAGTTGTAATATAAATTTGGTATTCTAGGAATTCAAATTTATTTGATTTAATAAAAATTTATAATTCATAGTTTCGAAATGATACGAACTAAGCGCATTACAAGTATTTCTTTTACAAGAAAATTATTTACTATAACAGATATCGACTGTTGAAATGCTGAATTGCTTGTTATTTGGAAAGTTTACTGTCTCACAGTGAGTGTGATATTTATAAGGATTTCTTATTTTAATAAACATAAATAAATCGGATAGATTTAAAAATAATTTTTGGTTTCTGCAAACTTCTTTGCTGAAATATAATATCTAATTCATAAGTTAATTGATTGATAATCGAGCTTAGATTTAAACATGTTAAACGATTCTTTAGTTAATTATATTATTTATAATATAACAATGTCCCTGATTCTGTAACTATTTGCCAATGTCACATCAAGACAATATAATACTGATTTAACAGCTTTAATAGATTCTCATTATATTCGAGGCCTAAGAGAATAGTCAGACTGTCAGTGTTAGTCAGTTTTTGTCCACCACAAGAATTTAACTGTCCTAATTTTATTTTTAAGATGGAGTATATTATTCTTCATTCCAACTGATCGTCCTTTTATTTATGACACAAAAAATGAAAAATATATGAAAGACAGTAGCACAACTGTAATGACTTGAGCATGATCGTAAGAAGTGCTGCGTTTGCCTTTTTATATGTTACCATAATTTGATGTGCTTCTTTGAAATCCAGAATCTTCTTTTTGAAACCAGCACTTGATTCCGTACACCCCGAATTTCGTTACGAACGAGGCCATTTGGTTTCGATTTATGAACGATTCGCACAACTTCTGACTAATTAAACTAGTTCTAGTCGGACTATTCTTTTCTGCAATAATATCTTCATAGAAATATTTTTTAAATTTTCCTATCAAAAATTTACTTATCTCCCGCATAACCCACCCTAAGATAAGGGGCCATTCCCTATTTGTCGGTTCCTTTATAAAAAAAATATTAGGAAATCTTTAAGAACGTTTTTTCATATAAGAAATCATATAATAATAAATTATTATTTAATTATTTTTGTATATAATTTTATATACTTCGCACTATAGTGAAGGATATAAAATGTTAGATCAAAGGAAATAGCACTGGTATTGCTTATATACTCGTATGTACAGTGTTTATAATATACATTTTTGTTAAAGTTGTTTTAGTTTTCTAAACAGTTTTTTAAGCTTTTAAACGATTTGCATTGCAACGAAGCAAAGTCTCAATTGAGAATCAGCCAAATGGAAATATTATGAACGCTTCAATCGATGATTTAAGTGCAGTTGTGTGTGCAGATGTTTGTTTTTATTTCTGTGTTATTTTTGTTGTTTTATCCTCATAAGTATATATGCAAATTGTTGTATATAATCATAAATATGTATACGCATGTACGTGAATCGGTAATTTAACAGAAGTCGCTTCGCTAATATGGTAAAATATTTAATTATAAATTTCAAATTGAATAATATCAGGATATAACAGCTGAATACTTGTGATATACATAAATATTGGAGGTCGCAAAGTATTCTGCCCTTAAAGATTTGGGCCAAATCTGTGTTGTTTCCCCGGGTGTACGCAATACCAAAATGAATAACCTCCCCAAAGCTTCATATAAAAATTAGGAAACTGTAGTGACTCGTTCCTGTTTACAACAAATAAATTAACTGATTATTTGCTTTGAAGAATTTTCTCTTTAAAAAGTGCAAGAGTTTATATATTCTTCTATTAATATTATCTGAATTCTGTGGTATCTCAAGTCAAGCTAAGCTTTTTTTAAGTTGTTTCCATTCAGATTAATAAACGAGTTCTTTAAAACTTACAATTATGTTAATAAATATATGGAAATTTATGATTTAAATAGCAATTTACAGCTGTGACACTGATTTCAATTCCATTCCGAAATGAATTCCATTCCGTAGTATAACTCTACAGAAAACGATAACCGGAAAATGTTTTCGTCATGAAATCATTATTCATACATCAACGAAGTTGCTAATTGCTTGTCTTAAAAAGCAAATAAATATTTAAAACTTCCTGGAATCAGTCCCGTAAAAAAATAAGCAACTTAATGCAAAATATAAAAAATGAATTGAAAATATAAGCACACAACGTATGAACACCATGACAAAACGGTTTTCATAAATTTGCCCAACTTTCAGATTTATAAGTTTTAACTACAAATTTATTTTCTATACCTTCAACGAACTTAAGGAAAGGGTTGTTAGTCAAACTCATAAATTTGCTTATTAAAGTTTTTGTATCCTTCTCCATAATTTTTGTTATAAAAAAAATATGTGTTCAACATGTCATTAAAGGAAATACTGTTAATATTATTGAAATGGAACGTATAGAAAAAAAAACAATAGAAAACAAGAGGGGCTAAAAACAGCAACATAAAAGAAAAAACTTTTTTCTTTCTTCTGGCTATTTTTTTTTCCTTGTTGCTGACTGTGCAGCAGCATGTTGTTTGAAGGATACACATCGATTTTCTACATGTACGAGTACCTGATCCAAAATAAAATTATAAAAAAAGAAACGTGAAACAGAGAGTGGAATACTGGAGAAATAATAAGAACACAACAACGAATGTTGTACAATCGGGGCATTAAATACTTTTAACAAACGAGCCTTAAGAGGTACTTGTTGTGCATATACAACAACATCGATTTTAAACACCCATCCTTGTTGATATAGGAAAAACTATTTAGTACGAATATAATGAAATAATAATAAAAAAATAATAATAATGATCATAATAATAAGAGCAACTATGTTTGTGTTATAATAAACTAATTTTGCTTAATTAATACCAGCCATAACGAAAAATTTTAATATATTTTAATTTTAGAAAATAATTGAATTCATACTAAATTTTAGTACTCGAAAATTAAAATTTTCGTGGCATCAAATATCCATAAATATTTGTCTTATTAAATTTTGTGCCATTTGAAAATGCTTTCAATATGAAAAAGAGCTTTGCAACGACATATAAACGAATTACCGTTTTATTATTATATCTGGCCAAGATCCAAAATAAATTTGGAGAAAGGAAGAAAAAGTTAAGCGCTTCAATTGACTCGAGTCACTGTCATAATTCACACACACTTGTAAAAAAAGCTATAATATTTGTTTGTTTGTCCTTCTATTTTTTTTCGCTCACAGTTTTATTTGAGAAAGGCAGGCAGGTCTTCAATATCTCATACATTCTTCTGCTGCATGTACATGGAAAATTAACACTTATACACGGTTATTTCTATATAAACTGCGCGTTTGTGTAGATGTCTGTATGCATATTGACGGCCAAACAGTGGAACAAAAAACAATTATAGACTTTAATGACAAGGATGTTGGTGTCACAGTTATTGGCAGGTATATTGAGTAGAAGTGGCTAAAAGAAATTCTTAATCTAAGGTAACGATGGAACCTTTTTTATTACGAAGAAAGTCCTCCAATGGATCAAATATTACCCAATAAAATCATAAAATTTAGTAAATAAACAAAATAAACTTGGTAAAAATAGAAAGCTGTTATGTGATATCAAATATCTTTCAGGGTCAAAAATGGGACGGCGACGATTCTAGTGTTAAATAACTCAGTTTGCTCAAGGTTAGACAATGTTAATAAATAGAGATTGATGACAGCAGTTAAATGTACTGCGAAAGGATTACAAAAAATCACAGAACTACTAAACAGTTCAGGTATATCGAGATTTCATTTTAAAACCCAAACATTTTCCAAAATTTATTTTGCTCTTGATATGCCGAATTTTATGTAGGAAACTGTGCCTTCAAATTCACCTTCGATAACTCCTTGTCTAGTAAAGTTAATTTTGTTAGTAGTGAATGAATTCTACATCAAGATCTTGGGCAAATATTGTAAATAATTAAATCTTCATGAATGTGTACACATTAAATTTGATTTATTAGGAAAAATATGCTCCATAAAAACTGATGTTGACTTTTCTGTGTGCCTTGGAATATTTATCATCATGTCTTTCTGAGATTTTAATTAATTTCGAACAATTAGCCAATGAATCTTAATTCGATTTAACATAGCAATATAAATTGTTCGTTAAAAAGGCTTGAGCTACCAATGAAGATTGGAAAAACGTTCACATATACTTAAGTATAAAATTCAAACCAAAAAAGTTTGACTTAATGTATAATGGTACAAGAAATTCAGAAAAATGGGACATGAAGAAATAATCAAACGGTAACACGGGTATTAAAACAAAAACGTGTTAACATCAGGTTGATACAGTTCTCCGATCCTTTTCCACAATAAAATTTGTGTAAATAGGAACTGTTATCACATTCAACGAAGCCGCCTAAAAAGTGGTGACAAACACAATATACACATGAGCACTGAGGATGAAAGTGTTGCGACTTTCGAAAACAGCTGTTCTGCTCTGCTGTGCAAGTTGAATAAAAACTGATGTTGACTTTCCTGTGTGCCTTGGAATATTTATCATCATGTCTTTCTGAGATCTTATTTAATTTCGAACAATTAGCCAATGAATCTTAATTCTTATTAAATTTTTATGAATGACACAAATAATCTATTGTAAACAACTTATGCCGATTTCTTTTCTAGAAAATGAAAAAACGTTCACACTTTTTAACAGAAAATGGCAACATTTTGCCATTTCAAAACATAAAATTTATTAAAAATGTTTCCAACATCCGTCACGAAAATCAATTTCTATTTTAAAACTTTTCCAAACCGCCACTTTTTAGAAAAATATTTTCTAGAAAAGATTAGATTTTGATAGAGACTTTAATCGGAATTTATTAGATTTTTTACGATTGTCAATAAGCTAAAGAATGTAAATAGTGTAACATCAAAATGCTTGTTGTGTACGCATCTATAACTCTCGCTGCAATTTAGTACAGATACTGTTTTAAAAATCTACACGGTTCTATTTTACAATACAAGACTTTGTGTAATAGTTTTGCCTTACAAAATTTCCAATTTTATTGTATTTTGATTTGATGTGAAATTCGCTTTACTTTTTGCTTGCAGAAATACAATTTTCTAAACATTTTCTTGACTTATGAAATACTTAATCTGAAACTAAAATATAAATTTAATTTTTAATTATTAATAAATCTGCTGAAATCTTAGCTGTTTCATATGGTTCATACATGACCAGGTAAAATTACTTTCTGAAATGTTTATTACACAATCAAAATTCATATATTTCACTTTTTAAATGAAATCACTTAAATACTTTTTCTGTTTTCCACTGTACTAAACACGAAATTATTTAATAAGAGAAGAAAAAAAAACAGGACACACTCTGGCCTGAATGTTACATTGTATTTGAACAATGTTTTAAGTGGTTTAAGGGTATAAATATTTATGTTACAATTTCTGCCAGCATTTAGGCAGCTAATGCCAAAACTAAAATCAATTTGAACTAGATAAAATCGTTTAGATTAAGATTAAAACACTAACTTACGAAAGCTGTTTCATTCTGTTGCCATTATTATCGCTATATTTCGTTTATTTTCTTTTTTTTTCAAACATTCCATCGGTAACGCCTTTTGTGACATCACCTATGACTTTGTTGGCATATGAAAAAAAAAACGAATTTTAAATGGTATTTGTAAAAACTTTTGCCATAAATGGTATTCAGAAGCGTTTTCTGAGAGGAATGCATTTCAGATATGCAGACAATGAAGTCTCTTGGAATTGTGTTACAGACATTAAATTTCATTTGAAAATTCATACATAATTTTCTTTTTGTGCTGGTTGTATTACTGAAGTCTGGTGAGTTGGAAAACATCTTTTAATAGGCGACTGGACACAAATTACTTTGAGTTTTAGTGTGCAAATATATAGAGAATATAAAGCAAAGGACGAAATAATTCTTAATGGTATTGCTGTCATCTGTATTGATTTTTTTTATCACAACTTTTTTATTTAATATAATTCGTAGATATGACTTTATGATGATCATTTCATTTCCCCGGATGCATAAAAAACAATTGATTACCTTTTAGTGTCCGGTATATAATAACTTTACTGAAACGCTTTAAAACATGTCCTGATTTAGTTAACAAAATAAGAAACTAAGGGTTATATAACAGGTGACGTGAAACTACCCTTAGGGCTTAAGTATCTAATAATATTTTATTTAATGGTTAATAATCATTAAATTTTTTTTTTGTAATAAAGTATTATAATAAGGAAATTTTCGGCTTCAGTATGAATAATTATATTCCGCAATTGGAGACCTTGTAAGCTCATGCCCTTTTAAAATTAAATTTTCTTGCGAATATTTTGTTTCAGTTGTGGTATGATCGCTGACTTACTTACGTATACCCTCTCTTTCCAATAGCCCTAAATAAAACATTCTCCTTCTGCTAAATCAGCTGATTATGGGGGCCAATTGAAATCGCTTCTGCGATCGCTAGTGAGGTCTCATAACAGAGCCATTGTATCTCTGGCAGGGCGGATTGGGGATACATCTTGTTGAAAGTACAACTTCGTATTATTTTATACAGCCGGTCTCGTTCACCAGCATTTGTGCCAATTAACTGTAACTGAAAAGCCATATTCATTTTCAAAGAAATTTGGGCCAACAGACGATACACCCCAACAAACAGTACACTTTAGTGGGCGCAATTATTTCTGATTAATTGTTCCTGAATTCTCCGTAGACTATAAATTTGAATATCGCTTTGTTACGAAATTATTTAAATGGAAATGTCCTTCATCGCTCATTGTCATATTGTTAATTAAAGAACGATTTTCTTCTGAATGATTTTCAAAATAAAATTGAACATGATTTGCTCTCTGTTCTGTTGTGTATTGTTCCATATCAAATTTCCAGTCTTCTTCAGAAAATTAAAAAACAAAAATATTATTAATACTTTTATAGGCTAATTGTTCTAATTTAGTTAAAATCTCAGAAAGACATGATGATAAATATTCCTAGGCACAGAGGAAGTCAACATCAGTTTTATTCAACTTACACAGCAGAGCAGAACAGCTGTTTTCGAAAGTCGCTACACTTTTGTCTTCAGTGCTCATGTGTATATTGTGTTTATCACCACTGTTTCATAAAATAAACAAATCACAACAAAATATTTATTTATATGAGAAGTAGGTCGGCAACCTGCTTTGACAAAGGCCAAAGGTACCTTTCGATATTCTGTAAATTCCTTGCTTAACGTTACAATATGCACTACTACAATATGCACTACTGCAATGTGCACTACAAAATTACATTGACCGAAAAAGAAATTTAAAAATTTTTTATATATCATTTTCAAAGTATTCATATCAACTGCAATGGAATCTCAAACAGTTTAAATATTAATTATTTTTAAATATTGTTTAGTTTTTGTTAACAGCATTTTGTAGTTCGCAAAAGTAAACTGAATGATGAAATACGGCACAATTTCAATCCCATAATCACCCACACCCTTTTGTGAACTTAAGCCTTATTTGGTTGCGCCGGCCGAAACAATTTACTTCAGTTAATTTGAATTTACTCATGTACTGGCATGCAGTAAACAATTATAGTAACCCAAATAATCGCACAACACAAACACACAAGTCCACTTATTGAAATATAAGGTAAACAACTGTTTTGCACACGAATCATGCTGCTACTAACTGCTGTAAATGTAAGTTAAGTGAAATACAGTGTTCAAATACCACGATCTTTAACACGGTCATGCAAACACCGTTTATGTGACAAAATGATAAGTGAAGTCGTACAAGCAAAACATTAACACACACATTCAGCAAAATTTGCTTTGGATTAGTTGTTATTCGTGCCTTCAGGACTAGACAAGGTGGAAAAGAATTCTTATACTTCAAAACTTATTGTCAAATTGTACTATTTTTTGTGTGTGATTTATAAGAGATTTCGATGAAATATATTTCCAAAAAAACTATTTTTCGCTCGGCAAAGACTGAGAAAAGAAAAAGTAACTTCAAGGCGTAAAAAACTGTTACAAATAATTTTTTTGAGATCATCTGTTATTCGATACTACCAGTCAGCTAAAATATCGATTATGTAAAATTGTTTGTTCTGTGGTTATATAAAAACATTAATCTGTTGATGGAAAAATCTCCTCCGAAGTTGGGCTGTGGTCGCGATTGATGAATTTTCTGAAAGGTCTTGTCGAATAGTGATTTCGGTTAGTTAAGTATTTAATCTTTTTGGTATTGAAAATAGTTGCTAAACATAATTGCAATACTATTCCATTTCATTATTATTTAATTTATCAAAATCCCTTGGCTAAATCTTCTTGTCACGATTGATGTTTTTGGCTTCCTACTAGAAGAATATAAAATTTAAAAAATATTACAAATTATTGATTTTACTACGTTTAAAAAAAATCTACTTCTCAGGTGTAAGTGTGTGATCAGCTTATAACTGAACCGAATTAAATCAAACTTATAGAGCTAAATCAGACTATTTTGTTAATGTTCTGAAGAGTGTTCCTGATACTAGTTTTCCTGCAATTCGATCCGCTAGATTTTAAGGCCTCACAAAAAATCTTAGAAAGCGGCATGTTTCACAGTATTTTTTTAGAATAACTTTTAAAGGGCTTCAATGGTCGGTATTAAATCAAAAGAGTTTATATGAAATAGTTTTCAGAAGCAACAAATCCATTTATGGGACCAACAATTCGTTATTATCACTAGGAAGTCTGCGTCGAATCTCGTGGTCTTGTCTTCAATTTTTAATTGTCAACTTTTCGCACATTTTAAAAAAGTACATTTCATATGAATATGTTTTGTTGTAGACCTTTTTGAATAAATTTGTTCAAATTTGTAAAACAAAAGTACATTTCACTAAATCATGCTTTAGACTCGCAAAGTCTACAAGATTTTCTTTAACGGTTTCCAACAAAGACTAGTTTCGTTATAAACCAAAACAAAATTTATATCGGGCATTTAACTAGATAGTTTTATACTAAATATTTAATTTTTTAGATAGTTGAGATATTGTATTGAACTTTAAATAAAACATGTCCCATTTAGTTATGAAATGAAATATCTGTCAAATATCCGCCGACGATATTAATCTGATGTGTGCCCTGAAGCATAATGATATGGCGCCACAACTATAAGGTTCATCAAGTTCAGTGGTTTTTTATTTCAGCATTTTATGTTAAATATATCATTCGTTAAATGTATCACCTTTATGACATGTATTTCCTTTTTTCTTTTCAGGTAAGTTTTAATTGACGTTGTTTGGTTTATATTTCCTTTGGCATTAGTAAGTAGTCTACAAAATATAATTTCAGTTTATTTTTTAGAAAAATAAATCCATTATATATATCTTGATTATGAAAAAAAACTTCAGAAGTATATCTCTTATATTTTTATACATATTCAAAGTTTTAGTACAAGACTCTAATCAGCTGTTAACATTTAGAATCCACGTCGATCACTGTAAATTGGCTCAAAATTGTTTAATCAGTTTGTGAGATATCATGAAATAAAAAATTCTAAAAAGTGTTTTATATTAGAAAGCACCGAAATTATCTTTCTGATTAGTTGGTCATCTCGATTTTTTTTTTGAGTAATCGAAACCGCTTATCATATAAAAATCGGCTGATTTGAAAATGAATATAATATTTTTAAAATTTTAGCTTGAAATCATATAATAGCGCAAAACTCAGCTTTGCTTTGAAAATTACCGAGAAGTTACGAGGATGTTCTTCAGGGTCAAAAGTTTTCCAGTTTATTTTTTATAATATATATTTTTTTATAATATACGAGAAAGGGTTTGACTAGGTTATAAATTTTTATGTATTTGAAATATTTTATTTTCTGAAATGTTGTATATTAATGGAGCATCATATATTTAATTTATTTATGAATAATTATATCCCGTGAATGGTGACCATATCTTGCTCTTTCCAAAACATTTTCCATATACTTTCGCTAAATTGTAGTTATCAGATTGTTGATTTCTGTCGCACACTTCATGGATAAATAACACAGACTTTTTCTTTATTATTATCCCAAAAAAAAAAAATTGAATGCAGAGCTTCAGTCCGGTGAATTAATTCGTTGCCAAATATTCGTATATTAACTGAGTCTCTCGTAATATGCGCAGTGGCTTTGCATCCTTCTGGAATCATATTTGTTATTATTCGTTTTCTTTGCCAGTTTAAAGCAATTTTAAAATATTGCTCGTGTTGTTTTTTCAAAAAAAAAATTGGAAAACTTGTCCTTTCCGATGGCAGGCCGCACAAAACGGTACACTTAAGTGGGTGTTACTGTCACTATTGAACTACTCTTGGATTTTTCCCATCCCCATGTCCGGCATTTTCTTATTGACTCTGAGGGTCAAGCCGCAATTTATAAGAACTACGATGGTATGCACAATGAGTCAATAAAAAAAATACAACACCTTTAAAACGTTATTCAATTTTACGCTGTTCCATTTTAAACTAAAAATTTATTTTATATCTGTATTAATTTGGTATCTTAAAATTTTTTTTTTTACTTTGAGTGTCATTGTATGATGCAGCGTCATTAACTGGCAGTAGGTTAGCATTAATATTATTTAAAACTTATTTGTCTCCACTTCATTGGTGTTGATGTTCTACAACATTTCAGGCCACTAGTTTAGGAAATGCATGTGCATCCAAGACAATGTGATTTGTTTTATACCTTTAGTTTAACTAAAAAATATTTTCATACAATAAGTCAATTAAAGATAAAAAAAGTCTAACATGATATCATGTAACGCGCAAAAACTCTTAATGGTAGAAATATTTTATTTACTTCAATGCTCTGAAACACGCGTATAATCACATTTGCTATAAACAAATTTTCTTTGATAAATTAATTCACCTTTTACTGAAGGCGTAACAAGTAACAGACCGTCTATCTAAGCCACTTAATTCTCTCTTATTTATTAAAATAAATAAATATTTGTATGTGTAGATAACTTAATGCATAGCTTTATTAGGCCTGATGCTAACTTTTGTATGTTAATAATAATTCGTCACGTTACACACTTTGCGACATACAACGATAAACGAACTAATGAACAGACATATAAACATGACTGCACAAACAAAGTTTGAACGTATAATATCGTATTTAAGGTACGAACACATATTCCATCTAGCACTCATTTGCTTAATTACTTTAGGGATTGCAATCAACGTCCTGATCATTATTATTCTTAAAATAATGATTTTTATTATTTTTTTACTTTTTAACTCGCAATGTCTTTTACATAGTGTTCTATCCAACATTGTCAAACAACAAGAGCAGCAACAAAACAATATTAAAATTTGCTTTCAACACGTTTTCACATTTTCAATTAAGTTTATTACTTAAAAAAAAGAAGAAGCAGCAGCAAAATAAAGCAGCAGTAACAACATGAGAAGTAACGAGAAAATATGAGCAGGCGAAAGTTAAATTTATTAATTTTTATAAGAGCAATTTTGTGTAAATATCAAACGAAAGTTAGAATCGCAACAAACTCATATAAACATGTGTAAAACCTATGAAACTCATTAAACAAGGACGCATTTGCACACATACACTCACACGCACCCACACACACACACACACACCCATAGTCATCTGAAAACAAGCATACGTCATGTATATATGGCTCATTGTTTTTTATTTTTATTTTTATATATGTAACTACATGTATAACCACTAAGCAAATAAAAAAATATTAAAGGTTTTTAACTAAATGACTTTTTGTTGTTTACGGTTGCTAACAAAATAACAAAAACAACAACAAAAACTAAATATGTAGCGTGCGTTAAACATTAAATTAACTTATATTAACACAATCATACGCATCTAAATAACCCATTTTTGATACATATAAATATGTGTATAATTATGTATGATGTACGTTTGCAAATGCACATGAATAAATTTAACTAAAAAAGGAAACACATATTGTCCCTCTTGTAATACCCGGTACTCAATTCAGTACAGCACTTCAATAGTACTTTGTGATATGAAAAAAAATGTTCATTTAGTTTTTAGTAACTCGCAGGATTTTTTAATTTCCCTTGAAGTGACTTTAACCCTAATCGGAACGATATGATATTTACAAGGCGAAATGACATATTTCTATTAGACTTTTAGACGCATACGTTAAACCCAAACTCCAGACAGATCCAATCCCTCAAAAACTTCCATTGTAGCAACATTTTCCCTCTGTAAAAGTTTGGTATCAGTTTTTACTAATTTCTATCAAACTCTTAAAATAAATAGAAAGCGAAAACCTAATAATAAAAAACTACTAAAACTTAAAAAATACTTTTAATATTAATACTTGTGAAATGGTTGCTACTATTTGATAGGCAGACATCGCAAAAATATACCCTTCATTAATTTATTCATTGATTTACTACTTATTTAAAGTGATTTCGCATTTTCGTTATGGACTGCACGATTTCTAACTCTTTTCGATTGTTTGCAATACCAATGGGACAAATATGACCCAGCGGCAGTTCTAGGTATTTTATATTTAAGCATTATATTATGGTTAAAAGAAATTCAAAATTAATAAAAGTAAAATTTGTTTCCCGAAGCTTGATAAAAATGCAAAACAAATATATTAGAAATGTTCTTTAAATCAAAACTTTTTACTGTGGAATCCTGTGCTTCAATTTATAAACATCTGAATAACTAAGAATTTTAATAGAAGTCAAGAATTTCAGTTGCAATATACCGAACATTTTAATTAATACATTGAATTAAAAATTAAACACAAATTTAAAATGTGTTCCAAAAAAGTATGCTGGTAAAGTTAGGGTTAATGTAACACTACTGCCTTAAGGCACCATATATTTGATGGCCGTAAATAGAAGACAGGCTCGTGAATTTCCAGGCAGTGCTCGAGACATTTGTGATGAAATTTTATATACTGTGTTATGAACTGCTACCTCAGCTGACATATTATACAGATTGAGCAATCTTAAGAAGTATATATTCTTTTAAATAAATAACGATTTAGTTCGAATGAAGAGGTCGTAGGGTATTTAAAAAATATATTATGTTTAAGAAGTACAAAATTTGGAAACATACTGGACTTATCTCTAAAAAAAATTACTGAACCATGATAAAATCTTTTCTTTTGGAGGTTTCCATAAAATTTCCCTCTACAACGGACAAACTGACTAAATGAATTTTGTAGCAGCGCATTCGGGCTGTTATCCCTTCAACACCACCACAGCACTGACAACAAAATGTTGTGCGTGTAATTATTGTTTATGATAGTGAAAGCATTTGCGTTCTTCTTATTGCCGATGTAAGTCGCGCAACACAAAGATCCAATTAAATACATTAAATTTACTTGTAACATATCAAGGATACAAGTCTCCAGTCCTTAGCCTTGTCTTGTGTTGTTTTACTTTTTAGCTGATGTGGATAATATCTTATCGCTAATTATAATGCTACATTATCATAAATATATTCATGCCACCCACACACAAGCTTCGGTACATACATAGACCACCTGCGTACATGCCTACCTGACTACATGTGAACACAAATAAGCTGCTTACAAATTATTCACTAGGGACTTGTTACCGGTCTTGCATACGCTTGTTGCTTCGCTGTTTCTTTATGTTGTATGAAAGTTTGCTTGTGTCTATTTCGATGTAAGTCGTTAAACTTCGACATGAGATCAAGTTAACCTAATGAGAATTGAGTTCATATCGCACATATTCAAAATTTAAATAAACTGAAATTTGAAAATGATAAACGGCATAGGCTGGAAAGCAAAGCGGACGTTAGTTTGGGAATTAATTATTTAGGAAAAGCATTATGTCACATTCCAGGAAATATTAAAAAAAAAACGTTTCTCTAAAACTTTGGAATTAAACAAATTTTAGAAACTTTGTCCTACAAATTTCATAGCACAATATCGTGTTGTATGACTGTTTAAATTCATAAAGCTTAAAATAAAAGGTAACATATTTACGCTATAAGTTTTTTTTATACTTTTATCTTTCAACTTCAATTAGTTGCTTGGAGAAGGTGTCAAAATCAGAGCGGATATTAAAGAAACTGTGTGGAGTTTTTTAAAATATCGTACTAAATAATTTATCAGTCTATCTTGGATCCCTTCTTACCCGGTCAGTATATAACATTGGAACGTTTCACTATTTTAAATAAATACGTTTTTCAGCTGTTAGGAGTTGTTAAAGCCGCTGGCTTTAAGTTTTGCTAAGATTTAATCTAAAAAAAACTTTCAGCGTTAAACTCTATATTAATTTAACTTCACTCAAATATCTTAAGCTAAAATCAACTACAAGAATAAGAACCAATTTGATAGCAAACATTAATTAGCCGGCCTACAAACACTCAAAAGGACTTAAGGCTGATAATGCTCTGCATAAATGTATGATTGCACATGTCGATTTGGTGAATTCGTATAATTTTTGGTGGCCCCCTGGATTATAGATTATTTAGTGTAGTATTTAAGCCATTTAGTAGATGATTTCGTTTATGCCGTGGCACAATTGCATATTGTATTAATACTTGTGCAAATGGCTCTTAAATAAGCATCTATAAATTAAAAACTAAACGGGCATTTGGCACATCAACACGGCTGGAATAAATGAAAATTTAAATTCTATTTAATTCCATTTAATAAAAACTTCTATATAATAAATTTTGTTCAACTACTTATTTTCCACATAGAAATGCCATCCTATTTTGCATTAAATTAACGACTGTCATATTTTACATAATATTTCGTTATATTTAATTTTCTGTAAACCAGCTGTCTGCCTAGTTTTCCATAGATATGAATATAAGTACACATGCCTGTTCCGTATTTCTTCAGTGCCAAAACATATCCGTTTCCGCAGCTTCATAATTTTATGCCATTATAAGAACCAAAAACAAAAAACAAAAAAAGAGGATGAAACAATGAAAAAATAAAATAAAATCAAAGCAGAAAGAAAAAAAACAAAAAAAGAAAACAATGCCAAAATGCTTAAATTTTTGGCGCCTCAGCTCTGGCTCAATGACATCCATAACTATGCATGATATATCATCATTTATTCACTTAGTACAGTGTGCAATAAAAGTGGCTGCTAAGCAGTGATAATTAAAAATATATAATGGACGGCAGTTTTGACTTCAGTAGCCTTTGAGTTAAATATTTTTGGAATTTATTTGACTTACGTCTGTTTTCCAAGAGAATAACTGATGAAATGCTGTTCTATCATGCTCAGGATTATTGATGCAGTTTTCACAAAAGGATTGTTATGGAAAAAGAGTTAAAACAATTAGGACTGAAGAAATATCGTCGGCATGTAATCATAGAAAAAGTTTTTTATATTATTTAAGGTTTATTCTTTGGCATAGACGGATCTGTAGTAAGGTCGAAAGTTACTAGTTAGCCTACATGGAACGGAAGAACTAATTTGAAACAGTATGAACTGAGAACCAACTTTGCCAGGAATTGTTTTCAGTACAATTCAGATTACTCAACATATATTGACGATTTCATAAAGTTGGATGTTTAGTGAGTCTAATAGTGTGCTCAGATATACATTTTGAATAGAGTCAATGTTCACTTTATTGACTTAATGAAATTACTATTCATGAATATACAATTCAGCCAATTCAATTATCATATGACAACTAAAATAGCAAATCGTTTCTAGTCACAAGGATGCAAAATAAAATCTAGGAATTATATTTATTTACTGACGGTTTTTGTAAATAGAATAAAAATTTTCATCTGGGTAATTCTACTGAAATTACAAAAAAATTTCTGAATAAAATCCCATATATAACATTTGATTTCGTTTCCACGAACTGGCAGTTAATCTGGTTAAGTTTTAAAATTGGTAATAAATACAATATTTATCTTTCAATTTTATTGGCATTTTTTTGTGTTTGTATAATTTAAGTGGAAAGTTCGGTTATCTTTGTTCGTAGTGTTGTGTGTTGCTCACTGCACACACTTTTTAACAGGGTTACATTTGCAATATTAAAACAATTTATATATATTAAACAATAATTGATTAAAAATTTATGTTAATATGGCGGAATATTATACGAACTTCACCGAAGAACTGGTGAATAAAATATGAAATATTATTTTTGCACTGGCAAGTGTCCCATGTATGAACCATATTCAAAAATATATTGAATCAAAAAAGTTTAGAGCTGTTTCAGATTTGTCATAGTTCTATAATAATTTAGCATTAGAATACAGAAAAACAGTAAGAGAACAAAATTACTTCCCTGGTGAACACCAGACGGAACTATAATATCAATTGAAACAGCAGAAATTCGTTCAGGTAAATCGTTATTCAAATAATGCAATTACAATAATATTTCAAAGTTGTTAGATATTTTTTTACATCACTATCAATTATATTTGCGAAATTTACATACACAAAATTTTAACATATCATTTCAAAATAAATATCGTCATTGTCATCATCTTTTGCATTTAGTTTTATATATTTTATTTTTTGTTCTGGCAAAAGTTTACTTATGCACAAAGACACACACACACACGTATATATACTTATTTCATATAGAGCTTATGGAAGAACTCGTGGTTCAGTGTTGCCAAGCAGGCTTATTTTAAGGCTTATGGTAGGGAAAAATTAGAGCTGTTTGATTCATCGTGTATGTAACAATAATTCTTTATTAATATAATAAATATATTGAGCCAATCAGTCGAACAAAATAAAAAAATATAAAAATAATTATAGAACAATTTGAGTTTATCAGAATTAACTATTGAGTTCAATTTTCCATGTAAAATCTCAATGAATTATTGCTATATATATGTATTTATATATACATATTTTTTGTTGTTGTTTCGTTATAATTACCCAGACTAAAATTTTTAATTTATTTACAAAAACTGGCAGCGAATATAGATTTCAATATGTGGACCTCTTGATTATAAAAAATTTTATCGAATCAACTGAGTTGCGCAAATGTGAACAACAAAATAATTGAAAGTGTTTTAACACCGTATTGGGGATATATGTATATACAAATTTGCTTGGCAACATCGTCATGGCCACTTTTTGTATTAAATAAAAATATAGTATTCAATTGCACAGTATGGGAGCTTATGTACGCACATTAGGTAGACTAAGACAAAATATTTGTAAAACTTTTTCGAAATAATTCAGTGGCCTTTAGTGTTCACTTGTACCTAACTTTATCTAACTCACACCTCTTGAATGGTTGTCGTATGCGTATATTTATTATTACTGATAATATGTCTCATACGTTATATATAGCTTCTACATTGCTGTTGGTGTGATCCATGTTCTTATCTTCTTATAATGTGTAAGTACTTTCACACGCTTTCGAAGCACGAAGCTAAAATATTATAAGTCAATTAAGAAAAAACAAGTTGTTTCAGAAACTCAAACTAATAAAGTTACAAATAAATTGCAAAATAAGTTTAAAACAATAAAAAACCAAAACACAAGTCATATCGTAAATAAAAGCGTAGTCACTTTGGGTCCTACTTTTCGTATACCGAACGCTAAATGTTTTTTTTATCTCAATTATACTTGAATTTTGGTTCGTTATTGTTTGATATTCATTTAAAAATTATGTTCAAGCTTTCAGTTCGATTTTCTTAAAAACAAAACATTAGATAATATATATATATATATATATATATATATATATATATATATATAATGGCTTAGAGCTCACTAGAAACTAAATTACTAAATTGCAATATATATATTAAAAAGCCTCTTTATGCAACGTGTGTTAGCCTCATGTGCTTAAGTAGTCGTCCATATCCACTAGTAATATAAAGTTTTAGTGTATTCGTGCTAGTGACTTTAACAAAATCGTGAATCTTATCGTTTAATATTAAAAATATAATGGCGTGTGTGTTGCCGCCTTTTTGTGCAGCTTGTTAAATTAAAATGAGAAACAAAGTAAAATAAAGCTGAAAGTTCATAATTAACTGACATTTTTAGAATTGCCAAATAATGTCCAGCTGTGTGCCACAAATAATTTAAAACAACATGAAGTTGCTAAAACTGAATATAAAAGACGACAAAGTTAATAATATATTTCAAATGTATAATAAAAATGTTGAATTCTTGCATATAAATTAGTGATATATTTTTATTTTTAAATGATTTTTTTTACTTATTTACTACAACACAAACAGTGCAAGAATTTTTAGTGAACTTAAATATTAAAATTGTAAAATTATGTGCTCGTACTTGAGTGAAATCTGTAAGCAAAAAGAGTCCGACTCAAAGGGAATTTCAAGGGTCAGTTGGTTGCATTAAAGAGGTAGGAAGAACCGCGGATTGGCTGCAAATAGCTTTTACCTGAATAGTAACCACCACTTCTAGATTATATTTTAAAAATATATCTTGCAAAAGGCAATATTTTTTTACCCTACATTTTTAATTATAAAATATGACTGGTAAAGATGTGAGTTTTAGTTAATAATTACACAAAAAACATAAGTTTCAAATAAATCTTAGCTCAATGTTACTTACCTTTATTTCATGCCAGCATGTATAACAATATGATATTGGCATATGCCATCAAATAATATCAAGTTTCATTCAACAAAGAATAACAAAAATGCTCCTTGACAAATAACTTAAATACGTTTAGATTGTAGCTGGCCGAGTATTGATGTTGTGTCTTCTTGCCTCATCAGTTTTGTTTTTTTTTTTTGGTTTTTTATTTATTTTTTTAAGCAATAAAGAACAACAAAAATGCTGTTAAAATACCGTAGGTTGGACTAGAAAGGGAAATGTTGACATATAAATTGACATTAATTGAACGAAGAAACCAAAACCAAAGGCCAGTAAACTAAGTAAAATAAAAATAATATGATAAAATTAAATACAAACAAATAAAGAAGCAAGAGAAATGTTTAGATGGACAAACTAACAAGAACATTTTTCAATGATTGCAGACTCAATATAAAAAGCTATTACCAGCGGAAAACTAATGTGGGGAGCAGGAATGTGTGACGACCATAAAATAGACATATTGCCGCAAATGAACTTTTGATCAATATGTATAAATTTATCTTTTTCCCCTATTCTTTTAAATTCGTTTTTTGTGTACGTCTGTGTGTATGCGAACTTGTCTATTCAACATTCCTTTAGAATAAATTTGGTATCAGTTGGTAAAGAGACATAAACTTAAACGTATCCTTGTATTTTGCTCATATTATTTTAGCAGATAAACACGTGGCCATGCCATATGGTATTTATTTTTATATATGTACAAGCATACATATAGAAGCTTGCCTATTTATATAGATATATAAAACGCACACATACACCTGCAAGTACATACAAACCACTTGAATGTACTTAGCCTTGCAATAAATTAATGATGGTCAAAGAAGTGGGTTTTAAAAATAAAAGCTCAACAAATAGACCCGTAACAGTCTTAGAGCGTTCCATTATATAAAATAATGTTGTTTTTAGTTGCCAAAGATCAACTGACACAAAAAAGTGAAATAAATAAATACTTGGATTACTTACGGAAGAAGAGATATTCTTTTATAAAGAATATTTCACAATACTGCATATGCAAGCCCGTAGAATCTAAAACACGAAAATCATATGAAATTTTGTCAGTAATACTTGTACCCCCCCTAATGCCTATTGATTGATGAAATGTAAAAGTAAACTGAAATAAAACACATCCAGGGTGGCTAAAAACTACCGTCAGGATTTGAATGTTTAATAAACTTTTTATTTAATAGTTAATTATTATCCTTAATAGTCTTTCGTTTTGAAGTATATTATGGAAGAATATTTTTGGTTTAAGTATGAAAAAATCTATCCCGCGAGTGGTGGCCATTTTCAACTTTGAAATTTGTGCTTTTTCTGTTATATTTTGGATAACTTTTCGATAAACTTTTGGTGTTTTTTATTATGTAGCTAATGAGAAGAGTATATTTTTGCATTGAACTTAAAAATGATAGTGTTAATCGACTAGAAATACTAGAAGAATTGTACCATATTTTTTCAAAGGACACTTAACTGTCATCCCTCATGGCATAATAATTCGATTCTCCGCTTTTTTTTTTTTGGCTTAAGACAATATTAATTCTTTATCAAATATATACATGTAACTGCTTTAAACATGAAACAATAAAACAATTTTTTTATCGTAGTAAACCGGCTCAGTTCATTTGAATAAACATACTTGTTTTCTAACACCATTCTACTCTCGACATTAGCTTTATGCGAGTGACAACACAACGGAATTTCATAAGAAATTTTATAGGTTAATTAACAGATTTGTGTGTACAAATGCGGTGTAATAAAAGTCATATACGAGTATGTGTAACTGTTTACTACAATACGATACAATTGTTTGAAGCGAAAGAACTTTCGGCAGCTAATAAATAATCAACATGTGCTGAAAATTTTTATTAAATATACATCAGAATGTCTCTTCTGCATAAAGGGAATGAAATAAAAAAACTCTTAATTTTCTTAACTCCACCTGTCAATCACAATCACTGTAGCAACTTTAATGAAGTAAATTTAATTGCAATTTGACAAAAGCACATTTTTGGGTTACCATCTTGGAAACTTTTAATTTGTCTTTATTTATTTATTATACTTGTGTACAGGCCTCTGTACCTTACGGATACCTACGCTTGATATAAATAAGGAAATATGATCCAAAAATTATTTAAGAAGTAATTTGAGTTCAAAAGACGTCACATATATTGCAAGGCACTAGAGAGAGGCCACATTAGTTTAAAATATTCGATTTACACAACAGAGCAGCACAGCTATTTTTAAGACCCAATGCAATTTTTTCATCAGTACTCAAGTGTGTTTTTATTTCTTATCGTATGAAAGTTTGAAACAAAAAGTTCAGAAATAGAGCAGGATAGAATTAAAAATAAAATTGCTACTCAGGGATTTAAGAAAAGCGTGCTACCATGGGTTTGACATAGTGTTCATACCGCTTTCAGTAGCTAAATTTATAGAAATAGACATTGTTGTCATATTCAATGGGCCCCCAATAAGTGGTAACAAACCAAAATACAATTGGGTACTGACGAAAAAAGTGCAACAGCTTTTGAAAACAGCTGTTCTGCTCTGCTGTGTAAAATGAATAGTTAAAAATCGACATCTTTGTTAAATCCTAGTTCTTTTTTCTCGTCCAACTTAAATTTTTGCTTTTAAGTTTGTTTACGACCTAAAGAAACTTGTTGTGCTTAAAATTTTAAAACACTGTTTTCTCACAAATAAGTGAAACTTTAGTATAACGAACGTTTATGGAAAATATTAGTTTTTGTTACATTTTAGGAGTTATCACAATTAATGGCAAAAACCAATCAACTGGCAACTGAATTTGGAAGTCCTTAAAACCGTACTATTTTCGCTTACATCACACACCATCCACTATAAACACTCAAGTATGTAATTGTATGTGTGGCCTTTAGAGAAATATTGCAGTCAACATTTTCTTTTGCGGAAAGGTAGTCCGCCTGATGAATTTATCTAGCGTATGTTTTAAGATGTCGTCGCTGTCTGCTAAATTGGTTTTCTTTTTGTTTCTCTACATCAATTGGGGATTTCAGCTGTTGCAAATGCTAAGAAAATAGCACAAAACTTTAGTACTTTGTGCATTCCTCAGCATTGCATACAAGATTTTGTGAAAGAAAAAGCAAAAAAAAAAAGAAGTGGAAAATTGTAAACCTTGTTAAGAACTAAACCAAAACGAACGACCTATAAACATGACATGCTGTACAGAAGTAGAAAAGTAGAAGGGAAAAAAACTCACTTCCAGCATAAAATGTTAAGCTTAAGTTATCATTAAGGGTCAATATCGGCTGGATGTTATTGCTCCTGTCAATGCTGTTGAGGTACGAGTGAGAAAAAGTGTTCTTAGTCTTCCTGTTTAGCTGGAGCTCTGTGTACAACGTGATGCTATTGTTATTGCATGACTATTTGGCTTGAATTTTTTTCTTTTTGGTCCAACTTCGAACACCAAGTCTCAATTGAGAATTGATAAAGTTGAATTGTTTCTTTCCCTTATTGTTGTTGTTGTTGTTTCATTTGTCTTTCTTTTAGTTCACTGATGTTTTCTTTTATTCAGTTGTGTGTTTTCCTTTTAATTTGTTGTTGTTGTTGTTGTTGCTTATATTCTTATGCGATTTATTCTTCTTTTTCTTCAATAGAAGTTCATACCAACCATCTGATTTAAGTTGTTTTAACCATTTTCATCTTATTTGGTATTTTTATAAACCGAGAATTCTTGTTGTTGCTTTTGCCTTGTACTTTGTTAAAAAGTTGCCTTAGGGACAACGAGTAAACAATGACATAATGACAAGTGAAGAGGAATTTAAGCGATAAATAATTAATTGATTTGAGAAAAAATGTAACAAAAGCAACACCACCAGCAGCAGCAACAAAAGAAATAACAAAAGTTCGACTAATAGTAGCACTGCCAATACCATTCGTAATAGCCAAGATATATATTTAGTTCTTTAGTTGTTGAAGATGAATGAGCAGATATGTAACTGTGGTAGCTAATGCTATTTCCAACTGCTACTACAGCGCAGTGAGTGAGTGAGTGAGTGCTGTTGGAGAGTATCCGTATCGGTGGTTATTGTGCTTTTTGTCTTGTAAATGAACATAACATTTGTTGCTGTTGTTTATATATATTTTTATTTTCATATTCTTTGCTCATTTTCCTTCAACTACACTTGGAAAAAGAAAAGAAATTATTTCGGAATTCTATAAAATTATTGCATAATCGTTGGCCATAGTGTAGAGTACTTTCAAGCAGCTTAACGTCAGTTGTCCGCTTTTCAGCGCCATCGTTTTCTTAGAGTGTAAAAAACTTGATACATTCTGTTAATTTGAGTGGCACACTAAAGGGAATATTGGCTTTGTATATCCTTGCGTTTTCTTTCTGTTTTATATTGGCAATTATGTGCGTATGTGTGTCTGGGTCTCTGTGTGCAACAAATATGTTGTTCGAAGTATGTCTTGTGTATTATTACACTTTAAGGGATAATAATTTAATATTAGAATTTTCATTAAATTGCTTAAGCTTGCACCGAACTCTTTTTGCTAGCCTTCGCATTCGAAGAGAATATAATACGATGCGTAGGTAATTATGTGCACTTAGCGCTCTAAGGTAAAGTATAAACAGTCACAACTCAAAATTTAATTACTGTGAAGCCAGGAGTTTTCCAGGTAAATCAATTTTGAGCAGACATTTTATGGTTTAAGTAGATAAAAGGTGTTGTTATAGAGGTAGATATATTGAGGTAGATATATTGGAAAGGATATAAAACTGAAATACATTTTTGTAAGTTGACTATAAATTCACTTTATTGGAATTATAACGTGGATATGACCGCTATTGCTAGCTCAGACCTAGCGAGGCATATGTGGTTATTTAAGTGCTTTATCATGTTGGGCTTTTCGTCATACTCTACATATTCCTAAAGAAAATTGTATAGCGGCATAAAATCGCACAATCTTGGAGGCCAGTTCTTCGGCCCGATACGTGAAACTATCAATGAATTAATTTTGGCACGAGCTGCGTGACATACATTTCGAAAAATTAACCCAAAAAATTAAATTTAATTAGGCGTGTGCATGTCTTTTAAGTGATCGATTGCTTCGAACTTTACGGTATCTTCTTTTGACTTCATAGATCCCCTCAAAAACTAGTCTAGTGGTGTTTAATCGCATAATCTTGGAGATCTTCTTCTTCAATAACTCGTTTTTGTAATTATAGAAATTACAACTCCCGCGCATTATTTATTTTGCTGTAGTGGTAAATTAAACCTGCCCACTATCTGTGGTCAATTGGGGAACAAAAAATTTATATATCCATTCCAATAAAATTGAGCTTCGTTGCAAAACTCACTTCTGAAAATCGGAATCAACGGCAATATTGTTTTCTCCTCATTTAAAGAAACTATGAAACGTTGTTTTGGCGTCAATCTATTCATGTTGAAATCCCAAAGAAAATTAAACATAGAGCAGCTGACAGCTGACAAAATAGTCGCGAGTTAAATAAAACTAATCAACAGTTTTATACTTCTGTGATAAACACCCTTCATAATATCATCAGTCAAGTGTAGGACCGTTTACGATATATTGGACGGTATTTTCCACAACTCATTGTTATATACTCATGTTATTATATAAACTTCCATTCTAATTCCGAACTTTATTAATTATCCTACTGAAATAACGGATAAAAAGATAATAGATATTCATTCAATTTTTGTTTAACGAATCACAAGATTAAACACAAGTCCTAATATATTTTAAAATGGTTACACAACATCTTAAGCTTTCACACAAAGTGAATAAATTGTACTGTAAAGCAATATAATATTGTAATATAAGACAATTCATACATTAAATAACAAAGTTGCCGTGGAACAATTTTAATGAGCACAGTTAAGGTGAGATAAACGCTCGAGACGTGAACACTTAAAATCAGTTGAAAACAAACATATAACATAAATATATATGCATGTGTATATAAGGAGAACAGAAACATAGCAAAAAGATTTTTTTTTTGCGAAATAAAAACACTTACAACCGTATAAACAAATCAAAATAACATTATGATAACCACTTATCGATTATGATAACTTTTATAGGGTGTTAAATGTTCAATATATTTTCACACATACGAAATCGTGTTTACTGTGAGGATAAAAAATTAATAGACGTTTTGTATATTAAAAAAAAAAAACGGTATGAGTTATGGCCAATTAAAGGTTTATAAGGAATGCTTTATATAGAAATTCTTAATATTAAAAAACTAATTAAAAATCTCTTGAAATAAACACATTTCCATAACATAAAAAAGGATGTCTTAGTATGAATTTCTCTTATTTAATAATCGAAATCATTTATATTTGATGTTGAATAAGAGATAGTTTTCGTTTTCATACGTAATTATGATCGCTATATTCAGCCAAACAGTTTTGCTCGCCATTGTTCGCATGTTTGTTTGCAATTTGATTATATTGTATGTTTATTGATGTGTCTGATATATACATTTTTGTATATTTTGTTCACCTTTCAAAAATATTTACATTCATATATTGATTATGTGCTGATACATTTTTTCACAATTGATTTAACACGAATTTATTTTGATACCTTTTTAACACATCAACAGTCACTGCCACAAACACTTGCCGTATTAAGTATAAAAATCATTTCATATATTCATTTAGATAAAAATATATTTCTGAAAATGTATCAAATAAAAATTTATTTCTTTACAATGAATTTGTGGTAATTGAAGTAAAAAGGTGGAGTGTTCAAATATCTTTGAAATTCGCTAATAAAATACAATTATTAAATTATTTATGTGTTATTCTCTTAACTTCAATTACAACGGGTGTTAATAAATACTAAAATTTTGGTTACCTTTGTTCTTAAAATACGTTGAATAATAGTTTACTAAAAAGCGAATTTCGTATTTAGTGTGTAACAATTTCATTCAATGAAAATATAACAAATTAATTAAAATCGGCATGATTTCGTTTTTGTTTCTAATCAAAAGTGTACTGGAATATCAAGATTTGTTGTATTAGTTTCAGTTTTGTTGCTGCATTATATAAATATTTCTTTTTTTAATACTTTTTTGTTCTCTTTTATAATGTTTTTTAAGAATATATATCAAAAGATTGAAATATACAACTGCTAAGACTTTCTTAGGCCGTACTATAAAAAATGCATTTATACAATTAAAACAGAGACATGAGTTGCAAAATGATTAATCAACGTAGCGTTAAAAAATTTGGTAATAAAGGTCGTTTCAATCATAGTTTGCGATGTTAAATTTAAGTTAAAAATTAACGTCAAGCCTTTTGATTAATTCTGTTTTACGTTTCTTTGTTTCACTGTATTAAAAATTCACCACGAAGAGCACAGAATAAAACAGCTTTTCAAGATTACCAAAGCCCTTTACGAAAATGAGCGTTCAAATAAAAATACATTTTGTTCACTTCGTGATATTTTTAGTCAGCATAATCGGCCAAATATGTCCACCATTGGTAAAATTTTGTTTTTTAATATCAGCCGACAGGATCTGTAGGAATTGTGGAAACTCCTGTGAGTGCTCGCCCAACTGGTTCTTCCGGATACATTCCTGGCGCCGTTATCAAGCCGTGATTCTTCGAATATAAGGTCGGACAGTTACCGTGAACCGTGTTTGCTATCGCTAAATGATAGTGGATTTTTTATGGCCAAAAATCTAACATGCAAGAGATAAACTGCATATATAATACGTCGTTAACAAAAAGGTATAAAATATATAGGAGTCATCTACTAAGAGAGCAAAATACAACGGTCTTAATCACGATGAAATTTTCGGACTTCTAATCTAAAATCATCTGCCCTCTTAACACTATTCCCCCATTTCTAAATCTGACGCAAAGTGTTGCATATGAAGAGGTCATCCCCTGAGTGCTAGTCCCATAACCTGTGCTTTAAAATAATAGAGAATCGAGAGATGTTTTAAAAAATTTGCAAAGGATTTTTTTTTGTCACGGTGGCGGTTTTAGGGGTACTACAACTTTCGGGGCTACTGGTTTTAAAAATACCACTGATGTGGTGTGAGTACATAAATTTCTGAAAATTTTTATAAAATTAATTTTATGATATTAATTATTTTCTCCTACTCAATGCAGTTTGCTTTCATATCGTAAAATTGTGTTCTTTCTAAATGTACTACCACCTTAACAAAATGTATTCACTTTTTGTATAATTATCATAAAACAAAAATCTCTTTGCATTCTTAAGAACATTTCAATGAACGGACGTATACTTCACAAAAAATAAGCAAATTTATATGACAAAATAAATACGAATGAGCCACAGTTTTGTTTAAGAGTGTATATTAATTAACAAACATATACAAGTCCTGTGCGAGAATCTTATACACACACATACACCTGATTTAAAAATAGAGACATTTTTCTTTGTTGAGGACATTTCATTCATAACAAATGTGATAGAATTTAATTAAAAGTAATCACATATACGGCCATCACTGCCAAAAATAAAAAAATTACTTTCGGTTGTTGCCACTAGAGACAATAGAATGTGAGAATTAATTAGTCCGAGTACAAGTTTTGTAATATGAAGTGAACTTACCCAGCAAGAATACATCTCAGAATGGCAGGCTATAAAAAGCCACCATGTCTGACGAAACCCCTTCCTCTTTCGTTTATGAGGAAGTAACTATTTTAGGGAGTGACATTTATTTAAAGCAGAGTGACCTACAAGATAGGAAATTATGCATAGAAATCATGTCATTCCATATTCTTAATATGAATTTTGCATACTGTCTATACGTCTCCATATCATTCGTTCTTACACCAAATCCTCACTAGACTTCTAAAATGACGAAATCCCTTTAACCAACATGAATTAGATGTAATTTGGTTTTTATTTTATTGTCAACAAGAAATGTTTCTGTTATATATGAATTGAAATATTCCTGAAATGGAACTTCCCAATAACTTTTTCGCAGAGCTGTGACTACATCTATCCGTTGCCGCTTTCGATCTAGGATTTAAGTACAGAAATTATTTCTGGTTTATTCTGATAAGCCTGAGTTATCATAAAACCCGAAAGAAAAGAAGTTGCTTGATCTTCGAGTTAATTTGTTCTTGAAATCTTTGCTCCAATAAATTATTAATTTATATAAATTTTTTATTTTTGGAGGAGCACTTAGGAAATAACTTCTACATATGCAGTGGATTGTGCCGGAAGTAGAAGGAAGCGGATAATATAAGAGGACACATAAAGACAGTTTAGAAGGCAGATAATTTATTGTACCTATTTTTACTTTTAACTTCCCCAGTAAATTTTTTTCTGTACCGACGTAGAAGAGTGACGCATTCTTCGCTAAATGACGGTGTTCGTCGTAGTACTATTCCTTTTTCATTGAGACAGTTCCACAACAATGGTGTCGATCAGAAACATTTGGGATCTGAGGCATCTTAGTTTTATGTTCACTATTTCAGCGGTGCTCATGATGGTGCCGTCCATTGAGACCACAAGAACTCAGTTACTGCGACTTTGGCCTCATCACAAATTCGCAACAGATAGTTGCTCAATGTATGAGGATCTTCTGATCCTCAAATTCAATAACTTCGTGTATTCGCAAATCCAATCAGATGAAAATGCGCTGCATCATGATATATTAAATTTTATCTAAAAATTAGTTTTAAATTTTACCATTTAAAAGGCATTATCCTTTTGCAAGGCATTTCATTTTTAATAACCGGAACATTTTAGAGATGCCTGCTACCCACAGAAAAAACTTAGCACTATATATTAAAAAGGGAGCTTTTGCTGAGACACCCTATACCTAATTCACAAACATGACCCCTTTTCATTGCCTTTTGCATTACCAAATGGACCCCCATCTCCACTTCTCTTTCCTTATGGGTAGAATTACTAATTCTAAGTTAAATACATTTTGTTATCATATACAGTAGGCCGCAAATAATCATCAGTAAACATAGTTTGAGGCCAGTCAGCACTACATAATAACGACAAATATGACAGTCGGCGTTATTGCCTAAAATTTAAATGAATTTATAATATTATTTCCATTGTATGAGACAGCATATGGAATTATTTAGCAAAAGGTTATGAAGACGGGCTACCTCTCCAAATCTTTACTATACTTCTGGGTCGACTTTTTTGTCTGTATAAAGAATAATGAAAAAAATTTCTAGTTTATTTGCCTGAATGAAAATTCAGTGTGATGTCAGTTATTTAACAAAAGCAACATTAAATCCTGTATGCGTACATGCAAAATAATATTCATACGCACTTTTCACAAACATATGGGTGATATCAAGAAATATGTTGTTCAATTTTATAAAAATTTTTAACAAAAATTTGTTGGAATATTTCCAGCAATCAGCAAGTCGTTTAGGTTAGTGGTTTGCAATTAGTGACGAAAAAGATTCCAGCTTCATTTGATATATCAATGCATGATCTTTTTGCTGTTCCTTTTTTTTTCGTAGCTTATAATTAAATTATTGTTTAAATAACGATTCTCTTCAATTTTTTCCGGAAATAGATTTCGTAATTCGTAAGTCGTTAATGGTAATCTGTAGGATTCCATTAAAAAATTTATGAAAAATAAAAATATTTTATAAAACTAGGAACTATTTTTTAGACTCGTGAATTTAAAAACTGTCTGACTTGTATTCAGTTGAAATTTCTTAACAATATTTTAGTTATTAAATTAAAAAATATTAAATCAAAAAGTCGATATTCGTTTGGAAATTCGCTGTCTTAGCTCAATAATTAATCCTGGAAGTTTGAATAATTATATATAATAATAAAAATTTATGAGTTATTTGGAACCACCCTGTATTTATTCCTTTTCTATATTATTTCAAGAGTGAAAAAACTGCTGTAATATTGCGTTAATCCCATAAAAAGCGTTATAAATTATATGCCAGTGCAAAAAGGAACTAAACGTTTGCATGATTTGCTATCACCCATATGCATCACCTATTTGCCACATTGTCATCAATTCGAACCCTCATTTGTTGAAATAACTTCCTTTACCTTTTTGCCCAAGAAAAATCTCTTTGACGGAAAACAAAGTGTACGACGCATAACCCAGTTATTTCTTTACAGGTAATTTATTGTGCAAAGACCCTAATAGAAAATGTAATCAACTCTTTGTAAATCTTTTTTTCCTGCTGTTTTTCATATGTTAATCAAAAGTAACAACTTTATGCACCTGGAATGTATATAAAAGATGTAGTATGTATTCATGTGTATGGAAAAAATATGTGTGTTTCACTTCACGTGGTTAAATTAATGTGTTCCAGAGAATAAAAGCAAAAAAGAAATTCCCTTGAAAGACTTGATAGAATGGACTTAAAGGCATTTTCTTAGTTTTAGTTTGTTCTACTTGACGATTTACAGAATGAGATATATAATCATAATGAAAACATAATGGGAGTGTGTAAACACACAAATAAGAATAGGCAGTTAAAAAATGTGCCTCAAAAACTAGAAATTAAACAAACTGTATTGAGATATCAGTACCTGTTCTATACCAAAACCTCAGAGAGGCCTCGCAAAACAAAAAGTTTAATGTGTGCCGAAGTGTCGGCTTCTTTAGTACGCAAACGGCATAGAGTTGAGTCCATCAGTTTACATTTACATAGACTGTAATTCAGCATAAAATGGTCATGAAGGAAACCAGTGTCTTAGATCGAGCCTACTAAATTAAAGGACACTCTAAAACGATAAGGGTGCCTTCAGCGCCTTGTATTGTCTTACATCAGCAGAAACTCGCCAACTGTTCATACGTCAATCATTTGCCTTCTAAGATGCACCAATAAAAATCAAGGCCGACGTAAAAACTATTGGAAAACAATTTATTAAAATTAGTTTATATATTGTAACAAAAGTTTCTTTTTAAATCTGTCTTGTACTAAAGATTTTTAGGATTTCATATAGTTGATGTAAATTCTATAATCCATATCATATACCACACACACACGCACACGCACACGAATGTAACGAGGCAGAAGGTAATTTGCCTCATATCAGAATCGTGTAAGCAACTATTAGTGAAACAAATCAACATCTTCCTATTGTATTTCAGTAGCTTTTTATTAACATAGAAAATGAAATACCTTGAAAAAAACGATATACATATAAATTTGGTAAATAGCTACTACGTATTGGTTGACAAATAATATATAATACTTTTGGATTTAATAAAAAAGACAAGCAAAAATATGTGTGAAAGCATGAAGAGTATTTCCTTCATGCATAGAATGACAATTTCGGTCTTACATTTTAATTGTGAATTCCTTTGTGTGACACTCATTTATTTTATTTTACACAACGAGGGTAAATGTATATTTGGCTTTTAGTTTTTTTTTTTTTTTGGTGTTCTTGTTGGATTTTATTTTTTGATAGAGTTGGGTATTTGGGTTAACTTCTCCTCGTTACTTTTTTGTTGTTCCTTAATTTTATATGTAATGGAACCACAATATTTTGTGTTTTTTTTTTCTATTTTTATTTTTCCTATTTTTTTTTAGTTTTGAAAGACAACAAGGCTTACAGCATACATACACACACATAAATTGTCAAGCCATTCATCTTGGAAATAAATGTTGTAATTTGTTGGTTTTGTACACACCGGAAAGGAAACCAACTCCATAAAAGTGGCGACAAAGTGTTTATATATATTTTTGCAGAAAAGGGATCCATTTTGCATGTGTTTGTCTGTGTGAGAGTCTCCTCTTTACACTCATGTACACATACAAACGGTCATATCATGTAAGCCTGCATTTTATCTTAAACTTATGTGTGTTTGTAAAATAATGTCGGGTTTTGGTATTTGTAGATGTAAGCACGTTTGGTATATGTGATCCTTTAAATATATTTTTGGCTACTAGTTTACCTCTCCAACAATGCATATCAACATGAGGACATGTACACCTAAACACATTTTCACATAAGACAAACAACAGAAATAAGAGACGACAAGTTATTGTGTGAAATGTGTCATTTGTTACAGGAGTAAACAAGCACACAGATATAATGATATCTAGACACATAAAGACATGCAGTCAGAATCCAGTAGCCAATTGCTAAGTGGGCCTTTTGGCTTTTCTATATTTCATAAGCTATTGAAAACTAATTTTTGCTGAAAAGTTTTTAATTGCTGGTTCTATAAACATAAAACTGAAGTCCTTAATTTTCCAAATCTTTTTGTGTTACGGAATTCAAAATTTATTTCTTTGAATTTCTTAAGAAAAGCAACAGTAAATTGTGTACGGAGAATAAACATATTTGAAGTGCAGTTTCACTAACTCAAAGTGCTTTACAAAATTAAGGCTAAAATATAATGAAACTTCAGGGGATGGAAATAGTACTGAAATTATTTGTGAATTCAAGGTATTTTCAAAACGGAATATGTATTATTTTATACAGTAGACTTAAGGTACAATTTTATAGTTGATGTTCAATTATGACATTATCCATAAACACAAATTTTATGTAAATGAAAAAAAAGGTAAAAAAAACATACGCAATTCTAAAGTGCATCCTTGAAACTTGCTGCTAATATTAACCGGAAAGCTTTCATTAACTCGTTTTTTCGGATTCAACCAATTCCCATGTGATTAGCGGCGATTGGACAACTCTGTGGTTACTATAAAGCATTCGAAATCACTTATTGATCTGACAAACAGTTTCGAAGTATTTCGAAAAAATCATACTTTAGAAATTTTTTAAACAAGACATCTCACGATTGGATTAACTGAATTTGACCCGGTTTGCTGTGATCGAGGTAGTTTTTTTAATATCCAGTAATTTATGAAATTGATCGCGAAAGTCATTTGGACATTTTCCCAGAAAAGATATCATTAAGATTTTTTTCTTTTAAATTATTTTGGCAACTTTTGAAATCTGTTATCTTGAATGGGTTTAAATTCACACGAAATTTAAGTTTAAGAAGACTCTTCAGAACATAACCAGTTTGATTCCGTTCAACCATTCAAGAGATATAATCATATCGCTTACTTTTGCACACGTAAAAACACACACACCCACACACACATACATACTTACATTACGGCATTGTGACACCGTCTCAATATTAGTCAGAAACGTTTTCTAGGAACTCAAAAACGCCAAGATCTGATGAAAACTTGAGGTAAAATACTTCCCGACTTTCTTCTTAGCGAAACATAAACTTTTTTGATCTTCTCGAGATATTTTAAACTTCTCTAAAAGTAAATTACGAGATTTATGCAAAACTCAAGTATCTTCTGTGTCATAAAAATAATTTAAAGACTTCAATAGCTGGAATAGTTTCTGCCTTGAGTGACTTCTCCAAATCTTGGTGCTGCGATAGTCTGGAAATTACGCCGAAAGCAAAGTTCCTGCATTTTTCTATTGTCTGATTTTCCATTTTAAAGCGGAAATTTTTTGATTTGAGTCTCAATGGACCAGATTTTTCATTAATAAAAACAAATACTGTTTCGGAAAATAGTTTTCCAACAAAGTCCTTATTTACTGACGTAAATTTCACCGATACAAAATTTATTGCTGGAAAGCGAAAGTCTTTTCCTTAGAAATTGTTTAAAAACGAATTCAGTATCGTTGCTCTAGAGCGGTCTGACAGTTCATTAAAACTCCCTGTTATGCTCATTCGTTTAATTTCTTGTTTCACTGTAAAAGCATTTCCCCGGTTGCAGGTTAGAGTTGAGAATCGTTTTATTTATTAAAGTAATGAACAGTATTTTTTTCGAGGTGCCTGGTATCTTTAGAAGAATTGTGTTGGTTTGCAATTAACAGCGCATAGAAAAAGATGAGGAAATTCTTAGATCTGTTGGCTATTTGAAGCTTTTAATGTAAATAATTTCAGAAAGCATTTGGTCAAGCAACTCATAGATAGAATATCTAGATAAGCAATAAACCGACCATTCGAAGGCCTTCTCTAAGGCCTTACCGCTCTCTGTCCTATTGCAGTTTTCTTAGCTTCCGTACATATAAATCTATTAAAATATTTGGCTTTGTTTGTTCGTTTTTTTTCTAGATTTTTTTGCTTTGAAATTTGTGGTATGATGCCATTTAGTAGTCTCTTGGCTGTTGACCATTACCAGAACTAACACAGTTTTACACTTTCCCAACACTAGAAACAAATAAACGGGGTATACCTACACACATGCATACACACATTTGCGCACAATTAATTATTATAAATGCACCACCACAACCAACTCTAAATTATACATGTACACGAAACAAACATACATAACATATAAGCTCCACAGAGTTATGGCCATAGGTGCCTGAGAACAGAGTGAAGTGCAAAAAGTCCTACAAAACGTAGAAGAAATTACAGAAGAACTAAACTCTCTTGCATTAACTAGCAGTTATAGTTGCAGCAAAGACAGATATTTTAACTTTCTTGTTATAAAAATTTAACCTTAAATAAGCTTTTCATAACAATAAAATTGTTTCATCTATTCCATGTCACTTTTTCATTTCACAAGAGCCTTTTTAGATGTTAAAACTCTTCGACCTCTAAGCCAGTGTTTTCCATAAAGCGAAAAAGACAAATGCTGCACATGCTTTTACATACATCCGACTCTGTGTATGTGTGAGTTCTTTTTCTAGCCGTGCCGCGTTTTGTTTATTTAATATGTCCTCTTCTCAGTTGATAATATTGTGTTGTACTCTCCTTCTCTACTACATACGAAACCTTGTGTGTGTGTGTGTGTGCGCGAGCAAAATTTTATGAAAATTTATTATAGTTTCTTGTATAATTTACAATGACTTCTGTTTCAATTATTTTTATTTAATAATTTTTTTCTGTTTCTTTGTTTTGTCTCATTCCTTTTGTTTCCCTTTTCTTAGTTGTTTTATATAACCAAGAATTCTTAATGCTGTTGTTCATTTTGTCGTTTTTGGTGAAGCAGTTATTTAATTGGAAATTGTTTTATAGAAACATTAAATCACAATATATACCGCGCCACAGTGCAATGAAAATATTTTCATATATGTGACAAAGTGAAATATTATAGAAGAAGTATTTCAGTTAATAGCCGAATGAATTTTAAATAATATTTGAAACATTTTTCAATGGGAATGAGACCACAAATAAATAAAGTCAGAGAAATATGACTATTATTTTTTTTATTTGATGCTTTTCTTTCGTAGTATTTGTGAAGGATTTTATTTAATTGCAAATATTTTCAAAAATTTTTAATGTTGTTGCCAATACTTCAGAAATACGTTTTAATCAATGCAATAATTTAGATAATAACAATAATTTTGCCAGTCAATTTCTAGTTAAAATTGGGATTTATGTTAAAGTAAACATAAGTCGAAATTAGGGTTCTGGAATGGGCAATAGCTGATTTTAAATTGAGAACGAATCCTGGAAAAGGTTTTCTAAGTTTTGGTACAAAATCACTCTTAAAGCACTAACTAACTAAGAAAAAATGTACAAAAACTTCAGAAGAACATTCATTTATGCGCTCAAAAATGACCTGCTATTAAGCATACCCGGAAGTGTTCATACTTGTGTTCTCTAGTTGCTTTGTTATGTTTCTGTTCAATAGTTTTTTCACACTGAAAGTTAAAACCTGGTCTTAACATTAAAATCATAAACATGATTTTTCGTTAACTCTGCAGATTTTATAAACTCATTTTATCACAACAAACTAAATTTCTTGTAGAAATTTCTGTATTTGTTTTAGTATTTTCCTCTACATTGTATAAAACTTAATGCACAAGCAGCTGTATTTGTTCGTAAAATATAATTAAATAGGAATTGTTTTATATTGCAAATCAATATTTGAAAAAAATTTAAATTTTTTTATACAGTAAATAAGTGCTTCAAAAATCACGCTTTATATTAAACATAAAATCTTACAAGTTTTGAAATGAAGACTGCAGATGTGGTGGATTTTCAAATATTATCAGATGTTTCATCATATAGCTTGGCAGCACTTAACTTAGCACACATGAAATTAGGCAAACACAAGGTTGAATTTCATACAACCTACTTAAAAACACTAACAATTATTTTAAGTTGGTTCAAACAAAACTATTTAATATTTTTGAACAATTTGATTTCAACTTTAAAACTTAAAAGCATGGCAGTATAAAAACTATAAGCTTTTAAGCATTTTGCCTCATAGTTCATTGAAATTTAATTTCATTTAACAAATTAAAAACTTACAAATGCAATATCATGAATTACATTAAGCATGTCCAGGTATGCAATTGCTGATCTACGACTTTATAAGCATAAAACATACCCGAGTATGTATCTGTTGCCATAAAAGTTAAACAAAAAATATCGCACAAAACATGGAATTGCTTCACAACTTAATGAGCTTTTAAGTTTTACTTTCTTCTGACTCCCTAAGAAAATTACATACGTCAACTCCCATATATTTTATTGTATAATATGATTTGCTTATTAAATTCTAAATGCACAACCAAATAATGATTAACTATATATGAAAGTGAAAGCAAAAGAAATTATAAAAAGGGGAACACCATAATAAAGTAGGGTTCGTCGCAAAAATTATAAAAAAATCTTAAACGTTTTTAACAAGAACAAGTGTGAAATCCAATACAAAACTTTTCGATAAAGTAAAGTATATCAATTACTGAGACAAAAGTGTTTCTTGTTTATTTAAAAATTCAAATTGGTTCAAAAATATGTAGGGGCCCACCCTGCCTTGATTCGTAAGGAAAAGTTTTAGCACTGAATATGCTTATTTGAATTATCTGCAAGCAGAAAATTACAGGAATATTCCAAACTATCTATACTCTGCCTATACGTAACTTTTAAATCAAATAAAATATAACGAATTCTTGAAAGCCATTGATTTGAAAATATAATAAACAAAAAATAAAAATAAAAAAATTATAAAAGACAACATTAAGACCACCCAATAATTTTCATAGACAAAAGCAACAAAAGAAAACTAAACAAAATTGAAGTGTGTCTCAGAAATTTTTCATTATTTTTATTATAACGACCTTAAATCCAATCCTCAGTGTCGTAAAGTTTGTATTGAAATCAAATAAAAATATATTGAATGAAATTTATGTTACGACTATTAGAGAAAATATGTAACGACAATCAGTTGTCGCGACAATATTCTAACAACTAATCAATGCCAGCCCAATGTTTATTCAGTCGTCTCGATTGAACGGTTTACAAATTGGCTGGCCAGCTGTTGGTTTTCAGCAAATTTTTTGTTTGTTTGTTATAGTGCAACCTATTGAGGCTGACAAAGTACAAAAGCCCCTATGTGACTTCTTTGTAGTGCGCTTTACTGCGAGCAGTAAAACGAATAAAGTCCATCGTACGTTTTTCTTTATGTAAATAAGGTAAGACCATGATTGTGATTACAGCTTTTGCTGGGAATAGACCTCCTTTACTTCCCTTGCAGAAATTATGTTTCTTGCAAGTAGGTTAAAGAAAATATATTAATAATAAACAAAATTCAATATCTGGTCTTGGCCATGTTTTGTCTTATCTGTAGACTCGAAGATTGTATAATTTTAAGATTGACCAAACACACTTTCTTTCTTTTAACTGTAACAAAATGTTACGTCTAAGAGAGTAACAGCAGTTAAAGTCTAACATCAATAAATTCTATTTGTCCAAAAAATTAATATAAAAGTGCGTGCGGAGTGAGTTGGAGCAAACAGTTTTTTACTACAACAAAAAAAAGAACTTAAATATAAAAAATACCTAACGAAGTGGTTAATAGACATTTACCACGATACTAAATAGTTGCAATAAAAAAAAACGTTGGTGGTAGTAAATTTTTGTTAAAGAAACTAAATGAGCATGAACGTTGCTCAATTGGTTTGATAAAAGTAGGGGTATTGAAGGCGTTTATTTCTTGTTTTGTTTTCTAATTTTCTTGCTGTGAGCGTGAGGTAGCAGCTATTTACAAACGACCACCCACACTTTTACACACATAAACGAATGCGTGCAGGCTGAGATGGTGGCAAACATTTGTTGATCATAATTCGCACGCACTTTTTTTCGGTTAACGACTTCAGTGACATACTTTAAACGTAACGCAGAAAAGTTGTTTAAGTTTGGAATTTCATTTTACAAAGATGAAGGTAGATCTTAGAAACGAATATAATTTAATTGAAATTTCTAGTAGCGTTATGGAGTGTCTCATTGACGCATTCATCAGCGGCGAATCCAAACCATTAAAGCTAGAAACTTAAAATTTTATACAGGGGCGCCCTCCCGACTTATAGGTCTATTATAAATCAGTATAAAATGGGGAGAAGTTACTCATCTTCAAAATTATATGTATCTGGAAAACTATGATAGACAGACAAAAAACAAAATAATTGGACGTTTTGGTAGTTTCAGGGTGTAACATTCTGATATGGAACTTTTTTTGCACGCTGCACGTCTTCTAAGCAATTGTCCATAGCAGAAATCTTTTTATAGCGTGTTTTTCTTCCGAAATAAATGCCGAACGCCAGTTGGTACTTGTCAAGAATTTTTAGTTATAACATGTAAAATCGTACCTATCTTCTGCATTGTTTAATTCAGATGTCGGTAATGAATTGAAGAAGGCACTTTAATACGATATATATATTTATATATATATATATATATTTTTTTTTTTAATATGTAACTTTAAGTATATAAACAAGAGCTGTATATCATTATCATATTTTCGAATTGGCTTGCAAATCACTCATTCCTAAAGTGGCAAATTTTGAATTTATTTGTTTCACAACATAGAAGAGTTTAGTGAAATTTTAATCAGTTCCAACGAATTATGCATACATTAGTTTCAATTCCTTTTTTAATACAAATGGATTTGTTTAATTAACTACAATTCGATTACAAAAGAGAAAAATTAAAAATAAAATAAATAAAAAAATTGTTCCATACGAGCTTTATCTAATAAGATGGGTTAGTTAACCCTTTGAAACCAGTCGGGTCTTTAGTGAGTCAAACAGCATTCAATAAGATTGGATTCCATGCGACTGTAACTTTTGCTAAAAGCTTTAAATTGTCTACAAAAGACGTCAATAGGTTTAATTTTATTTTAGTCCTACTGTTCTCTACCTCAAATCAAAGAGAATATTGAATGGAAGCTTGAAATAATGACTTCACTTAATATATGAGCCAGGGATCCCTGATGAAGTGCGCAATTTAAAATTCCTCAATCATCACTTTGTAATCTTTTTGATGTAATAACTTTCTAGTATATAAACTTAGCAATAGCTAGTTCTCGAAACTTATAAAATCATTTTGGTGACGTGATTTATTAAGTTAGGACGAATAATAGTTATTTGTGTCCTTAACCATGTTTAGATAATAAAAATTATTACTTAAATTAATGAAATCATAATCAGCATTCATCTTAATAATTGTTGTTATAAAAATTTTTAATCGGATAGTTTTTTTCGATAGGCGTATTGTAGCACCCAACTATTTCGTAACAATTATATTTCTACGAATATTATTATAAATAAATTAATATACAAAAACCTTAAAAACCATTAACATTTGCACCTCCCCATCCATTACATAAACAACAACAACAACATCAACAATAATAATAATAACAATTACGATTATTTCTGTATTTGTTATAGTAAAACTTTTATAATTTATTTATTATGTTCAAACAATAATTATTTGTGTGTTAACAACTGTGACAGCTACAAAATTATTATAAATTGAAGTGCTGTTTATACATTTCGTTTGAAAATATTTTTAATTGTTGTCACACAACGTGTCTTTTCTCAGGTGTAACATATGAAAGCGGACATAAAAACTATACATAACCATTTTGCATTTAATGCGTATAATTACGCGAATGAAAAACAAAATAAGAAACAAAACAAAAAAAAAACAACAACTAACGCTAGTTTTCCGAACCGTTTTCAGCATTTAATATTCAACGCAATTTGCATGCGCACAACAAAGGCCACAGAATGATATGAAGTTTTCTAAGGAAAAATTATAAGGTTGGCATTAAAAGGCTTGTTATTACACGTTGTTGCGTTGTATGGTTATGTGGATGGGTGTGGTTACCATATAACAATTAAATATTTAAAGAAAATACAACTACAACTACAACAACAACAATGAAATTACAAAGAGGCTTAAGTGCGTTTGCAGTTTCTAGTTTATGAAATAATTGCAGGAAGTGTTGTGATGGATATAAAGAATTATTTTCGGAAGTCACTGTGAGGGTTTGGATCAGGACACAGTTAAAGCACCGAGACCCATTAGTGCAGGTGATCATTTATGTCGAATTTATCAACAGTTAGCCTAAATTTAGAGAAGAAAAATTTAAGTAATTTGGTATATATCGTCACGTCAAATGCCAAAGTTGACGGAAGAAGGAATCTGCGTTTAATATTGATACAACATTTTCAAGTCTTCGTTAAAATCAAACAGTTTTATTTGATTCTACAATTCATAATAATTTTGATTCCACATTCCAAGTGACTTCTAATCTATAAAATTTGTTGCTTTTGAAATATTACGATACGCTCTTTAGCATTTTGAGTGACGATATGCAAACTGCATACTTGTTACTTGACTCAGCTCTTTTCAACTAGCAAATGGTGTAGTATAAATTTCATCTATCAAGAAACTTTTTCCCCCATAGGATATGACATTAGAGATATTATTTGAATCATGCACCACAACACAATTTAGAGAAATACTCCATTCCATTACCTCAAAGTACTCTTCTTGGTTAATATCAAATTGATGTTGCAACTGTAAGCAAAATATTTATAAAGTATATGAATATGATTTGTAAGTGTATAGAGAGAGTCACACATATAAGCAAAACCATTTGATACACATTTAAAGTATGTATCCTTTTTTTTAATATGTTGCAGGAAGCCTCAATTAGTTTTGGTATTGACAAAAATATACAATTTGAAATAGCAGAGAATTATGAAGAAATTATATACAAAGTATGCAAGTGCGTGTGTATGTGTGTGTTTAGTTTCTTTTTCTATGACAACATTAGACAATTTTTGCATATTTTGCAATTTAATTTTTGAAATAACATAGAATAACTGTTCAACTCATTTTTCTTTTACGCAAAATGGTAGAGAATACTTGTGCTGCTAACTTTTATTGTACGAAGAAAGACATGAATGAATACCGAATTAGAAACACCCTTTTTGTTGTTTCATAATGAAAGAAAACTTCAAGCGTATTTATAAATATGTAACACTTATTCAACCAAATTAGTGTAGAGTCAATACAATAAAAATAATATTTTTTATATATGATATCGCCTTAATTCATTGTTAGCTCAATGTGGAACTTTAAATATGTCTTCAAGAACGATGATACTGTCAATGGTGAATATGATTCGAAATTTTTTCGTAACCCAATTACGTGGCATTAATCTAGCTGATATGTGGTTCCAACAGAACAAAGCCACATGTCACACAGCGGGCACTACAATTCATTTACTCCAACAAATTTTTGAAGAATATATAATTTTACATAATGACCAAATTAATTGGCCACCAAAATCGTGTGATATTTTTTGATTAGATCTTTTGGTGTTATGCCAGCGTCGATAAGCCACAAATTATTAAACACTTGACGATTAACTTTCGAAGAGTTTTCTGCGAAATACGGCCGCAAATGCTGCGAAAATGTTTGGGAAATTGGTGTTGCAGCTTGAGCGTTTTACGCGTCAGCCGTAGAGGTCACACCGCAGGCAATATATTTAAGCATTAATTTCATGAATTTTTCTTTCAAGTAAAGCCCGTTTCATTGACATTAAAAATATATGTATTTCCTTAACTTATTATAAAATAAACTTGAATCCATCTATAAAAAAAAATACCCATTATTTAGATATTGTTTATATATCAAAAATTTGGATACGTTTTTGTAACAATTAATTAAGATCATCAAGGGCAAAGACATTTAAAAATACTGTATCAGTTATATTATAAAAGATAAAATATTGTGGAAAGCAGATTTGCCGTTGCGAAAACTTAACTTACAGGCTTTAATTTATGTAGCTGCTAACATGTACAACAAAGTATTCTAACTATTACTCATACAATATTTAATTCGGCTATAAATTTGTATTGCTGTATTAAGTTTTTGGACTTTGTTGCTTGAAATTTCAAAATCGCCTTGCGACCCTCTTCAGTTGTACTCTTATAAGACAGTGGTAAATTTGCTTTAATGCAATATCATTTTAAAAAAAGTAATAAATAAAGAAATGTCGGTATATTTGTCGATTGCTAGGCATTTGTTAAGTATTTACAGTACAGGGCAAAGGATCTGTCACAGGACACATAACGTGGCTGGTTTTAAGGCACTCGCAAGCGGTTGTAATACTGGAATTGCATGCAAAAGGCACCAAAAGCTTTTACAAGGCTATACTTTTTTATTATTTTCGTTTGAGTTTTCTTAAGTGCAGATGAACGTTTTAATTTGACCTAGTTTGGGTTAGCGCAGGCTATCGCTTCTATCGGACTGGTTTTTCCTATATATTGAACCCATTTTTAGTGGGCTGATTCTTTAAAAATGTTATCAATTCACAAAGGCAAGATAGGTGCAGCGGCTTTCAAAAACTGCTATTTTGCTCTGCTATGTAAGTTGAATGGCTAAAACTGTTGTTGAATTTTCCTTGTGCCTTTGAATCTTTATTATATGTTTTCGAAAAATTAGCCTATCATAATTGAATGGAATATTTGTTAGACCATTAAACTTGTATCGTAAAGCACGATCACAAGATCATTTAGTTATAGTGTGAGATAAAGAGTTTGTGTAGTTTTTTTTCTAAATCAAAAGTTTAAAGAATTTGTCAGTTATTTACCACTGTGCAACAACAACTTGGAGTAGAACTATTGTTGATTTAGTTATTTTTATACTCAAATCCTAATGGTACAGTTGGGAATGCAGCTGACACTTGACCTCAAAGTGGGAAACAATTTTAATCAAAACTACCGTAAATAATTTGCTTATTATTATTGCTTTTGTTGTGATTTAAGTTTGCTAAAGTATGCAGTAAGTGTGTTATGAGCCTATTATTTCTTCCAGCACGCGTTCAATTTGATTTTCAAATGGCCCAAAGTCTTTTTAATTTCCCTTTGCGTAGGTCCCCTTAGTGCTCTAAATTATAGAAAATTTTACTTGCACAATTTTAAAACAATGTTTAATTTGATTTTGTTTAAAAAGTATGCTGATGATGATACGATTCCAGTTCTTCAATGAATATTGTATTGTTGCATATAATTTTGGTACGGAATGCCATCCATATACTTTTGCAAGTTCGCTTGTTCGTTAGCAAAAGTGTTGTTCCTTTTGCAAAAAATTTATTTATATTTTTGTTGTTGTTGGCTACTGACATCTTAATACTTTGCTGTAACATTGTATGTGTTCCCTAATTCCTATTACACTTGTTATCTAATTTATTTTGTTATTCCAATTATACACTTTTGCCATAGAATAAATATCATGTTCCCTTAAAGCTCATACACTATTTCTGCTACTATTTTATAAATCTATAAATTGTTTAGCCCGTATATCATTTGTGATATTTGTAAGTAAAAAGTGTACATACTTTTTATATTTATTTAGTTAATCATTTTTAAATCCATATAAACAATATAAGAAATGAAATTATATGTGTGCAAAGTCGATAAATATCATATTCATAAATCAAGATGAAAAATATATAAAATGAATATTGTTTTGGGTCGTTTGAGAGTTGAAAATAGGTTGTGTGTTATTTAGGCATAATTATAATCGCAGTAAAAGGAGATATTCTAAATGAGTTCATAAGATCCAGAGGTAGTACATATCGGTATCCTTCCTTATGATTTCTTCAACGTATTGTCATCGCAAAAACTTCTCTTTTTTGGCAACTTTTCAGTGCATCCGAAGTCATGTTTCTGATGTTAATGAAGTTGGTATTTTTGTATGTCGTTTCTAATAATTTTTTTAAGTCATTTGGAATAGTCACTGGCTGTTATTTCTCTAAAGGCTTCGGGACTTAATGGACATTTGCGTGTTATTTGCCAACTTAGTTTTATATATTAAATCAACTGCAGGCTTATTCCAAATACCAACAATATATACAATTTATTTGTTAATAATTTATATATAGCACTTTTTTCATAAACATTTTTCATTCAATGTATTTCATTATAATTTTATAAATAAAATCGTAATACATGCAAGATACACAAATAATTTTTAACTTTCTGTGAGTAAAAGAATAAATAAATAATAATCTGCAAAATAATAATAAACGCTTCCTGATATGTCGCAAATATAAATTAATTGACATATTGGAAGTAAAAAAAGATACTTCTCAAAAAATAAGTTTCAAATTTATTTCAAATATTTGTCAATATATTATCAGATGAAAGCTTTATATATTTTATTCTAATATATTGAAATAAATTCCTTTTCAGATGATTTGCAAGGAATCAAAATAACTTATTTGAATTCGTACAAACCGTTTTATCTACTATTTATCAGATATAAAGTGCCAATTTTATACAATTGGCAGCTGAGGCATTCTATGCAATTCATTAACTACCTAAACAATCAAATTATTTTTTGAGGACAAAATTTATTAATTATTTCTGTGAATATTTTACTCGCAACTTATAAAGCGAATCGATAACGCCCCAAATTCTAATTTGTTCAACATTTTTCGTTTGATTTATCTTAAAACTGTTGCGTACAGTTGCTGGTTGTATCCAGCATTAATAAAAGAAGCCTCAATTGCACGTCAAGCAAATTTTAATTAAATTGACATAAAATCTATTGCAAACAAATAATGTTGGGCTAAATAATATAAACTCATGCCGTATATAATCGTATCAATATGTAAGCAGGCGTTATACCTGCAATACAATTAATTTGAAGCTGATCATAGACAAGAGTTAGTTTGTTGTATGCGCAATAAATTGAAACCATGTTTATTTACAATCAAAAATAGTGAAATGATAGATTTTCAATTATCGACGGAGTGGGTATCCAAAATGGTCCGCAGTATGCAAGTGGCATTCCAATAACCATATACTCTAATAAATGTCTACTCAAATCCGGCAGTGATTCCAACTCAAACTTGTGGTTCTCTAAAAAACATGCTGTACAAATGAGATCATTTTTGAGATTTGTATGCATGAAGTTATTTACTTATATCTCTTTATTCGGAACTAGTTGATCATTCTGTCCAAGTGTGTTAATATATAAAACTCGAGTATTATCTTTTATATGTTTCTGTACGTTGTACCGACACTAAATAAGCGTGTTTATATTAAACTGTACACAACAGCAGATGGAGTGTGAGGTTGTATGTGTTATAAAACTAAAAGCTTTGCGTTTATGGACAAATCATAAATATATGAAAAAGTTTTATAGCACAAAGCGCGAATTGTCGTGTTTATGTGCGTACAAGTGTGTACTCTTCTAACATAAAATTTTTTTTTTCATATATTCCTGCATCGACATAATGGCGTCCAGTACAGCATGTTTTTATATTTAATTTATTTAAAAGGCACATTTAATACAAGCACACATACATATTCAGCTATTCATAGCATTCACACATGCACATAAACTTGTAAATAAGTGTACATGTGTGTATGAATTGGTATAGCAAAACAAACCGTTCCCAAGTTCTATAAAATGATGAACGACGAATAGCATTAAAATGTTTATAAAAAATAAAGAGTCATAAGAACTAAACAAAGTTGATATTTAAAAGCGATGGGGATATATGCAGAGTTTACTTTGGCGGTTACATTAACTTGATAAGGGGACACACAAACTGTGGCAATAATACGAGCAGTAAAATATACGTGCACCGTCATACCTCTGAGTATGTATAAAATGTTCGCTTGTTGTTTGTGCTGTTTTTTTTTTATTGAATGTCAGTTTAATATTTATTTTACTGTTCCCCTCTAATATTTTGTTTCACATATCAACTAATACTTTAGGTATATTAGGGAAACCCTGTAGTGTATGAATAAAAGTTATTTGAAATTCTAGCTGTTATCTATATCACTGATGGGATTGATTTCATATATGAAATACGTGCAAATATTTGTATGAATGTGTATGTACAGAATAAGAGCTCAAAACAACTTTGATCTATGCGTCCAATGTCATATAGAATATATTTACAAACAATTTACTTTTTATGCGTACCATACTCCGTTAAACGCATTAATATTTTACTATTAATTATAATATTTCCTCATTACGCTCATCTAAAAACGGCAATAGGATATTTTTTTTAAAAACCCGAAGACGAAGGAGCAGCCTAATCCTTATAGAGATATTGATATATCAGTTCAAGCTTTGTTAGCACGCACATTTAAATAGAACGTTTTCAAGCAGGTTGTCGTCTTTTAATAAGCCAGTTGATATATGCACTTAAAAAAATAAATCGAAAATTACTTGACCATTTTGAGAAGTGTAGCAAAACTATTGGAGATAATATGTTATGATAATTAGAAACAGCCAGCCAATTTATAACAAAAAAATAAGAACATAAAAAAGAGAAGTGATATATGAGTTCTGTTTATGACTTTAATATATTTTTAGACTTCTCATTAATTTAACCGGTATTTTAATATATAATCTTTATTTACTTTAAGATATGGTGGGAAAAGTTTCCTTGATGATTTTTATTAGTTACAATTCCTCAATTGATTATTTTCAATTTTTCAATAAAATTTGGGGGCAAAAACCCAGCAGATAAACTTGTATAACCGTGCAATCAAAAACAGATTTTTTTCTACGTTACAAGCATTAAATTGAACAACAATTTTCTCAATATGACATTTTTTATTTATACGAACCATTCGGCCAAAGAATCCTCACTGTAGTGCGGTTCACTGGCAGCTCGACCCCACAAGGATGCGTCCTTTGTGGGGAGTATATAGCTGGCAAAAACAATAGATTTTCGGCCACAAGTTCCTTAATATCACTTGAACTTTTTCCGCTGTAGTATCGGCAGAACCGTCAAACACTCCCTACCTTGCATCGATGCTCCACTGAGTCAATAGTGTTGGCTACCCTACTGTCACCGATGAGCTTCTTCGCTTGCTCCTGTACACAATCGAGTAAATTACACATTGACGGTCCAGCCCATAAATGAGAGTTGAAACCCATACGAGCTAAAACTTTGCTTTCGATTATTAACATTTTTTCTAAGTGTATGTATTCTATGGTCTGTTTAGAGCAGTTGTGAAATGACTGCTGCATGATATGAGGTGTAAAATAAAAACAGGGGTCAGCACTTTAATAGGGCACTTGATGACGTTCACTTTATGTTTATTTTACGCACAATTTTCCATAACAACTAAAAACACGCAATTTCGCAGTTGAAATGTTTTTCATAATATTCTGCATTTGCTAGTCTATGCGATTGAATACGGTGGGGTCGTTCTATTTATGGCTGCATTATATGGCAACCGGTCTCCTTCTCTTTCGTGCAAATATCGATGTAGCCAATAATTTGAATGGGTATTTATATGATCGAAAGCTACATAAACATAATTGCCACGTTTGTATTAATGCCTGCGTCACAAAGATTTTTAACAAAATCTTATTCACTTTGGTGATTTCTTTTTCGTGTGAACATTAAATTGTTCGCCAAAAGTGAGAATGAAATTGTCAAATAAATTTTTGGCTTAAAACGTAAGCGTCAGTACTGATGGTGAAAGTGGAGTAGCATTCAAAATTAGCTCTATTTTCCTCTGATGTGTAAGTTGCCCATCAACCCAAGCAACTCAAAGATATAAACGTTTAATTTACTTAAATATTTTATAGAGATTGTAAGTAAAGTTGAAGATATTTATGCACAAAATATATAAAAAATTATGACTTTAAGTGTTGATTCTACATGGTGACACCTAAGAACTCTGTGGTGTAATAATGAACAGGCTCAAGTCATTATTCTCTTATCTACAGTGGCACGAATCACATAAACATTAAAGTTAAAGCGTTTGAATATCGAAATATTAAATCAAGAAAGCAATCACATGTTTTAGTGACATATTTCTTGTTTACTTTTCTATTTAGTATTTGTTGTATATCTGCTACAACGAAATGGCGTATATCACATACGAATATACTGTTAAATATGGAAAACAAAAAATGTTTCACATTCTTTGAATTTACTTCTGATATACGCACAAGAACACCAGCGGTTAGATGCAAAATATATCTGTTTAATTTTTTACTTTCAATGTATTTTGACAAATTGGGTGGTGGTTTTTTAAACGCATATATATATTTAAAATAACAACAATAGTAAAAACCACATTAGATGTAAAATTTAAATATATAAAAATGCTAGTCACGTATGTTGACGATTTGTCACGAAATAATTTTTACGACTTTATTTCTTTAAATGCATCATCTTGTGTCGCCTGTTGTTGGCATTGTCTTTGGCGCTGTTGTCGCTGTTAAAATCAAACAGAATTTCGCCTAAACAAACTAAAGTCCACATTAACCGCATAAGCGAGGGTTATTGTAAAATTTCAGTTAATAAACATTTTATCAGACGATTTGATGCAGCGGCTGAAATATTTTTAACAAGTACAATTATCATGTACAAGAAATAGTTTTATGAGTTATTTTCAGAGAAAAACATGCTTCTACTATTCAAATCATTAAACGGTTTTATAAACAGCACAAAATGCGCTTAAAATAACACTTAAGTTTACCTAGCTTGTTGGTATATAAGAGTCCAGTGTCCATTTGCTTACGTTAAGTTCATAAAATGATATGTCGCCGTCACATTCGGATAGAAAATTACTGATGGCTGCTTTAAGGGCAGCTTATGGCTCTTTTTTAGCACCTGATCTGATTATTGAAAATTTGTGATGTTTGCTGGCTACTCTCATGAAATTGCTGTTGCAATCAGACGAAGGAAAACTTTTGTGCTCAACGCAGAACTTTGAAAGAATTTCCAAGGATCGCATGCTGCCTGAAATCAATTTTAACTTGCAAGCCATAAATTGGAGCTTGTGTTCATCACTAGACATGAGGGTAGATGACACGGTATCTTCAACTAACACGTTCTTGTACGAGCACTCAGAAAGCAGGGAACGCCCATATATTTGCGATGCATTGTGCTAAAGCTAGAAAGGACGGTATTGTGTTAAGAGCACAGCTGAAGTCAGATTAAAAGATACAATTTTGATGTCGTTCTTAAATTACGTATAAGTCTACGAATGAAATGCAGGCTTATTGAGAAACTCAACTCGAAAACAATAAATCAATAACAACAAATTATTTGAGACATCTCATATAAACAGTTTTAAATATTATTGTTATATCCAATATATCAAATCTAATTACAATAAACTAAATGAGATAATAAGCAGCATCAACTATTGATCCCACTAGTATTCTCAGGCATTAACCGAAAGCATAATCCAGCCCTCGTTTATTAATTTATCTCATTCAGATTTGGGTAAAGGGAAATGGGACCAACACTACCATATTCTAAATGGCGTTGTTGTTACTTATTTTTGGCATGGAAATGTATTTTACTGCGTTCATAAGTGCGTATGAGTTTGGGTTTATACGTGCATGTCAGGTTGGGTTAAGTATACGCACCCATCATCATCTCTTTTTTTTTTCATATGTCACACATGTATCTTGGAAATGGAATTGGTTAAAATGCTTTTGAATACTCAGCGGGTGATAATGTGGCTTTTTGATGTTGTCGCTTGCGTTGAGTGTCTCCAGCTGTCTTAAGTTGTAATAAATAAAGACCCGATAAAATATTTATACAAAAATGTGTATGTAGTGGGCGAGTATATACAGCAGTTTAGCATATACGCTGCATGTGCGAATACAACTCGTGTTACATGTTTAGCATACGATTTGGCTCTTCACACTTATTTTAATAATTCTGTTCTGCAATTCGTAGTTGAAAGCAATTAATTTTTGGAGAAAGATAATAAGATTCTGCACAATCATTTCTGTTATTGTGAATATAAGATAGAATATTGGAAATTCTTATTCCAAATATATGGGATAATATTTTAAGACTAAAATACAGAATATGAATTTCTACGAAGCTTATATCCTGCCGATACCATTTGCTTTTTGTTCTCAGTTAATTAGAAAGGTTGTTAGGAAATATGTTTTAGATATTTGAGAATAAAAATGATGAAATAAATTTGCATTGTAGTGAAAACCCTTTTTAAATTGGGTTTATTTATATTTTTAATGAAAAAATTCTGCAATAAATTTGCAAAACTTCGCTGCACTGATGTTAACGGGTGACTGTGGCAATATGTTGGCGATGTTGTTAATCCGTATTTTTATCAGTTTTGCTGACTAAATGTACATGATTTATACCTTCAGATAGGAAGTGAAAATGGAGTTACCCATGGACAAAACCTCAGAAGAACTGTGATCCTATACAGTTATCTGTGAAGCTGACTAGTGCGAGTGAGAAGCACGAAATAGATCAAACAATCAGTGGAATGGCTGCACGTAAAAAATATTGCCAACGAGGCTTGGATGTTGACTTACTCAGAGCTGCTTTGCGACTGAATTGTTTTTATGAAGAACAACATAATTTTTCCTTTTTTTTATCTGTGTTATATTGAGTGCTGCCAAGTTTAATATTGAAAACATAGTTCGAAAAGAATGCGCAGAATTCTCATATTTTCTTTGAGAATTTAAATAGTTATCAAAACAGATAATATGATTTCTTTGTGTAAGAAATTTCCTAGTTTTGCGATATTAATTTTGGATAACTTTTATTTAATATATAATATTTTTATAAAAAAAAACAGCTGCTGTACTATTTGCAACCATAATGCTAAAACTAGTCAATACCAGTCTTTAATATTCAGTGTGAAAACACCTTAACTGTCTTCGATCTGAGCAGCATGTTGTTTTAATATGAACTATCATAAGTAAACATTAGTTTAATATTTAGCATTGAGCATAAAACGGCCACACACGAAAACAATTTTTGTTTTGTTTTTATTAAAAATAACCACAAACAAAAATAAAATAGTATCCGTGACTTCTTTATTTTATGCAAATCGTTGATAACTTATTTTCATTAAAAACATTGTGACTTTATGAATTTTATACGAACAATTTTATATACCACACATATCAAGAAGAGAACATAAAACACAATGCATAAAAAATCATGTTCATCCGAAGATATACACAAGCATATATATTTACCTCCGGATATTTTCATACATCTTAATGAGTCTATGGAATTTTATGATTAAAAACTCAATTGCTTGAATAACAAATACCAAACCAAATCTGATGATTTAATTAATTAAAAAAATACTTGATATCAGTCCCCTTCATCTGATAATCGTTATCCTTCCTTTTGCAATAACAGCATTAACTAAAGCCACTAGTAGAGAAAGAGGTTAAAATAAATATGAAAATGAGTTAAATACTTTAAGATGTTTTCCTTGTCAATCCACAGAGTAAATTGAATACCTCCCTTCTGTACAATAATGTCAAATCCGTTTTCTAATATCAACATGAAAATTGTTTATATCCGTTTGAACATTATTTCATTCATTTCTTCAAACATTCATTCTTATTTTCTTTTTATAACTCTTTGTATTTCTTGCTGTTGTTGTTGCCGTTCTTTTTCTCCACTTCAATTTTTGTTCCCGTTCATTCATGTTCATGTTGACTCTTATGTTTATCTTTGTGCACTTATCTTCCTTTTAATGTTGAACATTATTTTCCATCTCCATCATCATTGTCGTTGTTGGATAATGTTGAATGAATGAATGGTTGAATATTCACTGTATGTGAATGTATTTGGAAAGCTGCTACAAATAAATTTATTGGAAAAGAGCTGTAGATGCGAAGAGTAATGCCAGCCCAACCAACTACCATGCTAATGGTTGTGGTGAATCTTGACTAAAATTGTTGAAGCAATAGCAAGCAATTGTTGGAACTATGGCAGCAGGAATAGCAACTTGTAGTTGGTAGTATAATCTTCAGTAAAGAGGAGACGATGATATGTTGCTGTATGTTGTCGTTATTTGATGCCACAAATGAAATTAAACGCTGGCCGCAGTTTCAATGTCTTACATCGGTGACAATGTCAAATTTAAATGACGTGCGAAACAAGAATTTAATTTTCTACTCAAGTTTCGAATAATCAAATGCTGCAATCAAAGGGTGTTCCAAAGTGTGCAGTGTTTTTTTTTTCTCTTTGAATTCATTGAGTTTGTGTTGGTGATTCAGTTTATGTCTTATTAAGGAAACAAAATATTTCAATAGTGACGCCTTTAATATAAATAACCCTGAGTAGATAGCACCACTCTAATGAATGGCATTTAAAGTAACCGCATTTTTAATCTGAATGGGATATATTTTGTTTGAAATAAGATTAAACATTCAAACTAACAACTTCCTTTCATTTAAATGAGCATAAAATAGTTTATTTCCTACAAATATAGTGAAAAAAAAGTTTATATATAACAGCGGATCCTGACCCACTATATCGAAAGAAAATTTCGGATGTGCAAAGTACAAATAAAAAAACAGCAGCATGCTTAACTTTTCTTTTGTTTAACATATAAATCGTACGAACGAAAATTTCTTTCACTATAGTGGAAAAGGCATCTAATTTGTAATCTTAACAAAAATTGTTTGAATAAAAAATTTATGTATTTTTAAAAAAAGGGAATACATCTTCTCTTTTGCTTCAATTAATATTTTTTGTTATTCGATCGCATGAGTAAGTACCCAACTCAATTAAACAATGAATTGCTTTAATGTACTGCAGAACTTGCATTCAATTTCCTTGAGTGATACACGCTTTTCATTCAAAGGACATTTCTAGCGGAAGAACCTCCGAACCGCATAACACATTAAAGAAGAAATACTCCTTTTAGTTGAAAAAGAACTTCAGAAAATTCTCGAAAAGTACTGAAGGGTTTTCTTATTACCCCAGTCTAACGAATATTCTTCAAAAACCTGCTTTATAAAATATTTTCCTCTTCGAAGTGTAGCCAATTAAGACCACGTTATGAAAAAATTGGTGCAATAATGAGTTAAGAAAACAAAATAGGAGTTATAACTGAAATCAAAACTTAAGGAGGATGGAAAATATTTGCAAAATCATAAGCACCTGACAGTAGGGATACTGTTAGAATATCTCAAAGGTTAGGATATCTCAAATATCTAACACCCAATATGTTAAAAGAAATATCTAATATAATCGCAATTGTTGCCATATTTTTGTTGTTCTTTGCTTGAATCGTTTTTTGCTTATAATAAAGAACACCTTCCACAAATCATAAACAGAATTGAAACGTAAAATTTAAGAAGCTTGAAAATAGTGATGAAAAATTGTGATTAACAACTGATTTTATAAAAACGCATCTCTTTTATTTGAGTGCACTTAGAAATCAATGCGTAGATGTGTCTGTAATTTACACTATTTATATCAGCACATTTTATGTTCTCCAAACTTGCTGGGCTCTTGTTACGTTTTGGATATTTTTTATATATATGAAACTGTGTCGCATGCTCGAGACTGTTAACGACAGAATTTTCATCATTGTTAGCAGCATCAGTTTTATTTTTTTAGTTTAGCTTAGCAGTGCCATGATTGTTCAATTTAAATGTTCACGTTGAGCCAATAAATGTTAACTATAATCTGTTGTTATTTTTAATATTTAAGACTAGTTTTACCTCTCATGGATTTTTAAACACATTAAAGTTATAAAATATTGTACTACTGACCAATGGGAAAAAAAAATATTCAGGTTTTTTATAATTCTATTTAGCCATTGATCTTTTCTGATCACTAATTGGAAAATAAAAATCAATATATCATGTTAGATGGACACAAACGTGTCGGCCGGTAGATTCCATTCTCTGCCTTAATTGGAATCGTGGTACTTTTCCAAAAAATTAAACAAAATTTATCAAAATACCAGAGTTTGTACGCTTTCTAATTATGCTGGAGCAATGTAGGAAATAATTCGTGAGAAAACTACACTTTCGCGCAACACTTTGAAAACCAAATATATATCTCTAGTTTATTTATTATATATAAATATTATTATTTAAAGTTAAATTCATTTTATTCTGATTTGGAATACATATAACTTTTAGCCACTTGAATCAAACCAAAATGGAGTACCGATAAAGAGAAATATTGTAAGTAGTCGAACGCGGCAGTAAAACAACAATTGCGTTCTCATATTATATAATGGAAAAATTTTTTTTTTAGCGTTTGGACCAAAATATATTCATGAAATTTTAACCTTTTTTAATATAGTTTTAGAGAAAAGTCCTTCCTTAATTAACATAACATCTCGTTGAAACCTACACATAAATATTTCAAACCAGCATAACCATATAGCGCTTCGTATTATATTCGATTCGTTGTTGTTAACTAATTAAAGCTTTATAATAGCTCATACTCATATACATATTACTGTGCCATAATAACGTATAAAAATAAGTCTTTAAACATAAAGGAAAGTTAATTCACTTGCTATAATTATGGCCAAGTAATTTGAAAGTTTCGATTTCAAAACTGCAATACTTCGTGATGTTTATTTCGTATCGCTTATATTCTTCAATTTCTTAAAGTTGATTTTTTACGAACAAAAAAACCTCAAATAAATTACTGGCCAGTAGCTATAACTCTTAATATATCTTCCATTTAGCAGACATATTATGTTCTCTTTAATAAATTAAATCAAATATATAAATGTCCACCATGATATGAGTACAACTTGACCGCATTTAGCGATTCGAAGAAAAAAAGTGAATAAAACTTATACGTATTTATATGCAATAAACCGCACAATTTATAAGTTAACTACCACATATACACTTCTAGCACACACACTACTTAATGTCAGCACAATAAGCTGTAGAACAGTAAACACTCCCTTGATTTAATGAATAGAAATATTTGTGTTTGTGCAAGTGTAACTTAATTTCTCTTTAAGTATTTGTGTCCACTTATTGTTGCTGAAGTCTTAAAATAGAATATAAAAAAAAATAAGAAAATGTTGCTCTTTGTTAACTTATCACTCATGTTTTAAGCTGAAAGCATATATGTTTCCTTCCGTTGACATTTGCTAGCATTGCGTGAAATTACATTCACTAGATAGCAAACTATGGCTCTTCAGTCTCCTTCCCTCATACTCTTCTTCTACTGCTACTCACATTTTGGATTCTACACTGAGTTTAAGAGTTTTATTTTGGCGTAAAATTCAAAGATAGCGATAGCAGGGAGTGTGAATTTAGTTTGTGCTGATGTATGATTGCCAATGCTGCCAGGAGTTGACGAAACTATTATACTTCAAAAATGGGCTGTTATTTCAAAAAAAAATTTATTTCAAAATAATTACATTTCTGTTTATATTAGGAATAAAATTTTTATTACAAATAATATAAAATTATTCAAAAGCTGAAATTAAACAATATTCTAAATACGATTTCGTTTGATAAATTTAAGGAATTAGATAAGTTGTCGTATTTCGAAACAAAGCATAGCAGTACAAGTTTTATTAACTTTATAAATTGTAGGCAGGAGAGCTTTTTAAATAATTATGTTGATCTATAAAAATTTGATTGTTAATCATATACACTTCGTGCCATTTCAACAAAGCCATAATAATACCGAACTGGCAACTCTGCTTTGTGTTTTGGTGTTTGTTTCTGTATGAGTGTGGCTGACATGCACATTTCGCCACCACTTAATGCCAGTCAACGCTTGTAAGCTTGTCACTTTGAATTTCTAAGCAATTTGTTTGTTTTGGTCATGTTTCTGTGAGGGGAATTAAAACTTAAGCGCAGATTAAAATATAAAAAAGAAAGTAATTGCTTTACATATGATTAAAAAATGAAAAAGAAAAGGTGTAAAGACTTAATAAAACTAAATGATTAAAATACTTTTCTTAGCTGAATGTTTATATAATTCTACGAAAATATATCACAGCCTTTATTTATGATATTTGGGAGTTCTATTATATAATCGGATATGACATTTACTTGTAAAGTTAGTATATGTTTTATTTACATTAAAATATTTGTTCGACAGGAATATATCGTGTGGCACAGTGGAACATACAGTAAATATTTGTTTGGCGTTGACTTCGTGGGAGCACCTATAGATGGATAATTGACAAGCTTAAAAGTCTTTTTATGAAACCATAAATATATAAATATTAATTCTAGAGAATGTTACCAAATATCGTGATTATGTTAATTGACCCGCCCAAAGACAAAGTTATGTAAAAGTTACTCCATAACTCAAACCTTCTTTAGTCCTTTGTAACCAGTCACGTGATGTATCATGTGGCAGTTCCTTTTGCCTCTTGGATAGTCACATGAATTTCACTTGTAGCGCAACTGGCAGAATATAATTTACTCTATTATATGGAACACAGATTTTATATATGCGAATTAGTTGTTTAACAAAAAAGACTCACTCACAATTTTTGCCTAAACGGATGATTTCAAAAATTTTCAAATTGGTTCAAACTGATTTTCCTTTAAATTGAGCGCTTCAATGGAAGACTTCTTTTAATTAAAGTAAGAAAGTTTTTAAAATTTTATTATACGTTCACCAAATAAGCTAGAGATTATAACGAGCCATAACCAAAGGAAAAGCTTAAAGGACACGCTGGTCAAAGATCGTTTTTGAATATAGATTTCTTATTTACGATACTGTGGACCACCAGAATCAAAGTTGTGTCAAGTATTTTTATTAAAATATTAAGTGAATTTTTCTTCAAATTTAATTCTCTATTTATATGTGGGCAAAACTGTTTGGCGAAAACTTCAAGAATATAATATGGTCAGGACAATATTTATTAGTTAAAGAAATATTGTTAAACTTATTTTTTCTTAGCCGCCACAAGGATTCCTCGTCTGCAACTTTATTATGAATAGGAAAGTCTAATAGCCGGTATACTTTAGTCTGTACCTGAAATCGAATTTCCATAAATACAATATAACAAGTTACAATATAACAAGTTTTAAATATAACAAGTTTTAAATAGATGCTTATTGATAATCAGCACAAACTAAAATAGGGTTCAAGACCTAGGAAAAGTAAACTTATATTATATTATAAAAAATAAGTTCTTATAACACTCGGAACAGCTGAATATAAGACTTTTATTTGGTCATTCGTATTTCATTGCTTCATTACAAAATTATTTACAACACATTCGTGATTGCCATGGTTATAATTAATCCTTAAAAGTAAATCTTTTGGCTATAATTGCTTGTTTACAACCTGATTTATCTGAGCTATTGAATAAAAAATAATATATTCGTAATAAAAAAAATTAATGTCACATAAAATAATTTCAAGTAACATATCACACAAAATATACAAACAGAAGAAGGTTAAAACAGGACTATTAAACTTATTAATTTTAGCTTTCCCCGTCTATTACAGGCGCCATCAAATAAACAATTTCAGTAAACAAATGAGAAAAATTTATGGAATTTTTATTTCAATGTTTTGTCATTTAGTTTGTCTACATGTTTTATGTATCACGAAAGTACTTTAATTGTATAATTAGACAGACTTGCGCACACATGCATGCATACATGTGTGCCTACTTTTAAACTCATAAAAAAATACTGATTGTATAAAGTCGTAAATGCCGATAAGACATATTCCTACAATAAATATTTTAATTTGTTAAATACATAAAAATTCCAAATAACTCTCTACACACAATAACAGAGTTGTAATAATGGCTCCTGCTAGAGGAGAACAATCACACACATCTTTGTTGTTAAAATTTTACACCAGGGATTAATTTTAAAGAAAGTTTAATTGCTTCCCTTCAGCATCACACGGTTGTAGCGCATTGTAAGCGAATTTTTGTAATTCTTATACTTCTTTTATAAGACGTTAGCAGGGAGATTTTTCTGCCGCACTTGAATCGTCCGTTATGTCATTGCACGTTTATCATGAAAAGCGGGCTTATAATTACTCATATACAATGATGTAGTGGACTGAAGTAGTCTAGGAGCTAATGCAAATATTCTTAGCCATTTCGATTTTTATGCTTTTACTTACTTGCAAGCTGAGAATTTACCATCACATGCTTTTCCACTTTTACTTGAGAAGAATAAAAAAGGCACAAGAAGGAAGAGTCTTTACTAAAGTTACAGAAGTGTCACAAATCCTAGAATTCTCCATAAAACGGCCTTAGGTCCTTCTAGAAGCCCCAATCCAAACTGCTACTGCAACATAATTGTCGTTTTGCAAAGTTTTTTGGTACATGAAACAAATTATGGTCTTTTTAAATATTTTAATAATTGCCGAAAGTATTTCGATCTCGTGGCACTTCTGGTAAGATTTATTATTTTTGCATATTTCATGAGCTCTTTGGAGTTTCTGATTCATTTCCATTGTTTGGAATACTAAAGGGACAAAACGACCCAGCGTCAGCTCTTGGGTGAATTTATAATTTAATCATTAAATCTGAGTATTTTAAAACTTAATCAATTTTTAATTTAATAAATACATAAAATAAATTCAAGTAAAAAGGTTATACAAATTGTAATAGAAATGCGAAGATGTTGTAGGCTATTACACACACATGCCAAACAAAAATGGGACAGCGGCGCTTCTTGTGTTAAAGTTTTGTTTTGACTTATTCCTCCCTCACGAGCTCATATTTGATTATCCGTATATTTGTACAAATTTTCTATGGATAGAGACAATTTTGTATGACTTTTCACCATTTAAAAATCTATCGATCCCCAAACTTTATAGAAACACACACTTTAAAAACGTTATTGAACTTTAACATTTTTCAATATTTGATGGAATATTTTAGATCAATTAATCGAAAAAACGTGATAAATATTCCAAAGTACAGTTTTATACATTCAATTCACACACCAAAGCAGAACAGTTGTTTTCGTAAGCCGCTACACTTCCATAATCAGTATTCAAGTGCATTTTTATCTATTACGGCTTATTAGATGGCTTATATGAGAGGATTAACAGTTAACATTTGTACCGATTTCATTATGAAAAAGAAAAGAAAACTGCATAAAACCGATGGAAACACACTTTGCTTAAGTCCCTGTGTTGCTATTATTTTTCTTCTTGTCCTATTTTCCATGTTTTTTAAGTAAATATTTTAGTTTTTATTTCATTTTTAAAATTGTTAACATTTTGTTCTAAAATTCTTATAAACTAATAAACAATATAACCGCATATAATATTGACTTAATGGTAAAAGTTTTTTTTTTTTGCAATTGAGTTTTGAGTATATAATTTCTGCAAAGACCAGTTAGTGCAAATATCAACTGGCTTTAAATTTTGACTTGCGTGTTCGTATACTAGACATTTGTATTCGTATATACTTTAAGCTCATATTCGCTACATCACTAGCCACCTCTTTTACTTTGTGATAAAAATATTTGTAGTGGAGTTTTATCGTCTTAGGATACAACATAATATCTTTTCATGATATTTCTCTCGGGACTTGAGATTTTAAAACTGCTATTACAGAATTTTCATTGTGTAATAAAATAATTTTATTGCTATGCCGTTTTATGTTCGCAGTATATTTTCAGTGATTTTGTTATGAAATTTTTTATCTACCAACATAAACTTTATAAAGTTTTTATAAGGCTTCAGTATAAATGAGTGATACATGTATTATTTGCCAACAATTTTTATTAATTTACAGCGATTTCCTGTAAAAATAAAATGAATGAAACTGTCGATCTGCAGATTTTGGCCTGACTACGAAGCAACTTTGACATGGCCTGACGGGTTAAATAATTCTCAACCAGATATATATTTAATTATTTCAACTTGTAAGACAATTAAATAAAATAAGTTATTAAAGTTGGTCAAATAATTACCAAGAACACAATGTGATAGCATTTAAGACGCAAAGTTTTGACCAAAATATTCAAAAATTAATGCGTTTATTCTGTCAACATTTAGCATTAATTATTAAGCTGAGAACTAATATTTTGGCTCAAGTTCAATCCCACAAAATCAGTTTCTAGTATGATGATTATAACAAATTTTCCAGATACTACCGTAGTTGCAAAATTTAGTGCAATTAAAAAATCTTTCTAAAATTGTAGGTTTAAACTTGAGCATTAACAATAATTCTTTGCTCAATAATATTTTCTTGTATGCAACTAATAACAGTTGGATTTCATTCCATTTTCCTGCCGTTATAGCCAATCGGTTTGAGTCTATTTCTGTTTATGATCATTTTTATTTATTTGTTAACTACCGACAACAAATTTCTTTGCAGCGTACATGGAGTGGAAAATAATTTCTGCTTGTGTGAATTCATTTGTAATAAAAAAAAATAAAATTTCTAACACAAAATTTATGTTAAAAAAGACTAAAATTTTGGATTTATGCTTCGACGCCTTTTCCTTTTTTGAAGTCTTTTCCGACGTATATATTTCTTATTGAAAAGCAACTTCTGAATCATGGCTATTTCTGTAATAATAAAGTTTATAAGTATGCGTGTAATACTATGGATTGCAGTATTAATTGTAGTAGACATGTTTTGCTGTACTTGAAATTTGGTAGCTTTTAAATATGAATTTAGTCAGTTGTTTTCTTTGGTCTTATAAGCTGTAGTATTATCTTAACGTCAATTTGATATGTTCATGTTTCATTGTTTGACAATTTCAATGACTCTTATACGCAGGTTATTAAACTGCTGTGTAATCTTACGTCGTGGCGATATTTATTTACAGCAATCATGTGATGAGAGACCGTTGGACTTCTATCTTTATATTTGACTGATCTACCGATACTACAAAGGAATGTGCTCACGTGATATTAGGGAACTTCTGCTTAAGAATCTATTGTTTTTATAGAGAGAATACGTTCTTTGGCTGGACGGTTCGTATGTGCAAAAAAAAAAAAACTTTCTACCACGTTTTACTCAGGAAAGTTGAATTGAACGTCCACAAGCACTACTCCACCTTCCCTCAACCTATTTTCCTATCTCTGCCGCAATGCAAGGTTTAAGTCTCAAAATTAATAATTAATTGTAATACACCAGCAAGCTTTGTTGCTTAAACATGGTAAATTTGGTAGTCACCATTGGAATTATTCATAATTTCTGTACGTGTGCTCAGACATGATTTGTTTTATTTAAAAGCCCAGAATCATGTATGAAATTGTTTAACTTTTTAAGTTATTATATATGTGTTATTTATTTAAGGAATCTCTACTGTGCTTTTCATATTTGTTCATCTGTACACACATAAATACATACTGCAGAGTCACACATAATTGTTGGTCATAAAAAGTTTTCCATTTCTTTTCCTCTCATGTCCTGCCATGGCTATCAGTTGAAAATAATGAAATGACAAAACTGCTTCAAAATCTGTCTGAATTTCATTTGGTTTATCCTTCCGTTTCCTTACGAGTGGCAACAACTACAACAACAATTCATCTCTATCAAACATTTGCCAGTTGAAATAGCAAAACTCCATCAGTATTTGTTCACTGTTACCATAAATTACTCCCACTCATATCATGATGATAGTTTTGTTTTCCTTTCCCTTCTTTTTTTTTTGTTTTTTGTTTGCTCTGTTTTTTTTTGTTTGTTTTTTTTTTTTTTTTTTGTTTTAAGCCACAATAAGTTAAGGAAATTTTGACAGGTACCATTATTAGTTTGGCAAGGAAATTTCCGTTTTTATATCTTAGCCTTTGATGATTTCTACAATCACCACTAATGGAGTGTAGCACAGAGATTTGCAAGTCCTTGCAGAAGAATGAGATGAATGGCTGGTGTTTTCGTTTATTTCTTGCCATCGCGGGATTCTTGATAACAGTTCGATGTAAAAATTAAAGATAACATCAATAGACATGAATTATCTGTCAAGAAGTTTTGTCAGTTTTTCTTATCTCTCTATTATCTGCAGCGCTCGTTTTTTTTTAATATCCAGCAAAAATGGTAATTATGAGACGGGCAACTTTTAATTTATTGCAAGTTTTTTAAAACGGAGCCTTTGAATATGATTACGAAAAGGTGGTTTTTATATAATTTGTTATGGGTACATTCAATAGGGGGTTTGCTTTTAAGGTGATACTCATTTCAACAAAATCAAGGAAGAAAATCCTTATCAGATTTTTTTTTTAAATAATGATTCCTAAATACATAAAATATTATTAATATTCAAAATTATGTATTTCTTTAAAAATTATGTGTGTTTGTACTTCTCATAAACTGTTCGTTTAGTCTTGGTCATAATCTGACTTATTAAATCGAGACTTGATATTTAGGCAGGTTAAAGTGTATGCATTTTTCTATAGCACAAATAGAGTTCTTTCCATGCAACATAAATAAATTATCATTATTATTTTTATTATTACTTGTAGCATGAAATTTCGTTTTCCTGTTCATTAATGCGTAGTAGAATAAACATTTTCAATCTTGAAAAAAAAGAATGTATTCTGTTGCTGCCTGAGATTACGTGTATTATCCCCATCATATTATTTGCCAGGTATTGCTCAAAGCGTCCAGGTGGTACTTTTAAATTGCAAGTTAGAGTTGTGCGTACCTTAAATTTGTTGTTGCGCCTTCAAGACAAATATGTAATTACAGTATTTTCTATCAGGTTATCTGATCCTTAAAAATGGAAATAACATAAATTTCAACCATTTTCTTCTTCTTCTACTTTGTTAAAGCAATTGCTTATTTTTTTATTTTTTATTTTTTCCAGTAACATAATTCAACATCGTACATACTTAAGCGTTTATGTGTACTTTGTGATTGTTTGAGAAAATGTCTGTCCGAAATTGTCGTCTTTTACATGGGTACGAGTTTATTTTAATATAACAATACATGCATATAGACATTATATTCTCTGCAGGATAATGTTGATGTTCGTTTTGGTAGCTGTTGTAGTTGTTTTTTGTTTATGCTACTGCTGCCATCATTGTTGATGTTGTTGGTTGTACGCTTGTACTGCTTGTTGTTGCGGTTGTGTTTATAATAAAAAAATTTTTTAGTTATTTTTTTTCTTTTAGATGATATGAGAGGTACATATATTTGACTTGCTGGAACAATAAGCGCTCAACAACAACACCAAATATAACAATACAAACAATGGCAGCACAGCAGCAGGTACTTTATTTTGTGTAGTGGTTAATGTCTATTAGCAGTTTGATGTAAAATGTCAGCATCGTTTATTGGAAACTGTAAAAATTTATCAAGCGGAGACCTTCTCATACCATTTTACTATTCGAAATGCGTGCTTATATGCTAACAAAATGTGTATATATAAATACATTCCCATATGCACATAACCACAGAGTATAAACCTGCTGGTGCGCCCGTCCCCGGTATCACCGATTACAGCTGTCATATTCCCCCCGAAGTACTCTTTATAGGATTTTGGATAGGGTTTTCGCTTGCTAAGTACAAGAGGAGAACATTAGAAAGGAGTAGCTCTGAGTATTGACTTTACGATTGCAGGTTATAGCACCGCAGTGCAAGTAACCAGGAGAATATCAGACCTGTGTAATCATGGTCATTATCGTATCTATAATCTTAAACACGAGTATAACAAATGAACTTCGATATTATTATTGTACGGAAGATATAGTAGAGCATTCAGTTGCACTTTTCACATGGATACGAAGCAATCACGATGAGGTGGATCATGTCGAAAAGCAATTGCTAGTTTGCCTTTGGATCGTGCGAATCAGAGATTAGCAATGAGTTTTAATTTTTGTGTTTTTAATCGTTCATGAAATTTTGAGTATAAGCTCGTATCAATCAGCGTAATACCTCTAACTGATGTACTTGTACTTTCAGTTTCATTGACTTACAAATCTGAGTTGAAATGCATTTATATTATACAATAGAGAGATTAATGAATTAAAGACAATGACTAAGAGCTTCCTTCCTGTATTTAACGCACCAAACAGTAGCCCTGGGCCGAGCTGTAAACTAAGAAATATTAGTAAACCTCCGCCAGTGTCGGAACTTAAAAGTCTGAACATATTGGAGGAAACGTAGCGCGATATTAATTTAGAGATATAACATCGGTTTAGTAATGATGCGTTTATTTTAAAACAATATTAATCGATCGATTGCCATAGATAAAAAGGCACAGTGGGGACATAAGGGATGCGGCGTTCGGAGAGTTGTACATTTTCCATTATTCCTAAAGAGGACTAGTGATATATGAATAGTAAAAATGCAATGGTATTATCACTAATATATTAACAGAAAATACAGGAATCTAAATTTAGAAATTAGTAAAATCTATGGATCTGTATTAACAACTCATTGAGATACTTTCAAATAAAATTGCTGTATTAAAGTAAAAACTCTCAGCGCTGCTCTTTATATCTCCTCGAATGTGGACGGTGTTAATTTCTATACAAGATGACATAAGAAGTGGTTGCGGAGGCTGGAGCAAAACGCCTAATTATACCAACTAGTTACAGAACATAGAAAAAAAGGAATTGCTATTTATAGGCGGCGGGACATTAGTTGCTGTTTATGTTCATTTGGTTTTCATGTACATGTTGTTGTTCTTGTAGTCGCATGCCCATAAAACGTACTGGTTTGGAATGTGCTACTGCAAGTAAGTACGCGTGTGTTTAAGTGTATGTATGAGTGAGTATAAAAAATAATTCCATTATTTATATTTGTTTATGTGTGTGTGTAGAAGTTTTGTCTGTTAAAAATTAAATATTTGTAACGTATATAAACATGTGCCTGGTACGAGTATTATAATAATATAAATGGAAAAACGAAAGGTCGACATTTATTATGAGGTTTATCAGCAGAGGGCATTTGTTCTGTTTTGTGTTTAAAAGAATTTATGCCGTCGATGCTGTCTATAGTTTGCATTATTTATTTTATTTGTTCTATCCATACCCTCCCTTTGAATTGTTTGATACCTTTCAACTTCCCTCCTTTTATGACCAATTCTTGTTTCTTTTTTTATTTTGTGCGTCTGTCTTTACTTTCATTTGAATTGTTGTGTATTATTCTGTATTTAGAAATGTGTTGTCTTTGTGTTTGAGGCTTATCTGCTTTTTACTGTTCCTCCCGTCTTCTCAAGATTTATATCCTGACTAGTGCTGTTAAAGCTGATCAAGTGCTACTTGACTGAAGGTTTTTCTGATTATTAATCATACAGTTATAGTTCGTATTCCTTGTGATTCTTAGACATTTTTTATCTTTAAATGCAGAATTAATTCTATGAATGCTAACAAAATAGTGGCTTAGCTTAAAGATGTCCATTCAGGGGTGGACTATGTTTTATAGAGGAGGGTGCTGCATATTCTTCTTTTTTAGTACATGATGAGATTAGTTGATGTTGGTAAGAGCCACTAAAATGAAGGCTTAAAATATAATTAACCCTTTACAAAAAGAAATCATATTAAATATTATAAAAATTCATTATGTCTCATTTAAAGATATATTGAAGTTATTCCCAAATGTAGCATACTTTTGAGAGCAGTTTCACAAAGATCAGCTGCGGCGTATGAGAATCACATATGTTGTATAAAATATTGCGTACTCTACACACTTCATCGTCAGCGCTGGAACATCGTTGTTGTTTTACATATTTTCGAGAATACCTGCGTGTTGCTTCATGTGGTAAACAAATCAACACATAACGCGTGATTTTTATTTGAGCACTCATTTGACAACTGATGGATGTTTTTCGTTCAATGTGCTTTGAAATTTCGTTATGAATCGACTTACAGCAGAGCAACGCGTGCAAATTTTTGAAATTTCTAATAAAAATAATTGTGTTATTCGTCAACCGCATCCATTAAAAATTTCATTCTCCGATCAAGCCTATTTTTGCTTGAATTGGTACGTAAATAAGCAGAATTGTCGCACCCACAAGCTTTTGTCGAAACATCATGATATCATAGATAATTTCCTGTTTGGTGTGTTTCATGGCTGATGCAGTCGTTGGCCCATATGTTTTAAGAAACAGCGATAGCGAGAATGGACTGTCAATAGTGAACGGTATAGGAACACGATTCGAAATATTTGCCTACCTTAACTACGTGGCGTTATTCTTACAGGTAAGTGGTTCCAACACGATGAAGCCACATGCCACACAAAGGGCGCTCCAATTGATCAAAGAAAAATTTGATGAAAAAATAGTTTCACGTAATGAGTCAATTCATTGGTCCCCAACATCGTATGATATAACTCCATTGGATTGTTTTCTTTGAAATTGTGTTAAGCTAAAAACAAACGAGCATCTGGAAATCAACATTCGAAGAGTAATCGGCGAAATACGGCCGCAAATGCTGCGAAAAGTTGTTGAACTTGGCCTTCTACGTGGTGGTCACCTGGAAGAAATGCATTATTAAGCATTGATTTTATAAAATCTTTTTTTCAAAAAAAGCCAGTTTGGTCTATGACTGATGTATTGTTTTATGCAAAATAAAATATGAATGGTTTTATAAGCGAGTTTTTCTCTAAATTGGAACCCAAATTTTAGTAATGTTTAGGGCCTTAGAAATCGCACAAATGGAAAAATCCGATTTTCCGATCTATAATTTACTGCGTCGTTAATCCATCAGCCAGATAATGATTTGCAACATCAAGAATCGTTTTCATATAATATTGTGTTAACTTAAATCTACGCAACATCGGAAAAAATTCTTCTGTGATCATTATTTTATATTAAAAAAGTTAATTTAAGGCAAAATATATATATTCTTGTATACGTGAAAATTTTATTTCTGCTTAAAAGTCCACATCTGCTTTATATAATTGAAACCCTTTTCATAGGAAAGGAAATTGCGTGAAACCCTTGGGCAGCATCATAATTTTATGAAATATATTTCACTGGGTTTCCTAATAAATTTCATATACAAATCCAAAACTCATACACTTTAAATTATGTGCATGGTCAGCATGTTTTCCGTTTAGGCTTGTAGTTCCGTAAAAAGGGTTTTGGCCAGTAATGGAAATTACTTTTACTACTCTGCACATTCAGCATCCGTAACATGTTTTATTCAGAGGACAAACAAGCGAATAGATATTCTTTTTTTTGTTTCTTTTAAATGGAATTGAAATGTTGCTTGTCCACTATTATATTTTATTGCAGTTTTATTTCAAATATCAGCATAATACTTTCACTTGCCCTGCCGCATATATCAACGGGCGTTAAATCAAGACTAGATTTACTTGTGAAGAAAAATATAAGCAAATGTTTTTCTTATGCTATAGAAGTAACTCTGGAGGGTTGAGGCGAGATAAATTAATCTATAAATAGACAATCATAAAAAGTAAATACAAAAGTTTATTTAAACTTACAAGAATTACTAAAATGTGTGTGTGTGTGTATTTTGCAGTTTTTGTAATCCAAACATTTTTCTTACCACGTTAAGAAGGTAACAACATTTTTAAAATGTAAATATGTTCTTCAATCTATTTCTCTCATAAGTTTTTAAATAATACCCCAGTTTGAGCTGTCAGGATACTATACATGAATATAAACATTTTTTAACAAGATATTCATATAGATTGAACTACTTATTATATATTCTATTTATTTCATAAATTTTCCAGTACTTGTATTAATTTCATTTGACCATTAGGGGTATGTGTGTGAGTTCGTTGATTTGTTCTCCAGCTTTCCCGCTAAGAAGAAACTTGACGAATTGAAACAATAGCAGTGTTGAGCTTCGATGTGATTTGAGCAGCACTCCAGGTTTCATACCAAACTGTTTCCATAATTTTTTGTATATTACGAAAGTATAAAAAAAATACATCATATTTTCCAATCCATTCCAGTAATGTAATACTTCCTAGACAATAACCACCAGAGAAGTGTCTATGTCGCTCTCCTAAATAGTTGGTAAAATAATATTTTAAAGTTACGTTAACCTCAACATACAGCATTAAGCAACAAAAACAATTGCATTTTTGAGTGGCAGGATATGGTGTAGATAAGCTGTAAGAGCAGTATAATTTAAAACAATAACATGACATTAAACATGCACCAAAGTGTAGAATATTTTTTCATACAGAAATACACTTGCTCACATACAAAAAATACTAGTTTTGTGTTATATTTTGCTCAAGCAAAAGTTATATACCAAATGAAATATATAAAAAATAACATTAAAGAGTCTACATATTTGTATGTATATATATGTGAGTATGTATATGTTTTTATATTCATGTTTCATGCATACTTATTCATATGAATATGCATTCACATACAAAAACAATAAGGATGTCCTTTTGCCAAAAAGAACGTATACATCTAAAAGTTTTCAGGCCCGTAAAACTAAACATTTTGATATTGTAAAATCTAGTAACAGATACTGATTTCTGAATGCCTAGAAATATTTTTGGTTTGACCTAAAATATATTTCTGGCACTTCTAAAGATTTGGTTTTCTAGGTAACCTACTAAAATATTGTTAGATTTTTAATGACGAAGAAAGAGACGTTGGTTGTGTTTAGGTGACTATTTTTCTTTAAGAAGTATAATTTTGTGATAGTTCTTGTAAAAGTGAAGAAATAATTGGAATTTATTTTAAACACAAAACATAATAAGGCTTATGTCACAGATTTGTATTAAAATATTGACTAGGGGTCTGGTCAATCCCCGTGTGTTACTACTATGAGAAATATAACTTGTATATCATGGCTTAATAAGATCAGTGCTCGGAAGTAGCCATATGAGAATTATCTCTAACATAAGAGTACAAAAACTGCGTCTTATTGAAACATTATCGGCTTCACGGAACAGTATCGGCTTCAAAGAACCAGTTATTGCTCTTTTTCTTGAACTAACACTCAGGGATGACCCCTAAATTTGCAATATATTGTGCTAATAAGATAGAGAATGTTGTAGCTGTTTTTACTTTTTACTTTGCCGATGAATTCTTTGCTACTGTACCAACGAAGGAGGGCACTCTTTTAGTACATGACGAATTGATGCCATCATCATTGAGACAAGCCGAAAACAATTAACAGAATCCTGAATTAATTAAGATCAGAAAGATTCGACCCCATAATCGAGCTCAAAGTCTAAGTTTTGTGCTCACTACTTCAGCCAACAACTCCCTCAACCCTAAAGTTGGAGGCCGATTTCTCGAAATAAGGAACAGTTGTGTTATATAGATGTTCGCCATCTTTTCATACAAACTTGGAAATCGATTGAAGTCAAAAAAGGGTATAAGAAAAAGGCCTAATATTGAGCAAATCGATGACGTCAAAATTTATATTATAGAAGCGGTATTAACACGTTACGCTATAACGAGAGTCTATTTCACAGTTCATTGCATTATTTTGAATATTTAAGGCCAGTAGTTTTACGGTGTCGCCCTAATTAATATGTTCATGTTTTATATATGTTGCTGTTGTTGCTTTACTCTATCGTAACGTTCGTTCTTTTTTCTACCCTTTTTATTATTTTCATTGTCTTTAGCTCTCCTTCCTTTTCAACCAGTACAAGTAAATAAGCACAAGTAAAAACATTAAGGATTACAAGATCACAACAGGTAAGTAGTAAAATGCGAACTTTGGGCTAATGTACTTGTAGTATAATATGAAATAAAAACCCCAACACTCTTCTACACTATTACATACGTACATACAAACACGTGTACATACAAATATATGCATGACATAATACTGACACATTTAACTGCATACAGAAATATTATTCATGCATGTCTGAATGCAGTTAGAGTAATTTTAAGAAGGATTTCTCCAGTATCACTTGCTTTTGTACTCATTTCAATTTTTTGCTTTGTTAGGTTTCATCGCCTTATTAGACACGAGTGCTGCATCAAGAATAGAAGAAAAAAATTTTAAACACAAACAATATATGATGCCAATTTTGTGTATTTATTTAAAACATTTCTCTCCTTATTGTTTTTAAAGTAAAGTTCATTAATTTATTTTTTGTTTAACCCTTGTACGCTCGTCCAGGTGAATTTCACGTTTTTCAAATGATATTTTTAGCTTGCATTTTAAAAAATTATCCATACAATAAGTCTTCTTGTTGACGTATAAATTTAGTTCTTGCTTAAGATTTTCTTGAGAGACCGATTCTTTCTTAACATCCTTAACTGCTCATCAACGTACACGGGTACAAAGAAGTGTTTAGCAATGGGATTATTGTAAATATAGTTTAAGGTTTATAAGACCTCTGCCAGAATTTATATATGCTGTTCTACAAATGTAAAAAATTGATGTCGTATTATAAAAATATTACAATTTGAAAGGATTAAATGTATTGACTGCCAATTTAGTTTCATATGCTCCTTCGGTTCTCCTGAAGTATGTGCAGCAATCGGTAGATATGATATTTTGTTGATTTTGTAACCATATCAATACCGTTAATTAAAATTTCTGGCGGGCATTGTACTAACCCAATTGTCCTTTCTACTATAAATTCCATATAAATCTGCCAACATTTTCAAAATAATATTATTGCATACATTACATAAAAAAGATTTCCAAACTGGCTAAAATCCCTTAAAAACAGTATATCTTCTGATATCTGCATTAATTAAAATCCCCTACAAATTTCTAATAATTTTCAATTAAAAATTATCGGGTTCTTAAAGTTTTTAAATCACTTTTATGCCAGCGTGTATAATATACTAAAATTATTGATAATTAAATTAGGGTGCTATGAAATGAAAGTTAAGTTAAGTTTTAGATAAAAGAAATCATTTTCGTTAGCGAATAGAAGGTTGTTACCAAATCAGTACACATTTGGGCAGAGCGCATAACAACAAGCAAAATCAATGCGTGTTGCATTGATTATATTAAACACTTTCAGCCCCTTTTTTAAATATAATTTATTAGGCACTTATAAAACAAAAGCCCTCATACACATATTAAAACGAAAAAAGCCTTTAACACCTATAATTACCTACAGTTTTGCGCTCAATTTTTGAAAATTCAACCCTCTCAGTTCAGTTGTTATTTTTTGTTTGTTAATATTTTCCTTCGCTTTGTTTATTTGTAATGAATCAAAATGCAGTTGTTGTTTTTGCTTCTTCATCTCATCATTCACTCCACTTTTACGATTGTTATGCCAATTTTCTTTGTAAAAGCTTCTTTTGTTTTCTCACATTTTCTGTTTTATATTTTTCATTTTTAAAATCGTGTTAAATATCAAAATGTTATTTATGAAAATTGAAAAAATGTTTTTTTTTGTAGCTCCTCTCTCGGTTTTTATTACACTAGTTTATTGAAGTAAATATAAAAGTGTATAGGAACGTATGCTGGCGTGTATATGTTTAAGTTTACAGTGAGCACCAAAGTGATAGGGTAACTTGCCAACTATGTCTAATATACGTACGAATAGAAAAACTAGATAGCTCCCCTTCCAACTCTACTAAAATTATATAAACTGCAAATATCAAGAGTACACTGCAAAAAATAAAAACAACAATATTTGAGAAAGTTTGCTGGTTTTATAGCAGAAATTCGACTATTAATTTAATAATAAAATTGCTGCTATTGCTATTAAATCTGTCCTCTCAAGACTATTACTTTCTCAGTAGAGATCCAAGAGAAAGTAGACAAGTTTTGAAATATACAAACTAATAAAATAAATGTGTTGGTATTAAAAGTGCTTTAAAATGGCCCAGTCTTGCACAAATCGAACAGCATATTTTCACATTAATTTATATAAACACAAAAACAACCTTTTTGTTGCCATTTTTCAAAACTCAATTGTTTTTCAAAAGACACTGAATTTTCATTTTTAAAATATTTTTATACGAAAAATAAATGTTCAAAAGTATGTTTTCAGCGCTATTGTTTTTAAAAGCAGTGATTTAATTCGGTAAGACAATTTATTTTTATTAATCGAAACAGTCGTTTAGAGAAAACGACTTTAAAATTTAGTTCTAAGTCTTACACAATAAAAGACATTTTTTAACTTTCTGCTAGAAAAAATCTAAATTTTCAAGAATCGGGAAGTTATTGGTTTTATACCTTTTCAAAAAATTCGAGCTTTCATTATATCTCCTCGTTCTGAGCTTTTAAGAAGTTTCTTGACTGTTCTGAGAGCACGTTAGTCCCTCTGTGTATATATAAGTGTGTGTATGTATGTGTGGGTGTGTGTCTGGATATTTGAGTATGTATGTGTGTAAGCTGAATTGAATAAAACCAAACTAGAATCACTCTGGAAGAAACAATTTGAGAGAAGTGATTTATTTTGAAAAACTCGGATATTATAATCTGATCAGTTTTTGTTATAGATTCTGCTACAGAAATCGAAAGCTACATCAATCACCCTTTATTAATTGGGAAAAAGTTGATTTGAAAATTAAAATGATAGTGTTCGAGCTCAAGGATCTCATTAGTATGGAATACCATAAAAATCTAGCTACGAAAACTATTCCATTGTTCTTATTAAAAATTTAAAAATTGTGTTCGTTCTAAAAAGGTTATTCGAGTAATTCTTATTCGAACGACAATACTAACGAACAAAAAACCAAAATCTCATTAAAGAAAGAATGATTCGATTTCTTATTCCTGGTTAAGAAAAGGAGAAACGCATCCAAGATCTTCGGATTCGTAGTCATTGTGCTAACAACGTGTGTACATACAAATGCAACAACATCTAAATAATCTTATCACTTCGTCGTATACCCTTTTGTTTTTCAGAAACTTTCTTTTTTATTCTAAAATTATTATAAAATTGCATGTGTTGTATTTTACAGCGTTTTTATGGCTCAAAGGAGAAACATGGGGATTTTCATCTATAATTTATAATGTTCCATAAACACATACATTTTGATACACAATTACCAACACCGATATATAAACGTTAACAACGTACATATTTGTAGATGTATTTTAAATAAAAAGGAAATCAGGTTAGAAAACATTGTCGGTATTTGTATTAGACATTTGTTTTTTTTTCATTTCTATACATTTCACAGCATGTATAAATAAATATTTATACTGTTGATTTGATCTGATGACATTGTTCTATACAACGATGACATTGCATTTTATGAACACTAAATAAATATAACAAATAATAATATAAAAATTGATGTACACAGTTCAGCCATTAGATATTATGCAGTAGAATGCCGCCATAATTGAATAAACTTCAGCTAACAAGGCCTGGCAAAATGTATGATTTGAAGAGTAGATTGGAATAGTTGAGTGACTTCTTGATGACACAGATTTAATTGTGGTAGAAACAAGATTGAATTTCAATAAATTGGTATGAAGCACGCATTTAGTTCAAATGTATTTGAGTCAGATATTTGAAGCGAAATTACTAAATCAAAAGCATGGCGTAGCTAAGATATTGATCTCTCTGTGATTTTCCTCAGGGCCATATCCATAACAACACGATGATATACTTGTCTTTTATCTTAATACAGATTTTTAAAGTCGTGTGCGGTGTTATCACTGAATATCGATTGAAAATAACCTGCAAACTCCGGTAAATAAGAGGTATAATTGTTGTGTAAGGACGGAGGTATTCAGGACTCTTGTAGTCATTTGACGACTTTATCATAAAAAGTTTGAGCCGTTAAGAACTTTAAACGAACGTTTAATAAAACAACTAGCGATCATAATAATCAGAAAATTAGGGAAATTGAAACGAAAAAGCTAAGCCGATAGTTAGAAGTTGATGGTATCTTTTCCCTTTAGTTTATTGCAAATTATAATAGAAAAAAAAAAATGAATTCTGTTTTTATAAGGACCTCTGCCAATTTTAAGTTTATATGTATTAAAAATATTACAATTATTTATTTTATGTCATATATACGAGTGAATTCGGTAGCTAAAACTTCAAAAAACCGTTAATGCTTTTGAATTCAAAATACTTGAATGTCATATATTTATCAGCTACCTGATGCTACAATGTAACTACATCAAGTGTCTTAAAGGCAAAGACTTTATTCAGTTTATACCTTTTAAAAGTTGTGAAGCTTTTATATCTGAACATTTAAAATACTTTATGAATAATTAAGACGAAATAAATTTTATTTCACTTGAAATGGAAAAGAAATTCTAAGCAACTCTAGCTAATTAAATACATTTGATATTTTTCCCTTTTTAAAAGGATAAAATAAGAAAACAAAATATAAATTTAGCATTTGAATAAATATACAAACACACAAACACACACATACAAACACAACATAAAAGTGTACGTGTATATAAAAAGATATACAGTTTAGCACGTACATACACTTGTACACAAGTATATGTATGTGTGTATACCTGCACCAGTCTAACGTAGGCAACATCAGCATTTAGGCTTAAGAATGCATACAAAATTCCATGAATACAAATGCATACATTTTCAGTTGGTGCTGACCTAATTTCTTGCTTGAATTACCAATCTACCAATTATAAGAGAAAATTAGTTTTTCTGTTTATATTTAAATATTTTTTTTATTTCCTTTTTATTTTCTTTTAATCTTGCACTCAACTTGTGTTTTATTTTTTTGGAATTTTATTTCTTCTCTTTTTCTATTTGGCCAAAAGGAATTGTACCCCTTTTGGAATCGCTGTTGTGTGAAATTCTTGCTAAAGCTTCATCTCAGTTTTATAGCTCGTGTCAACTTAAAACACTTTTTAGGCCTTCTAAATGGTTTATCAACAAATAAATATTTTTAATAGGCGAAACAATTGTTTGTCATATCCTTTTCGTTGTGATGATTAATAATTAATTCCGTTTCATGGTTCGACGGTAACTCATAGTTGGCAACGACTGGTGGGATTAGTACAGTTCCATGTTGTAACATTGGCAAAACAATTAATCTAGAGATGTAGATGAGTTGGCGGACAGAAGACCTTCCTCATGTCAACCTGTGACCCGTTTGTGTAGAGGATAGTTTTGGAATTACTCCCTGCTGTTGTTACCTCTCGCCCTTTGCATAATGAGGAATTCTACATACAAGAAAATTATATTTTAAAATATAATTTTATTGTAGCCAGGTAAAACAGTCATCTTAAAGCGCTTTATAAAATGTTAGGAAGGCAATAAAATTAAATAACTTTAAATACGTAAACTTAACTAAACAAATCTTAGAACCACAGAATTACTAAGAAATATAAATTTAACATGTCATACAATATTTAAGCATAAAATTTTAAGCCGTTCTGCGAAAATACCATCAAGACAAATCGTCATAATTGCCCTTACAGCATTTAGAAAACAACACGCGAAAAGGCTTCTTAGAAAAGAGTCAATCACTTACACATAAACAACACCACAGCGAGCAAATTCTCTTGAAATTGAAAATATGCAACGTTATTCATTGTAAGTCGAAAATTATAAAATTTAAATTACACTTTATGATATCCAATAACAACAATAATCATAATGTCTTATCGTACTTCATTTTAAGCAAACACAAGTTTCGCAAATATGTTTTGTGGCAAAGACAAAGACACCAAAAATTTAGTTTGAGTTTATGGGCTTTACACATGTCTTGAGGGATTGTTGTTATTTTATGGAATTGTTTTGAATAAAATCACTGAATCGCGTCATGTGTCAACAAATGTAACGAAAACAACAATAAATATTTAAACATGCAGTATGTACTGGTGTGCAACAATATGTTTATGGACTAAATTATTTAGGAAGAGTAAACAGTAGAAATAATTGCATATTGTTTTTAATGCTGTTACAAAGGCAATTGATGTTGTAAATGGTTTTCATTCTAATTTAAATTACATACGTTACAGCTGCATATGCATTTACGAGTATATATATTTGAGAATATGCAGATAAATATATCTTTTAGCAGCAGGTAACAGAGTCCTAAAAACATACTAACAGCGTTCTCTAGATTATTGGAAATTGATAGTTTAAAATGTTTTTTTTTTTGTATATCATGTGTTTTTATATGTTTGTGTAGACCCTATTATATTTCAAAGTAGTTCTTTATCTGACGATTAATACCCACATGTACTAAAACAGCAGAATATAGCAACTACTGCGTTGGTACCTGTAGTGAAATAAAATAAAAACTAAAACAAAATTCACCGGCGAAGTGAAAAAAGCTACAACAAATTGTATATATTCTAATTTGTCCTCTCAACACTGTCTTGGGTCACCCCCGGAGTACTTGGTCACGATTAAAAATCCTGAATTCTTATTATTAAGTGTGAGATAACACAAGATAAAAATATAAAAATTGCTTCGAACCATAACCGTCAAAAAAGATTCCGAAATACGTTACTCGAATATTATTTTCTTTTTAAGGGAATACTTTTTATTTACAATAGCCTGAACCACTTGATAACAAATCAAAATCGTATCAAGAATCAATATCGAAATACTAGAAAAAAAGTTTTGGCTTTAGTGCAGTTTCTTATAATTCTATTATAATCGTTAATGTCGCATTCTTTTTCTCAATTTGAGTAAAACTATTGCAAGAAAATGCAACAAAAATTACTACTTTTAAAAATATTTTATTAAATTAACTAATTGTTTTAATCTAGAATATCGTAAAATATCTCAATCTCTACAAACAATTATTTTCTTCGAGGAAACTTCTTACAATTATTAATATATTATGTTTGTTTAAGTGACAGGTCAAATATTTTTTTATAAAATACTCTATTTGTGTAAGTTCAGGAATATATAAAAGTGCAAGCCGTCTGCTTAAATGTTGTGAAATTATTGTATGTGAATACGTGTGAATAGCACCTCCAGGTTAAAGATTCCATTTAAATGAAGTAGTCAACACGTAGACTACGAGGTCTAATTATGGGTTCAAGTATTTCTCACCATTCATTGTGCATGATTGCCTTAATTGTTGTTGGCCTATTTCAATTGCAAATGCGTAGCACTAGTCGCTGTACAATATCGTCTCATCCTTCTTCTTCTGTTAACCCAAAACTTTTCCAACCTATTAATAGTTTCGATGGAATGTATTTGCAGAAGAAGGGGTTTTTCCTGGGTGTCTGTTCTACTCAAAAGAAAATAAAAATTGCATTAGTTTTGTTACCAGAGCTGGAAGATCGATATAATCCTTTTCAAATGTTTTAGTTAAAGCCTTTGACTACGGTAGTAACCAAGTTGCAAGTGACGTGCAAAAGAAAGAATCACGAGGGCAGTGAACTCATGCACTTGGCAACTCCAAAAAGGATTTCGAAAATGATCGAAAATTAAAATAAAAATATATAAGACATCTGTAAATAAAAATGTTAAAAAAAACAACATTGCAGATCCTGTACCGCAGTGCAATCATGGCACCATTCATCATCGTTCCTTCCACCATATTCGCCCCTGCATTCGAAAATGGCCTAAAATGAGAATTAAAGTTTAACTAGATGTTGTGCCTACGATTGCTAGCTTTTGGAAGAGAAAAAAAGTATATATACACACAGATATACGCTTGTATGTAAATATAAAGCAAAGAAAATTAATTAATTTTACATAAAATAAAAATAACTCACGACTTTTTAGTTTCGTTTCTTTATTTTGTGCATTTCGATGCACCATTCTATGTGTTTATCCTTGATGTGAGTGCAGCAATTCAAGCAGAAGACGAGTGAATGAATGTAGGGCAAGTGGGTTGTTGTAGCTTGTGGTCTTCTATGAATCAACCTCATCTATGCACTTCCTTTCCCCCAGTTTAGTGCAGCGTTTTTTTCCCTCTTCTTCTTCTTTTAATTTTAATTTAAGTGAAATTAGATTTTTTCCTCTAGTTAATGATACAGCTGGCCTTTTCTGCAATGGCTTTATTCATCTGACGATGGTGGCTTAACCAAAATATTATAAAAAAAATTATATGCAAATTAAGAAAAAAAATATATAAACGAATTAAAGAAGAAAAAACAAATTCTATTCTAAACAATTAAACTAAATAGAAATAGCAATTAGTTGCAATTTCAAGCGAATATTTAAGAATAGTATAATATATCAATGCACACAAACGTGGAGTCAAAAAGGATGTTGTTGTTTGTGTTTGTTTAAATGTAGCAAGTTGAATTAATTTAAAAGGGGATACATTTGAAAAATGCCACAATAGACTTATGACGTTTTGTGTAGTTTTCATGGCATGAATGCCAGCATATATCAAAATTTGGAAATACTTCATTCTTTCGTACACTAACATTTAAAATAAGGCCATTTATAAAGTTCTATGATGGTATTATTGTGAAAAGATTTTACGATATCACAAAATATGTTCACGTCTACTTACACAACGTCACACAACGATGCTGGGATCTATCAAATGATGTTCAAATACTATCCCACACGCTGCACTGAATATAATTAATATCCTTTTAGATCACGACTATAAAGAACGGATTTAGCTGTTGCATATGATGGAATAGAAGGACAACCTAATTGAAGATAATTTGTTTGGAAGCAAAAAGGACACCTTTAAAAGGCTTTTGGTTTTGATTAAAACACATAAAATTTAAAGAAATGTAATAAATATATATTTGAGTCGATGAAACGATCTATATTTCAATTTCAATGCTTAATGTTTTTTTCATGTAAATATTGACCGCGACTAGGACGCAAATGATCCATTCGCTGGGTAAAATTTAGGTATACACACTCCGTTATATGGGAGTGCATTTCTTAATTGCATGATGAGTGATTTTCTTTCCTTTATCATACTAAAATTCTAATGAAGTGTTCAACAAAAATATTCTCTTAATCCTTCTTGTGCTATAACCAATTTTCTCAATCCAACACGATGAATCACATCACGTGAGCAGTGTTCATCACCTGAGCGTCGGTCTTATTCACAAATATAACAAATAAAAATAAAATCTTAAAAATAAAAATAAACCAACTCATGTGTGAAAAGCGTAGAAGGGCTTAAATAATTCATATCTTTAATTTAATTCTAGAATGCCTACCAAAAATAGAAGAAAAAAATAGAAAAAGAAATAAATAATAACGCTTTGATTTAACCAAAAAAGCTTTAACAAATAAGATTTCTTTTTGTTTAGAAATCATAGCACTTGAAATACATTTCTTGAACAAATATTTATGCGCATAATATTCGTTCTTTGTTTTTTGTTCTTGTTCGAATCCAGGTAGTTGGCAACAAAAGATGTAAAAAATCCACCCTCTGTATCTGTAACATGTGTTTTTACTGTAACATATTCATTCACTTGATGCTTACATCCCCTTCGTTTATCATTTGTGTTTAAGTACACACGGTATATTTTCTGCCGCTGTTGTCTTACTTTCGTTTTATAAACATATTCTTTGTAAATGTAATACGTAGCGTAGCGAGTGATACGAGTGCGTGCTCATGTGTGGTTAAAAGTAAAATTCTTGTTTGTTTATTAACTGTTATGATTGTATATTAAAATGTTTACTTATGCAACAGGCACCCACCACTTCTTCTATTCAATTGCGTGAATATTTTGTGTGGCAAAAGAAGTCCTTAGAAAAAATTTATATTATTAAATTTGCTTAAAAACCATATGCGTAAGTTCACATTAAAATGAATCGTATCTTCAGGGGTTATACCCTCAAGCATTCGATGTTAAATTTTTCGTTGTTTTTATCTTAAAATTGTAGCATAAATGTGTATATCAACCACTTAATTGTTATTAGATCTTAAAGTAAATAGTACACAAAATGTTTATATTCTTTAAAAATAATTAAATTAACTAAATTTTATTGCCGTGTAATGACCTGCGACTTTTCGTTAGCGGAAAATTGGTATCCATTGTTTGTTGAGTTCAAGTCTGTTGTGGTGATGTTTACTGTGCGATAATTTCTTAACAGACGAAATTGATGGTCTGAAATGCTATATATTCATCATATCGTCGGCTTGGAGTATGAATTGCATAAATCCAGTTTTAAGAAATTTTTTATAGATTTATTTTATCTGAAAGAACAAGAGGCGTCGCATTGAGTGGCTAAATTATTCACTTGAATTTGAGCTAGATTCTTAAGATATGCATAGGAAAGGTTAAGAAGTATTTTGTCTCTATTGTTAATTTTGTGTAAACTCAATTAACTAGTTTGTCTTCTAATTCAACGATGCAAACATGGTATCAAGCGATATATAACAGTTGGACTTAAGGCTGCTCTTTAATTTTTTAATAAAACTTGCTTATTAGAACAAGCAATCTACTAAAAAACTAGCCCGACATATACAGTACATTGTTTCGTAATTAGAAAAGAAGGAAAGTTTAGAGAGGACATATGAAGACATATAAGAAGACACCGACAACAGCACCCAATACTAATATAGATCTCATATGTGACTCCCCAAATTTACTGAAATCAATTGCGCTCTCTAAGTTAATATAATATTTAGAAACAATTTAAAAAAAATAATAATAATAAATTAAAATTTTTTTATTATTTGCAGGTCCAAAATAGGAAATTCTTCCGGTAAGTGTAGACATTAGAAAGTTGTTTTATGTATTCATCCCATATAAAACATTTAATCCATACTACTCCAGGGATAAAGTCCAAAAGTCCCAGTTTAATTTTTAACTATGCTGTAGTATTAAGCAACACAGTTCATGTAGAATTAGATAAAATTTCTCTAAACTGTGTAGCATAACAAAAGTTTTTTATACGCTGCTGTCAAATGTAGTGATTATTAACTGACCATAACAAAGTGTCCATCGGCTAGCTCATACACATTTAAGGAACTGAATAATATATCTGTATACAAAGATTTTCAGTTTTCCCGGTCCTCAGAATATTGCCAACATTTTCAGATAAAATCATTAGGCAGACGTTTTCAATAGCGCAAGAGTGCAAAAAGTTCATGCCAAACACATAAAATTGTTTTCTTTAATTTCTTTAAATTTATTTGTTTTGTTATATTAATGCGGAGATGTGGATTTTATGGAAACTCTAATTTCTCCGCCAAATTGTTATCTATTTCTTAAATAATCACTTTAGGGAAATCCAAGCTGCCTCGTCAACCTATTGCATTAAAACTTGGTAACCCAAACTAGTTTAACTGAGACTTCAAAAGCCCACCCTAATCTTGGTTTTACCACACAAACGTTTCGATTTAAAATTTTGCCAATATATGCTAATTTATATATCTAACACTGATACTATTATCAGCTGCATTAAAATTAAGTGACTTTGATTTTGCTGCCAAGTTGGTAGTTCACACAATTTTAAGGCAGTGTTAGCCATACTCTTGTGACAATATTGTTAGATCTGACAACCTTGTGTAAGCAGATTAATTAAATAGCACTTGTTAAAGCGCCATCGTGTATAGTTCTGTCAAAACGTTAAAACAAACTAAAATATTGGCAAAGTGCTTTGCGCAGCTGTTTTCTCATGTTTTAGTACAAATCGGTATTAATCGCTGTCGGTAATGTTCAGCTTTGCTTTCGTCATTTAGACAAGCCTACAACAATTAACTTAATACTGTACCAAGGCTAGTCAGAAAAATAGAACACCATATTCATGACTGAATGCGGAGTAGAACTCGTAAACTAACGCATCGTAGTCTTGTGTTCACTACTTGAGGCAACAGCCGAATACATAATGAAATAAATACTAAACACATTGTCAAATAAGTTAAGTGTTTTTTACAATAAATAGAAGTTATTTAAATAATTACGGGGTTTTAGCTAAATGTCATAGTTTTGAGTTTAGAATTTCAGCTTTCGGTTGGACTTTCATCTTCATCACTTCAACAGTGTTACAAGTGAAAATCAAGGAACCTGTAAGAACTGCACGCAAATGATGTTCCACTTCTGCTTTAGCTAAAGATTGCGGGAGACACGATACTGAAAGCCCGACTATACTCCTCCACCTCATTCATTACAAATCCATTTTTATACAAATCCATTCAGCGGCTTAGAAATTTCAAAGTTTTTACCATTTTTACACCAACGTGCGTGGTCAGGTTGCTCATGAAACGTAGGCGGTCTTGGACATCTGCATTCGAAATAAGTAGTAAATTACTGCTTTCAAATACTTGTTCCAAAATTATATGGAACAAGTTGATAAGCGAAATTATCACAGCGAAGAACAGGAAATATTTCATCTGCATTCAACAGCGATTACATCTGCTAAACTATTCTTCTCAACATTGAAAGTACTCCCGTTGCATAAAATGAAAAAAATTCAGACCATGTTTTTTATGCTTTCCAAAACAAGTCGAAAATGGTAACTTAATATTCAAATAAAAATTTTATTGCATCTCTTCCTGTAACTTGCCATCGTCCTGTTTCATAATATCAACTCAAGTATGCAGTGTGTTGTTTCCAAAACCATACATCCGTATAATATGGTAATTTTGAACATTGAATAGAATTCACCAATATTATCTTACGAAATGGCTAACATTTTGTATACATACTGCAACATGTAACTAGTTAGTAACTCTTGCAAAGATACTCACACACACACACACATACACAGTTTGTTGTTTTATTTCATCTTGCATGGAATACGATTTTTTTCTTTGTTTGTTAGTTGTTGGTAGCACTATTCGATGCAGCATGTTCTCGTATTCATCATCTATACACGCATACCTAAAATTAATTACTTGAAACATTTTGGTATCATGTACACTATTTGGCTCAAGTTTTCGAAGGGTTACATTGGATTTAGTTCGTTTATTGTAATTCATTCTATGCCATCCATTCATTATAAATTAAGGCAATTTCACAGGCTTTATTTTTTATATCATTTAACAAAAACCAAAAAATTCTCTTAAAATTTTAAAAGTTTTGTAGCAAATAAATTTCAGTAGTTTCCATTATCTTAAAGTATACGGAGAGGAGTGTAACCACTGGTGATTACAATAGTGTCACTTCCAGTTTCATAGCAAAAAAATAAAAAAAAAAACCTTGCAAATTACTTTATTTATAAACTCTTGAAAGCAAAAAGCCAAGATAAACTAAAAGAATTATTAAGAAACTTGCTGATATTCTTAACTCAAAACCAAGTCATTCTCAACAGCTGTCATATTATTTACGTTAAACTGCTCACCCTCTTCCGGCTCCGGTTATATTTAAAATGTTTACAAACACGTGTGGTCAGTTGAGTGGTTTGATGTTCAAAGACAAAATAATATAAAAGATATTTACACTCGAAGCTATCGAGGAAGTTTCTTAAGATTTTCAACAACTAATTTTCACCAACTTGTAAACTAATACGTAGATTAAGAAATTTGCAGATGCTGCAAAATTAAGTCACTCTATTTCATTCGCAACTGCATTTTAGCTTGTCTTAAGAAGAAGCAGGGTAGAGTATTGGCAATTATGAACAACATTAGCTTGGCTGAGAGTTAATATATTATTCGCAGCAAACGTTGAATTTCTTATATCTTTTCAATTGAATCGTATCTTAAATAGTAATTGAAAACACCAAAAATTTTGAAAAAAGGAAATCATTTTTTTAACTCTTAAATTTAAATACAATCGTGCAGACTGTGAGTCTCAAAAGTTAAAGACCTAAAAGTGAAAGATCTAAAAGAGAAACATCTAAGTGATCCACTGAGTTGAGTTCAATGCGTAAAACATCAGGGGAATTTTTTCAATAATATGTTGTTGTTCGTATACTGAAGCTGACTACTTCTTAACGAGATTTTTAATTTCATTAGGACATTTTCAATGACCCAAAAAAAGTAATTTTTGGAACAGGACCAATTCTGAAAATAAAAATATAATCAAATTAAAAAATAACATCCGAAATATCCGGGAAACATTTTCTGTTCAATTTAGTAAATTTTCACGTTATTAAACATATTTCGTTTGATATTGTTTTATTTTAATAATGGGTGATTTTATAAGAACTATCGGAAATTAAAAAAAAAAGAAAACACACAAAATTCAGAAAAATGCATGAAATATTTATTTGGATTGATAGTTGGGTCGATATAATTTAATGTTTGAAGATTATTTCATGCAAATGTTGGCCGCGGCTGCGCCTCAAATGGTCCATCCGCTTAGTATATAGTATATACTATTTACATTTTAAAATTAACAACTTTTATGAATGATAATTGAAAAAATGTGTAACGACATAAAATAATTATGCACAATTTTGTTGTACTCGAATAATAACAGAAATAACTATTAACAAATAATATATATGATTTTATTTCTGAAGGAAAATATTATTGTTGCGATTAAAGTAGAAAGTCGTTTCATAAATTTCCAGTTCCATAAAATTAAATATATAAAATCTTTATGCTTTAATAAAACATTAACATATATTTGATTTTAGTTTAAAGTTTAATGGCAAAGAAGTCCTTGTTTTCTATTTACGCTTTTTTATATGTATATATTTTTGTATATAAATAAATAAACTAAGATAACCAAAAGGAAAATTATATAGAGCGATATACTTGGAAGAACATCAAGAAAATTGCAAAAGGAAATTGCTGCACAAAGTGATGCTGCAATAAAAAATATAAAATAAAATAAAATAAAATAAAATAAAATATTATAACAACCAGAAAAGAAAAACATGGACGAAAAATGCGACATTATTATCCATGGGGGGCATGAATTGTTGCCTTAAATACGAGAAAATTAAAAGAAAATTTTATAGCACACATTATATGACGTGCACATGCATAAGTGTAGTTACGTATGATGGTGTCTGTATATATAAAAATTAATTTTAAATAAGATACACAACAACATACAAATAATATGTTGTTTCAGTATTATACAGCAGTTCGTTTAATTATTTAAATGCATTAATCAATCAATAAATATATTAGCTGAAATTTATATATAATTTTCTGAATTTATATCAGCCTTGAAAACATCTGAACCCCTTTTTAACAAATAAAAAAAATATACTTCAAATTTAGTTGCTACACTGAACACTTTGTAGAGCTGCTTTACGTGTTACCATGACACAAGCGCATGCCGAAGAAAAAACTCGTTTGCCAAATGTTTCTTTCATATTTTTGTAAGTTTCCGCTGGGAGCCATAACAGAAAAGGGAGCCAATACTAAAACAGAGTGCTACAATAAAACTTTTGAAGAGAAACATTCATAGAAACAGATACAAACATGAATCTCGAAGTACATTATAAAAAATAAACTTCCTTGTGTATCCAATATGTGTGTGTGTGTTTATATACCAACACTAATGCTTAGTTTTATACACATACGCATGGGTAACTTGCTAACAAAGTGAAGACGTACATACTTACAAACAATTATTAATTTTTCCAGCTGCACAAACTAACTGGCATTAATGGATAAGAGCATGTTCCTGTCAACGCACAGTAGCTTGAAATGAAAATTAGAAATGTGTAAAATTAGAGGTCTAGTGTTAATTGTACTTCTTCGTAAGCTTTAAAAGAACTCATTATTCTTTAATTGTTTTATATTTGATACTTCTTTTTTATCTTTGATACCTACTTTGCCTACTTTTTTTTTATCAAAAGCTTTTTTGAGTAAATGAGTTGTAGCGTCCGCTAGGGGCATGTGGCTCCATTCTGTTGGAACCACATATCAGCAAAGTTAATGCCACGTAATTGATATTTCGAATCATGTTCCTATACCGTTCATCATTGACAATAACATTCTGACCATCATCGTTTTTGAAGACATATGGTTCAATAACTCCCCCAGCCTATAAAGTGAACCAGACAGCAATTTCCTATGGATTTAATGGCTTGTGGATTCTCTTCTTCTGCTAATTTAGATACCCTGTCAACCAGAAATGGGGTACACCGGATAATGAAATTTTTAATCAACGAGTTTGACGAATAGAATAATTATTTTTCTTAAAAATTTCAACTATTTGCAGGCGTTTCTTTTGCGTCATTTCATAATGAAATTTAAAAGAAAATTAAACGAAAAGAATCTATCAGCCTTCTTGCGATTTCAGCAAAGAAAAATAGAATATTATATAGAAAGTGTTTTACATTGCAAAATAGTTTTCAGTCTGCTTTTATAATAAAACTCTCACATATTAAAAATTTCACATCGGATTCAGCTTAACAGTAACAAAAGATTTTTCCCTTTCTTTTCCTCGTTTTGGCGATAATTCAAAATGTCTTAAAAATATCATGCTTCTGCTGTTTGCTTTAATTATGCACCACTGTGCAACATATTGTGTGAGCATAATTGTAGAACAGATGCCCCCCATATAGTTGCAAAGTTACATATCATTAACTTCGAATATACATACAAACATTTAAAGTCAGAAATGTTTCTTTAATTCATGCCACTCATGAAAGAAATGGTCTTCCAAAATCATCTGTTTAAGAAGAAAAAATATCTATTGTATCATCAAAAGCATCCAGTTGAAAAAGGTTTCATAATTAGCTCTTTCAGTGTAAATCTTAAGTTTTAGAAACATTTCTGTGCTGTTTTAATCAACAAGATATTAAAAATATTTTGCTTCTGTTAAAATGTCTCCATATTTTAAAATTTTTATTAGCTTCTCTGGAATGTTTATTAGAATAAGACTCTCTCTACTCTTTCATTGTGCTTCCACGCGTATACTTATTATTATTATTGTGCATTAATATTGCTCATACATCACATTGTATTCATTGCAGGTTGTTGGTGCGGTTCATTTTCTTATCTTCTCAGAGTGTGTGAATATTTTTACACGCTTTCATGTGTGTGAATATTTTTACACGCTTTCGAAGCATAACGCACTAAAAAATACAAACTGAAATGATAAAAACTAGAAAACACTTTTTAAAGAAACTAAAACGTCTTTTGTCCGAATTTTCATATATCGAGCACCTGCTATTAATTTTTTCGCCATAATACTTGCATATGATTCATTATTATTTTAAACTTTTTAGTTACATATGCTTAAAAATATATTTTTAATTGTTTTTAAATTGTATTTTTTTTTATTCGAGGAACTTCACAATATTATTATTATTATGAGCTTTTGCATTATGATTTACATATTATTTGTCCGAAAAAGATAGTTTAGCTAAACTGCTTTTAATATTTTCCGAATTATGTTTTGTCATATATTATGAGCTGTAAGTTGTTACAGCGAATTCCTTAAAAATATATTGGCTAGAGCTTTACATATAATTTACCAACTAAACACAAGTCATTAATAACAAAAATTGCAACAATTAATCCAGAAAAATATGTATCAGATGACAACTTAGTGTGGATTTAATAACACCAGTTTAGTAACAATTTCTTTATGAAAATTCTATGAATAAAAACTTTAAGTAGAGCAACTACTCATGAGTACTGCAGTCGAAAGTGTAGCAGTTAGCGAAAGGAAACTGTATTTAAAAATTAAAATTGAATATCTTGGTTCCTGGGAAATTGTATCATGTCCTTTTGTATGTACTATTATGACTTTAAGCGCATGTTGTTAAAAGTAAATATCATGTCAGCTGACGATCACTTATTCAATAATTAATAAATCGTTTGACTCCTCCTGGTTTTTAAAGTAATCTCGCTGATGTATACACAAATATTACAAAAATTAGACAACTCCCTTAAAGAATTAGCTTCGGGCTAAGACAAGTTGGATTATCAGCAAATCGGCATTTGAACTTGTTTATTTATATATAGTTAATATTGTGTACTAAATATAATATGTCCCGGTTTAATTCTGCCATATTGTCCTTTGGAAACCAAGACCGATTATCTAGATTGTTTTACCTCCCACTTAGTTTGCGAATCAAGTTGTTGTTAAATTCTTTTTCAAGTAGTTTTTGTGTATTATTGTTACGATTTTACTTTACTTCTCATAGTAACTACAGAATTCTTTTATTGGTCAGCAATATATTAAAGCATTAAATTAACATAAAAAATTAATAATTTTTTTTTTGTTTTTGCTGTATAGAAATAAATAGCATATACTGCTTATATTCTGGAGCTTTTTTGGGCGTAGCATCTACAATCGTTTTCAATGTATGGGTTTATAATTTAAAGCAAATAAACTTGATAGGCTCTACTTAAAGCGATAGAAAAGGGAATATAATTACTTTTTTAACTAAATGAGAATTGTAACTAGTGCCTCATAAATATCACAATTGGGTACCTCCATATAATATACGACATCTACGGCCGTTTTCTTTTTATATAAATATCATTATTGCATTTTTTTTTGGTGGTATCACTTCACAAATGGCGGAATTTAGGAGACAACAATGGCCTATAATTAGGTAAAACAAATTTGTTAGTATGAAAAAAGTATTACTTAAATACAAAATCAAATTATCTATTATTTGAAGCCCCTTTTCACACTAACAGCTACATGCACATGCACGTAAATAATGCGTGTGTATTGATATGAACATTCTAAATAAAATGTTGTTTTAGTGCATTTTTATGTACGCACAATTTTAAGAGAATGAATGTATTTTTTAATATACGTACACACATACTAGTGAAATTTATTTTAATATATATTTTTTCCAATAAGCACCGAAGAAAATTTCTAACTGTAACCCAGTTGACAATTTATTTAAGACATTAGGCACGATGGTAACAAGGCCATAAATATTCGTTCTAAACAGATTGATGACACATCAAGGAAATCGTTGAGGATATACAATTGACGAGAAAATTGTGCAAGACTACTACTAATGCCATAACTGACCCTTATTATCATCTTCCACTATTATGTTGTAGACGACTACAATAGCGACAATCTGATTTTGTTTATTGACAAATGCTTTAAATAAATAAATTGGAGACTAATTTAAAGGTCGTACATGCATTGCAGAACGATACAGAGATTTGGTCAACTGGGAAGTAAACTTGTATGTATGTCCTTTTTATATTAATATATATATATATGCATGTGTTTATTGTTTTTAGCATTAAATGCCATAAAAAATTCTGAACATTTACGAATTTATTGCACTTGGTGCTCTCACACTAATACAAATACATTAAACAATCACATACTACATGCATACGAGTACATAAATTTCTAATGTGTGAGTGCGAGTATGAAACATATGCTTGTACATAAAAGTGTTTGTAAGTTTTGTTTTCTTACTACTCGTACATAAAGTAAAAAACTTGACTAAAAATTAAGTAAACTTATGTTTAAGAGTTAACTATAGTTGAACAGAGTTAAGTTTCTGTAAAATGTTTTTTCCTTTAGTTTTTATTTCATACATTTTTGTTCAACTCACTTAAAGATATAAAAGAATAGAGATCCACACTCTTAATTGTGTATTTGTTTTTGAAACTTCTATTTCCTTAGGACAATGACCATTGACATACATACTCGCATACATAGTTGCTGCATAAAAACAAACGGTAGCTATCAAGACAATATGCACACACACACACCCACACACACACACACAAACATACTTGGAAAGAGAGTAAAAACAATTGTTGTTATTAGTTCATTTTAACATGTGTTTTTTCTTGCAACGTAAGTGTCCTCTTCAAGGAACTTTTAATACCCGTGGGTGTTAGATTAAATACAGTAATATATATATATATATATATATATATATATATATATATTTGTATTTAGGAAGCTTTGCCTTGCATAATGCAATTTTTATCGGTAATATTCTTCGCACAGTTATTTAATAAATTTTAGCAAATATTACACATATATACATATCCAAGTTGCCAAAGTCTTATATATATATATATATATATATATATATATATATATTTAAAGCTAGAGTAATATGCTTTCAATGAAAGTTTTTGTAATATTACGAAACTAGTTTTCATAACACGTTTTCATTTATATATCAACTGCCAGCTTTTATTGTAAATACACACGTATAAAATAAATCCTTAACTATCCTGTGCATTGCATGAGTAGATGACTTTTTCCAGCGTTCAAGTCCTTCTTAAAAATACATAAAATTTTTTTTTATATATCAGTCAATATCCTTGATATACACGCATAACCTTTAAAGAACTTCTGAGTTCATAATCATATTAATATAAATTTTATCGTATTCCTCAGAACTTTTTCTTTAGGAAACATAGTTTTTAGAATTTTTTAATTGCGATATTTGAATGCAGACGATATTTAATTTATCATTTTTTCCACGTTGTCACAAGATATGGATCTGTTGTATTTAAAACAACAACAAAGCATAAAGAATAGCAACTCCCTACTCTTGACAAAACATTTTGTTTTGTTTTTAATTATTAATAAAGACTCTTCATTTCAACATACCTCAAAGGAAACAGCCGTCAGTAGTTGAGGTCCAACAGCCGATTACACACAATAAATTTCTTTCACAAATGATGTGGCGCAAAAGTGCCTTTGCCTCCTTCCTGTTGAAATCATATTCGCGTATGGTTTTCTATGGCAAGTATAAAAAATATTTCCAACATAAATAGGAACATAGAAACCGCCTTCATTTTCAAAACAAAAAAAACATGGATGTAGTTGTCGCCATTGATCAACTTTGGATGTTCTATACCCCATATCCTGTACTTTTTGCCCTTAAATAGAAATGGGCTTCGTCGCTCATAAGTAAATTTTTATTTAATCAACATTTTGTTGATTTGCAATTTGTAAAAGTAAAATAATCGCGTTAATATGTCTAATACATGTGTTTGATTCGGTCCTGCCTTTTAATGTATGAATGTATGCGAAACTCTCTGCAGCTATCCTGTAATATCCTTATCTATTCTGAATTCCTTCAACTTTCCCGTTCAGTATCATCATGCATGTGCTCCTTTCGCAGTGTGCCAGCACCAGCTACGTTCCTTACTTCGCTGGAGTTGCAGAAAATTTGCGAGCAGATGGGTTATTGTAGAATATAAGAAATAAAGTTCATTGATTAAGGTGCACTTGCGAGTTGTGTACTCTTTTATTTTAAAATTTTAATTGATTTTTGCAAAATACCAAAACAAAATAATTAAAAAATTATGAAAAAAATCTATATGGAATTCAAACACCTGCTGTTGTTTTGATCAGCACCGTAGAAAGATCAGTCTAGTAGCTATTTCAGATTTGAAAGGAACGCACGATTTATAGTTAAATTGCATTGAAATTTGTTATGTTTGGATAACTGCAATTATCCATTGCAATTATCACATTTCATTTGAAAGCGTCTATATAAACAGGGTAGTTAGAAAACATTTGAAACACGTCTATGCAAAAGATCACCTGATGAAATAACACTAGTGTGCCAGCACTACTAAATGCTGGAAATAAATTAATAGTTACGAATTTCAAACGCCTGAAAATAAAATGCATAAATTTAAAACATTTCATAAATTATTTTAGCAAAAATAAATAAACATTTTGGAAATCTTTTCCAACGTGCTGCAGCACAAATTAATATTTCTGATTTCTTTTTCATGCCATAACCAAATACACTGGAAAAACAATAAAAATTCAATTCCTGTAATAATTAAAACCAGCATATACGAACATTCAGCGATGTTCGTTAACATTTTGTATAAAATTAAGCATTTGTTGGTAAAAATTGTTTTTTCCCTTGTACTTTTCTGTTGGATGTTATGACGTTGACATACAAATATTTACTCACACAAAAACAACACAGCTATGTAGATGTATATGTGTGTATGTGTGTGTGTGTGGGAATATTGAACATACAACATAGTACGTGCACACAATCGAGAATACAGTTGCATTACAGACAGTTTAACCAGAGGGCCACTGCCAGTCAGTAGACATGATGGACAATCAAACAAATAAAACTGAAAATTACATTTCATCATATATTTGTCGCATTTAGCATTTGTTGGTTGATTTTATGGTCTGCATGGATTCATGGATAAATTCATACGTTCGTTCATTTAAACAGTATTTTGCATTAGTTGATGTTGGCCGGTCGGTTGTTACACTGATGGCCATGTAAAATTTGCAATTTGTGGGTGTTGTGTGTTTAAACAATTCTTGTTGAAAAAAACAATCGTATAAAGTTTTTTTTTCGCTCTTTTGCAAAACTCATCATGTTTTTGCAGTTATTATTTTTCTGTACTTGTTAAAATTTTATTTTACTTTTTCATTTTGTATGTATGAATGAATTCGTTTGTTATGTTTTATTCAAAAGGTATTGTACGTTGTGATCATGCAGTTATTTTGTTAGTTGTTGTTATGGCAAATATCATTGATTATAAAGTTATATATTTTAAGGATTCATCTCTTCAATCTAAGAGAATGTCTATGTTTTACTTTAAGACATTTAATAACGACTCTCTTCAATTTCTATTTTATATTCAATCGTTTTTTGCATAGAAATATTTATTAATATATTTTAGTTTCATGGGCCAATTGCTCGAAAACTGTTTTTAATTTGGTAAGCCATGATGTATATTCCAAGGCACAAGGAAAAGTCAATATCAGTTTTACTATTCCACTTGCGCAGCAGAACTAAACAGATGTTCTCGAAAGCCACTGCGCATTATTCATCAGTATTTGTGTGTATTTTTTCCTTATTTAGTATAATAAAAATCTTAATGTCGAAAACACGGCTACCACTACGGACTCTAAATAGATTTACGAATTCTTATTATTTATTAAGAGCCTTTAAAACATAATAAAGTTTCGGTAAATAGTGGAATTAATTGTTATACCATTAAATAAATTTAATAGTTTTTTTTTGGGGTTTGAAGTTTGTTTATATATTTTCATTTTTATTAGATGCTACGCTAAAGATTAAAGATTTTTTTATATGTAGATAACTAATTAAGAAGTTATTTTTCATGTACACAAAGTTGAAGGTTACTTGCAGTTCTTGCAAATAAAAATATATTTAGCAGTTATAAAAGATGTAATTGAATGAAAATACTTTAAAGAAAAATTTATATAAAATCTGCGTTATTTTGCAAAACTCTGCAGTTTATTTGATTATAAAATTGACGTTTGAAAATGACACGTAAAAAGCTATTGCATTCTTGAGCCTTCAAAAAAGCCGTAACCAGCGACTTTTCCTATTAAGTTGAAAATTATTAAAAACAACATATAAAAATCAGATTTAATTAACTCCAGAAAGATGACTTCCCATTAACTGAAAAGGTGACAATAATGATAAAGTTATGAAAAGCATTGGAAAAGACCCAGATTGGCATTACTTCTGGATCACAAGTTTAAGACCTAATTGACTTTTTTCGAAGGTATATTTTTTATGGTGTTGGTTAGTGTAGTGGAGAATTTAATTGACTGTTAGCGAAATATCATGAATGAAAAAATACATGAATAAACCTTAAAATACTAGCAAAACTATGAATTGTGATAATCAAAATTACTGAAAAATATGTTTAAAATATCATATTAAAACTTAAAATATTCTTATATTCAACTTTTTTCATAAATTTCATACTGCCCTACACATTTTGCAAATACACTCTGATATCTTTATCTCTATCATTGCGCACGAACTTGTTTTTCTCGGTCTTCTTATTTTTACTAATTGTTAAACCTCAATTGCATAATTTTAATAATCACCATATATTTTCATAAAGGACTCAAACAAATATGTATGGATGTATTTATGCAAAACGAAAAAAAGAGAAATAAAAATATTTCTCATTAATAAAAAGTCTTTATGAATACAAAGTTAGAATAAATTGTTGTGCACAAAAATCAAAATAAAAAAAGTCAAATCGAATGCATCATAAAGATTTCACTTTGTTTGTCTGTATGAGTGCATCTAGTGTCTGTGTGGATATGTGTGATATAGATACAAGTAGAAAATACATTAAAAAAATATATCAGAAGCACAACAATTTAAGTACTGAGGCACTCAAGGACATGTACGTTCAAATTCATGCACACAAATATGTTCCTCAAACGATCATACACATACAAATACATGTTTGTACTTGTGAAATAAAATCACATAAACGGCTTTAATTTATATGTATGTATCTACGTACGTGTGTGTGTGTGTGTGTGTGTGTGTAGAAAAAATAAAATTAAAAAAATCACATTATAAAAAACCGAAACAAAATCGAAGAAGAAAAAAAAGCGTTAAAACTTGTTGAAAATGAATGAAGTACTGTCAAGAGAGCGTGCATGTACAATATGGGTGTCAATGTGTATGTATGCATGTTGGAAAATAAAACCTAAAGGAAATGCAAAGAAAATGAAAAAACTTTCTTGTCAACCAAAATATTGGGTTAGAGAACAAGTTTATCGATACCATTTTTAATTACTATATGGGCGTTGCATGTCAGGCCTTTGTATTGTATTATCTGTGGATTTATAAATAAATAACTTCCTGATTTTGCATGAGATCATTTATTATATGAAAATCATTTTTTGCTGTTCTAAAGTACAGATTTTTTTAATGAAAATTATAAAGTTTGACAAAGAATCCTAAGAGTTTTAGTTTTATAAAAATTTCATAAGAACTTAATTTTATGATCATAATGCTCGAAATGCTGCTGAGCTTGAATCTCGTACATCCTGGGGAATTATTGATTGTAGCAAGTGAAAGACTGACCCATAAGTTGAAAATCATATTAACACTGAAAATATTCTTATTGGCGTAGCTTTATTATATATATTTTGCGAAAGTTCCAGCCATCAGATTCGAAAGCACTACGGTTTTGTAAACAATTCGTGATCACTGAACATTAGCGATCACGATTGACACTGATCCACTGCGAAGAGAAAAGTAAAATGTAGAGGTTATCCCCTGAGTACTAGTCCTACTAAGCAGAAATTGCCACAAATTTTTAATATCTATAAATAATTCATATAAAATTTATTGAGTAACTTTGTATCGTGTAGAAATTTCCAACCCAACGCCGCCACACCACTAATAAATTTAAAATAAATATATATGATTATACATATTTACTAAACGGATTTCCAAATATATTTACACAAGTCATAAAAGTATCACATGCATAAACGTAACTGCTGTACACTGTTTGAACTACACTCTGCCGAATACTCATAGTACTTGTATGTATCACATTACAAACATCACTGCCACCATGAGCATGTATTCATCATTTAAAGATATAACTACACACACACACTAACACGAACACACTTACGCGGGTACAAGCATGTATGTTTCAATCTGAATACAAGTTTAGTGTGATAATGAGGACTTTTGCTGTTAGAATGTATGCAATTTAAATTGTTATAGTAGTGGTAGTAGGTAGTATAAATAAATGCACATATAAGCACACATACACACACATATATACAAACATATAGGTTTTTTTAACATAAACAAATCTTAAATGCAAGTAAACAGAGTGTGAGAAGCAACACACAAGATACTCTGCTGGTAGGTTAGATGAAATAAGTTTGTTACATTTTTATTTTACTTTTTCAACTTTTTTCCATTATTATCTCCAGTTTTTTTCACTTGCAGTAGAAGGTTGCTTGACTGGCTGAATGTTTAGTATGATGTGATTTTGATGCGATATGCATGAAACATCTTTTCATTTACGAACATACGAGTTCGTATAAGAATTTGCTTTTTTTCATTCTGATGTCATTCGTTGCATATTTTTCTACTTACTTAACACATTAAGGGCGCGAGTATAAACATTCTATAAATACATCAGCAACACCGCTGTTTTATGTACACACTCGTACATTTGCTTACACATACACTAACATGCTTATATGTGTAAGCAGATACATTTTACCCAGCATACATAAAAATTGTTCTTAATAAATTGATATAATCTTGCTGATGTACTATATTTCATGGTGAATAAGGATTGGAATTTCGGATCTTTACCTTGGTGATTATAGCCTGATTTAGGACTCTAGGAAAGTATTTGGTATCATATAGTGGCTTAAAAGGTTAGAAGTATTTTCTTTTATGATCTGAAATTGTATTCTCTATATCTAAATTAAACATATGCAAATTTCAAATGGCAAAACATATATAACTAAAGGTCAGCAGCCCATTTCTTAAAAGCACAAGTCAAAAATCTGCTTCTACACTAAAATAAGTTGATAAAATTCTTTGAAAAGCTTCATGTTCATTATGGTTGGACTAGCCTTTAAAAGAGAGCAGAAAATCCTGAAAAAACCTGGCTTAAAATATGTGCAACATGTCACAAATGCCTACTGGGACAAACTTACAAATACTTGTGCTCCTGCATATGCGATTATAAATACTTATTTATTTGTGTAAAGAAAAAAAATATTATATATAAATTGCATAAAGCACATTATTCTGATATTAAACTGGCATAAAGTATCCAGCAATAATAACATGACGAAGAGCATGAAACATTGAAAACACACACATACAGTACAGTATGTACAGATACGTATGATACAAAAGTATAATAATACAAAGTCGTTTATGTTTTTGAGGTGTTTAATATCTTGAGAAGAATTCATAAATACTAATATTCTTTGTTGAAGCAACAAAAACACACACAAGCACTCATATCAAATATATTTATCCAGTTCTGACTTGCAGTTATTAAATATAAATACTTGTATTATAAATAAACCATTCACGAAAGAGTTTAGATGTGTACTGGGAATTTATGCATGTACGTATCATTTATGTTCGAATTCTGCAAATGCTATTTGATGTGCTAACGTGTGTGTGTGTGTGTGTGTGTGTGTGAGCGTGTGTACTGCATTAGAAATCATAAACACATTTTATACTTATTTCATTCTTCACGCATCATAATTCTATTTTATTTTTATTTCCTTTTCTACTCATAGAATACTAATACGGACGCATAAATTCTTATACTTACAAGCAGCTTTCAACAACTTATGGTTTTATTAATATTTCTCTTGCAGCATATTTATTTTATGTCTTCCATAAGTAAAAGTTGTTTGTTGCATTAAAGAAATGCCTGATTGAATACTCTGCTTAGATGTGAATTTAAAAATAAACGTATAATTCAATATAAACTTATAAAGTATCAAAAAACAGCAGCTTCAAATCTTTAAGGATGTAATTTCATAATGTGCTGTTAAGCAAAACTGAATTATATTTATCAGTTTTTTATATCAGTTTGAAGACATTAATTGCTTATCCTTCCATTGCTCCTATAGGAGTTTTAATATCTGATTTAATAACTTTAATATATGCAGGTATTTGTTGCATCTACTCATGTTATTTTAGTTTTTCATTATTCTTTTAATATATATTCAAGATAAAAAGGTGTTAATTGTGATAGCTTTTAAGTTGTTTTTCCCTAGTACATTCAGTAAAAAATATTTTTGATTTACCTGAAAATACATTTATAGAAAACGTTGTATCTTTGAGAATGCATTTTTTGTTTCAAAACAGAAACAGCAATACTTGGTAGTTTCCAATTAAGTATTAATAAAAAACTCGAAAAATAGGCCCCTGAGCTCAATTAGTCTCTATTTTCATAAAATGTTCTACGACTTTTTCACAGAGATAGGGCTACATCTCACCAAAGGAAGAAATAGCACTGCGTTGTAAGTGATTTCCTAAACTAAACGATAAAAGCACCACTGTCCTGTTGTTATAGCGAACGTCGGTCGCAGTCGCTACAATTTCGTGTTCATTTCAAACAAAGTCCCAACAACGACGCCTGGCCAAAATCCCTGTCAGACGGTTTCCAGAGGCGTATGAATTTTTTCAGTTTAAAGTTTGACGATTTTGAGTGGTCATGAAGCCATTTATGTAGATGGAAATGCGCTTTATCGGAGATGATGAACTCCTTCGAAAAATTGGCATTGACTTCTCTTTGCTGCATTACCCATTGAACGGATTGTTGACGCACTTAATTGCTAATTACGACATTCGATATATCTTGGATTGCAAGAGTATTGAAATTTCCATCGACATCGAATCCTGTAATTTGTCCCCTAATTTCTTTATACATGTAGGTGAAGGTCTTTTGCCATAATTTTCCAAATATTTTTTGCCAAATAATCTTATTATCGATATAGATAACCGACCCATTATCTTGAAAGTTATTGCTCTCTTTTGGCTCAAACAATAGGTGTACTTTCTTGACTGAAGTTTGTTTGGGGTATCTCGGCATCACTTTCTGACTAAGACTCTATTTAATTGAAAATCCTTGCAAGAAGAAATGCACAAAATATTTTCACAAGATTATCAATTGCTCCTCATCCATTGAAAATTTGTTAATTTTTAAAAATTAATAAAACTATTATTTATTTATATTAAAACTCACTCGCCACTTCTTTGAGCACATATTCTTAGTAGCAATGAAAACATGTCTTAATTAATATTTTTGATATATTCATTACACTTTAACATTTCAAAAATTTTTGCAGATATTCCCAAATATGAACAGCACACGAAATTGATTGTATAACTGCCAATTAAAATAAAGTCGTTACGAAATTTCTCAACTCTTTTAATAATATGACAGGCCTCTACCTGTTTGTATTTTCTGCATTCATTTTTTTTTTCGTATGTCTTAACAATCATCCATACAAGCGGTTGAAAATAATTCATACGTAACATTGCATTGGGCTGCATAATTTATCCTTCATTAAAACAATATGTTGTTTTATAAAATTGTTGGTTTGTTAATTGCAGATTGAATTAAAAACTACACACATACATACACACATCTGCTTGTATATAAATACACTACCCTGCAGTTTGAGGGATAGTACATGTCATGTGGGTATGGCGTTGTTAGGGGCAGTTTATTCTCATATATAATATTGTCAGTGAGTTAGTTTGGTTCTTAAAATGTTTTTTTTTATTTTGTAATTTTTCTATGCTCGCGGAGTCAATAATTGTATTTCCTTTGTTGCTTTGTGTCGGTAACACCACACAAAAGTAAAAAGATCATCCTAATCCCAGACAACCATTAATAAACGGCACCGTAAATAATGCCATTTTTGCAGTATGTATTTCTATTTGATAGCTGAGTGACCATTAAACCCTCTGTGAGTTTATTGTCACGATTCAACTGACTTGGTAGTACATAAAGCACTATCTCTTCGGCTTATATACTCCAAGTTAAGTTTTTTAAAAGTCAATGTTTGTAAAATAACAGAATAAATTAGGTTTTATGTTTGTAAAAAAGGATTTTGTTCTGAATTATAGTCTCCTTTTGTATCAATACATTTAGGCCACCGTATTTTCAATTTTTTTATTTCTGCCAAATAAAACATTTTCTTAAGATCGTTAAGGCAATTTCTTGCCAGCCAGCCATTTCTTTGAGCTCGGGAAAAAAGCTATGGGGCGAAATCTATGCTGAATCGGTTTCAAGGACTAATATAAGGATTTTAGAAATGCTGTCCACAGTCGTGTGCAATGTCTCGATGGAATATCGGTTAAATATCGAGCGTCTTTAAAAGCTCTGACAAATCGCTCTAGTCTTCTCTAGATATCACATGTGTATGATACCGCGTACATCCCACAAAACTGTGGCCATGACTTTGTTGGCTGGCACACCCATATTCGTCTTTTCTAGTGCACTTTCATCCTGCACAACCTATTGCTTAAATTTTTACTTGGTCTCTGACGCATTGTGATGGATTCATGTTTTGTCTCTGATTAAATAACGGTGTCTAAACTCGTATGCCAAATACTCCTTTGAAGTGATTACGCAACTTCGCTTATTATTGAGAGTAAGCAATTACGGTACCCATCTCGGGATATCTTTTTAATGGCAAAATAATCATGTATATATAAAGTAATCGCTTGGTTGGCATGTCTAAGGCCTTATCCACTTCACGTATTTCCATTTTCCGATCATCCATTATAATTCCAACAAAGTTATCAACGATATTAAGCGTAGTGATCTCGTTAGAACGACTCGCTGAAAAACCACTAATATACTATTAAATTTGATTATTTTTTTGATTTAATAGATGGTTTCTTATGCCAAAAATAATTTGTATAAACTTTTTTTAATATTTGTGGAAATTTTGAAAAAATATCTCCTGCACTTCATTTACATAATACAAATATTTGATTTAGAAAAGCTTCCTTTTTAGATTTGACATTAATTTCTAAACGAAAATATGCCATCATGGACTAGCGGGTATATACAAAAACATAAAAGAACGAATGTGGGATCCGACTGCATGTATTTTGTCTTCAGCATAAAACATTTACTCGTATCATATGTTTAGTACTGATTCCTTTCGACTAAGGCAATAGCAGTGCAATGCAATGCTGATGCAGATTTGTACAATATTCCTTGTAGATGTAGTGTTTTTCGTAGGTATTGCGATACATGGGTATGTGTTGAGCTGGATGGTAAACAACGTTTGGTATATACGTAAGTATCTGCATATATAGAAAATGTGCAAAATGAAGTTGATAAAACTGGTTCGTACTTTTATTACGACTCCTATGAAACATGTGTGTGTGTATGTGTTGAACTACAAATGCTGCATTCGCTTTTACGTACGAAGATGATTGTTTATGTTTAAGCATGTCCAAATACATTAACATGCCTGAGGCTCGGAATCAGTCAAACTAATTGATGTATAAAATAATTGGGATATTTAGCCGCGTATGAGATGAAAGTTTCTTTAGTGATGAAAACTATTATTTGCATAATTCCATGTCAAATCGGTATGAGATCTTTGGATTTTAATGAAATTCGGTTAAAGGATGTCTTTTGTTGTATTTCATATCTATACCTACGAAAAAAAAATGTATATAAAAAGATGCCAAAATTTTAAAAAATTTGCAAATCGTGCCAAAATTAAACAGTTAATTTTTTCTGATGCTCTAAAATTATTCTGATATTATTAGAAAAACAATATTTACAACTACAAACGATTCCACAACAATTTTTATTATAAAAAAAGTACCAGGTATCTGTAATATTTTGAAATGTTAAAAATTCAATTATTCAAACATTGTATTAATATTGGGCTTAAGTTTTTTTTGTAATACGCTAATCGTTGTCTAAAGAGCCTGTAACTTTAAAACACGCCCTTCCAATGTTTTAGATATAATTTAGTTTTTTCAAAAGTTTTAATAAAATCTTATAAGTCTCCATGAGATTAAAAAGCATTCCATATGCAAGAATTATTCTTATGTCGTATTATAGAGACTATATTGGACTATAACATATATAAAACAGCAATAAGCCATAAGAGTTTATGTTATTTTATTAAATATTTTCATAAAAAAAATTTATGTATTAAGAGATACAAATTGTTTCAGACTCCCAGCATCTTTACACAACAGTTAGTGCTTTCAAAAAAGTTAAAAGAAAATATATGTTCGTTGATTAAATTAATATTTAAAATATTTTAAAATTAAGCAGATATAACATTTTTCCTTTATATGAAATGTTCTATTGCCTAGTCTTACATATTTCCCCTAAAATTACATAAATGTAATTTTTATTTATGTTATGATTTTCAATCTCATTGCGCTCTATTGCCTACATTTTTTGTTCAAATATTTGAACGGACCCTTAGGCAACAGCTTTTTTTAAATTTCTCGAACCGCCATAACTACTAAACAAAACGGAGCAGAGCGTCTGACCAAATATCTTCCAAATCGATACGGGTCATGTCAATCGCTATGTCGATATGACATCGAAATATCCATTCATAAACTACCTTGAAACCATAAATCAAAAACGAATTTTCAAATACACCGTCAGTATAAATAAATAAATTCCCAAATGTGTATATCACAGAGCTCCAGTCAGAGTCTTTCTATCTAACAGATATCAAACAATCGTATTCCATACAGAATAATCCGCATTAATTTATCTCATTCCTTAAGTACCTTCAGCGTTTGGATTTGTTAGTATGTGTTTCATGCGTTCATATGTACGATATATAAATCATGTATACGTGTGTAAATACTTATATGTGTACGTATTGGATATGCTGGTTGTGGGCTTTTGTTTTTCTTTAATTATATTTGGACGCGTCTGAGCTGTTATTGCTACCAGTTGTGTTATTTTAAAATTTTCTTGCTACAAATTGGATCTGGTATGTTTTTGTTAATATTTTTTAAATTCCACCCATTTCAGCTCATAAAATTCAAACAACAGTATGAGTACTGCTTAAAGGAACGCATGATCTTTGGACAGCCAGTAATTATTGTTTCACTCGAAGTAGGTTTGTAAGCGAAAAGTTTTGATTGTTGTTCCATATGCTGCTTAGAAAAATGCCTGAATAATAGTATTAACTTCAAATTCAAAGAACAAAAGTAATATAAATAAATGGTATTCGGCCTTGGTTTTTAATATAAAATAAATAAATCAAGACAGCTTATTACTTTTATGGCAAAAAAACTATAGTCGAAGTTTAGTAAATCACTAAGGAAACTAAAATCATTGAGGAAATCTGTATCTTTTTCTACTTGAAATTTGGAAACATATCACAAATTATTTAAGTAGATCTTTTTCAAGTGAACCGATGTTACTCTCTACATATTTTGTTTGTCTTATTTTCTTACGAAATTTTATACAAAATATCAGATATACGCCTCCATGTGGTGGTATGCACTCCATCTTGTTGTTGGCTACGAATGCTTTTAATAAAGAATTTTATTCAGATTTTATTATTAAAGAGGATATTTTGTTCCATTGATAAGTCTTAAGTTTCTTATTCTAATATTTGGCATAAAAGTGATGATAATCCTGCCAAATTAAAATATAAAAAATTATTATGAAAATTGCAGTATTAAAATTTTATAGGCTGAAAACCATAATATTGGGCTCGAATTTTGTAAATCACTGCGTTAATGAAATTTATGGGAAAGTAAATAAAAATATCCACTGAATAAATAAATAGAAATTAATGAAATTTATGAGAAAGTAAATACACATTTCTAAGATATTCCAAAATTTATTCACTTAATAAATATATAGCAATTCATGCGTGGCTTTGGCTTTAATTTTGTATATTAACTCAAAGTAAATAGCGTAAAAAAGAGCAAAGGGAATGATAATATTTGAAATTTATTTTTGAGTACATATAAATTTCAGCAACGCAATTTGATTTACAAAATTGCGTCCTTAATGTCAGAAGAAGATGGCAGATATTTCTATTAACCAAAGAAAATAAATATCAATTTAGTTTTCTTAATTACATAGCACAGCTGAACAGCACTGTTTTTAAAAGCCGCTACACATGCATCATCATTGTGTATTATTTGCTTACAACCGTGTATTTTTGGCAGGGATGAGTTGTTTATGTTTGGAAATGATTTTCCTAAATTAATGAAGATTTGAAGCGGAGACTGTTTAATTCCATAAATTTAAAATTTAGCGCCCTGCAATTCTCTTACTTGATGAATTATTTGTTATAAACGTCTTTGGAAAATAATTGTTTTGACACGAGCAACTGCGGATTTCTAATTTTTTTCAGTGCGTCTACGTTTGTGAAAGGTACAGTAATTGTTGTAGTATCCCTAGAAGCCACACATTGATATTGTGCAGCCTTTATGTGTTCTACATCAGCTACTTAAAATGTACCTTCAAGAGTATTCGTGTGTGTCTGGAACATATATTTTGTGTGCATAAAGTTTATGTACGAGTGCAAAATGTGAGCGCTTGAGAAAATGCTTATATATGAGATGAATTCTCTGTTCTTGCCTTACTTTTTAATTTTGGAATGGCGCCACTGGCGAATGTAAAATTAAATGAAAACATTTCCTTTTCATTTCAGCTGATGTTTAACCAGCAATTCGTAGCAGTTCTTTGAGTCTTATATTATGATGTCTTTGTTGTATTTTGTTCTTTCCCAAGTAGACCTAACAGATGTATAATTAATTAAATTTTTTTTATGTCTTAGCTTTTTCAAGACTTTTTTCGAGACTACAACAGATGGCATCACGTTTGTATTAATTTTTATTTAATACAGTTGCAGAAGCCATTGTGATTTAAAGAAAATATATTTACAGCAGGTATAGTCGGAAGTATTTGATAAGTCATGTGCTGTAAACACAGAAGATAAAGGATGTTTGACTTCTTAGTTTTTATCGATATCGGTGTTGATTGAAAATTATTAGTCAGGCTCAAGTTATGTTAAACAGGTTACCAACTTAAAATTACACTTTATAAACTTTGGCGAAAAGCCAAAAAAAGCTTGAAAGTTTTGTTCATACTCCAAAATCACGGAGGTGGAGGGTATCTAAGATTCATTTATATATATATTAATTTGACTTCAGATAATAAAATTCTGAAAATTTGTATATCACATATATCTGAAAAGATTTTCCAAAGTTAGTGCTAACTTTTTTTTTAACAAAAATATGTCTTAAGCATACTGGTGCTTTTTTGTAAAAATTAAAGACTACAAACATGTTCTAACGATATGAGATAGAAGGCACTGTTAACTCTTCTAGAATTAAACTCATAAGAAATTTCATATATATTTCTTTTTCCGAATATATTTTTAAAGTTAATTATATCCAAAATGTCTGTTATCATTTCGATTAGATTCCATTTTCATGCAATAAAACTTTTTCAATATTAAAATAATCTGACTACTGCCACTCTCACTTCGAAAGTTATATGAAAATTTATCGTACACACTATATATTAATAAAAAAATTTTCATTAAATTATGGAAAGTTCATTCATAAAATATAATTTTAGCACAGAACAAAAACAAGAGGTATGTGAAAAAGTATCTACAAAAAGATTTAAATGAATGCAGTTAATATCAAAAAATTATAAGCAGCGTTGGACAAGACATAATTTTTAAGTTTCACGTGAAAAATTAATTAAATTATGGAAATAAGGCGAAAGAAAATAATGAAATTTGAGTAGTAAAATTGATAATTACTGGAACTCAAAAGATTATTTAATAGAGTTTTAGTTGTAATTAGAAATGAATAAGTTTTATGAAACTAATTAGCTCTTACTACTTTTTGCACATATTAAATTTTCATAACAAGCGACCCTCGTTATAAGACTTAAATGTTTGCTACCAACATCTCTTTTCAGTTAATGCAAATGAACTGAAAGTACATTAACAAAAAAGTTTAAAAATATCCTTTATACTTGCACACACATTTTCACACACGCATACACACATACATACACATAACAGCTTCCACTGCAAGCGTTTGCAGTTACGGCTGCATGTTCCTTAATATTGCAATTTAGAATGCGATGCAGCACGACAGATTTTCAGCAACTTAAAAATGAAGTTAAAAAACGTGCTGTCATAAAAAATAATATTAAAAAAAATGCAGGATGAAAGAAGTATAATTTTAATTAGAAAATAAGTTTTAATAAGAAAATTAAAAAATACACTTGCTTGTGTGAAGTGTGCAAAAGTTAAGGTATTATAAACGGATGCTGTCGGCACTGTTCCCTAAATTTAAAAGAGTTTGTGTTTTTAGTATTAAAGAAACGTCGGAGAATTCTTGGGAGAAAATTATAAAAAAGAATAATAATAAAATTTTTAAATGCTGGCTTTCGCCCCCTTTGGCATTAAAGATATGTTTCACTAAAAATTTAGTTTTCTAAATCATTTCACTGTTTGCATGATTTATAAAAACTGGAATTTTAAATGATAATAAAATTGATATCGTTTCTTAGAAGCTAAATGGAAGAAATATGCTCGAAAGATGTTAGAAAATTAATAAGGTTTTTCTTTCATTTGTTGTGTAAAAGAAACTAATTCATATCGTTCTATTTGGAAGTGAGTTTTTGTTAGTGATTATAAAAAAATGAATTAAAACAACTTTATACCTGGTGTAAATAATGTCCTTTATCGACTTTAGTCGAGTTTTAAAATAGACTCATTAAAAAAATTTGGCTTGTTGCTTAAGGAACTTATTTCGAAATTTCTTTTTGAAATGAATAATCCTAGACATATAACATCAACTTAGCTTTCAATCAACACTATGGAATAGAACTTTGCAAGCCGCTGCACTTCTTCATCAATATTCTTATCTATTTGTTTATTAACACTTTTTAAAACATGCTTATGGAGAACTTGTATATGGGAACTGTTTCATTATAGAATACCAATGCATTGTTTTCCAATTTTTTATTATCAATTGATATTAATATATTTTTAGCTTTTACCTTAAATAAACTTTATTTAGTTTAACTTCAACGACTGTGAAAGAATGCCGTTCCATTGGGAACTTAGACCGAATCATACTGTTGGAATAATATATTTTTTCAGTGTTTTGCCTTCGTCAGTGGGACAGTACGCCAACAATTAACGCCAACCCTGTACTAATGTCGATCAGAAAAATCCAACTCCATATTCAAGACTGAGTGCGAAGTATTTCGTTCACTATTTCAGGCAACTGAATCCAAAAACTCAGTTTTAGCGAAAAATATAAGAGTCTTATATGATGCTTCGTTATCCTGTCATATCCGTAATCTGAGTATGTCAATATTATCGATGCAACTAAGCCATGCAAAAATCTAAAGTTATAGTAAATGTTTTAAAAATTCCTTGAAATTTTTACCAAACGAATATTTATTTCCAATTAATGTTTTCGATACTAAAACATAAAGATTTCAAAGTGATATCATACCACGGTATGAAGTAATATCGAATTGAAAATAAAAAAATTACCTGGTTAACAGACTGTAGACATCAGGATTAATACTAGAATATTACAGTAACCGATCTGCAAGCCTACCAAAAAAGTAAAACCTGTATGATAATAATTATTTTGAGATTTTGGTATTGAAAATCAAATAAAAACTCTTGTGATAATAAAAAAAATTACGGAGCATTTCATGTAATTTTCTTTTCTGGAAAATTTTTGCACGTCTTTCTTAAAAAGTGGCAGTTAAGAGGAGTTTTAAGATAGAAGTGATTTTTTTTATAAGAATGATGGATTAATTCCTAACATATTCTTTAATTTCAAACGACATAAAGTTGCCTTTTTCTAATAAAAGTATGAGAAATGTAGCATTATTTTTTGGAAAAGAAAACAGCATTAATTTATAACATGATTTAAAAGTTTACTGGGGTCCCCAAAATCATTTTTTTAATGGAACAGGGTAACAATTTTTAGGATTGAAAGATTTTCTTCTCTAAAACTTAAGTAAACATTAATTTCCTGTTGAACTTTCATGATAAGAAATTTTTGTTTTTAAATCTAAGATTTTAGTATTCATCGAGCTCATTCTTTTTACCTAGAAATTATTATTATTCAAATAGTAAAATGCTTATTGTTTGAATACTTCAATGAAAGTCTACCCCTATTATTAAAATAAAGATAAATCCCAAATGGTATATATTTATTTATCTGTTGTATATAAAATATTCATATTTCAGGTATTGATACATGATTTCTGGTGGAGATATATTTATATATGTATATATGTATATATATATATATATATATATATATATATATACATTATGCTTTTTCCTATAAACAATATCCACTGCACTATAAAAGTCGTGCCAAGTTCAGTTAAGTGATTTTATCCAAATTGACTTCCTAAATGCTAAGTGGGTTAGATGTCACATTGAATATATAAAATTTAAAGCATTAAAGTATTTTCATTGAAACACAAATCCAGAAGGAAGTATATAACTTTAAGTATATATATTTTATCACGATAATAATATTATGCATATTCCGTAGCTCTAATTTAATTAATCTTGTACCATGTACAGATTTTCTTAAAATTACACTAATACCTTAACTAAATAACAAGCAGCTTCCTGAACAAACATGAAATCTTTTTTCTTCTGCATCTTCTTCTTCTGTATAAAACAAAAACTGTACACATACACATTTTGAATGGAACACTTTTACTCATACTAGAACTATAGTGTCTTACCTAACTACCGACATGCATGCATACATAATTTGAAGTTTACATTGGCTAGATACACACATACACTATTACACTCTTGTATCTTAAGACAAAAGTTGTAAGTTACCAAAACTTTTACATGTAAATGCAGATTATCTTCACATGCATACAGAAGCACAGGCAGAAGAAACAGTAGCAGTTGCAGAGAGAATTTTAGCATTCGTTTGGCAATTTGGCGAAATCCCAAAATGATTGACGCTCACCAGGTGTAACAGAGCATTTACACGTGAAAGTACTTTCTTAACATTTTCAACACACTTACATGTTACCATCTTTCTACTTAGATTTCATCAAAATTTTGATGAAAAAGAACACCTATTTTATACTAACCAAAACAGCTGCAGTACAGTTTGTGCATTAAGTATTATACAATGTAGAAGGAAATATTACGATTGCGAGATTTAGTTTATTACGATTAAATTTATTGGACAACCTGAAACCTGAACATATAAAATCTGTAGTGTGAGCCTAAATCCACATGTTTATAATTTTAATGCTAACATTAGACTTTAATTTTAAATGTCAAAATACTTAATGGCATTACGGGTAACTCCAAAATGTAAATCACCCGATCACAATATTAATATATTGATAAATACCTGTCGTGTACTATTTTACCTGATCTATAAATCCTACAGCCGTAATGATTCAGAAAGTAAACTCATCTATTTAATTTCAATTTGTATTTTAATTTCAAATTTGTTAAACTCTAAAATTATTCCATCTTTAGCAACCCGTTGCTTAGACGACAGTTTTCTTAATGAAAGTTCACTTTCTTTTGTAAACTCTTTTTAAGACAATCATCTACGTCATTGAAATTTCTATTATAACCGTATAGGAAGTTTCCAGGAAAGTTCTGTCATGTGTAAATGCACTGTAATTTACTGTGGTTCGATTTCAAACACGAGCTGACATGTTGTGACCCATGTCAGCTCGTGTCAGAAATCGAATATAAACATTCAAGTGAATATAAATATTTTACTATTTCACTAGTCAAGTATTTAATAACCATGAAAAGTTTGGGCATAAAATTAAAATAACTAAATTTTAAAATTGATTAAAGGCATGTATTTCTTGTGGGTTAAGCTAATCTACATGTCTGCTTATTATCAGTAGCAGTAGATCTTTGTAGATCATGCCTGAAATGTTTTCAAACTCATATTCTTATTTAAGAACTCTCAAATAAGTACAAAGAATTCAAATATTACACTTACATATGTGTTTCTATACTAGTTATTTACTTGCACATGTGTGCATGTATTCATATATGTTTGAGCAGCTCCATAAACACATACATACTCGTACTTATTCAACGTATGTACGAGTAGGATGAAACATTTTTTTACGGAATATATCTTTTAAAATATAATTTCGAAAATATTAAAACATTTTTGGAGCTGGTAAAAATTTTACACAACATCGTTGTACAAACAATAAAATGAAGAAGTTGTAAAAAGGAAAACAATGTACGAGTAAATAAGTAAGTGAAGCGAGTAGAAATGTGGGCATTGTTGTGTTCGCTTAAGCCAGGACTACAAACAAGAAGAAGAAGAAAAAAAAAAAGACTTGCAGATGTGTTTAATTACGCAACAACTTTTCGTGTATTTCCTGTTAGCTTTTTAATGTTGTTACACATTTTCTTGTTTGCAAATTAAAACAAAACACAAAGAATAATAACACAATACACGGAAAACTGAAAAAACTTTAAACATCGTCATAGTGTCATGTTAAAGGCAACCCGCCACTATTAACTTTAAACAATATTTTTCATTGACTTTACTACCAGAGTATTTGTGTCATGGACCATATGCAAGGGTTCTGACGAGTTAGGGGCTGGTATTAAATATTCATAAAGGGAGGTCCAACCGTAATGCACGATGATAATTGTTACGTTAAGCTTTTTGCGCAACTTAATTTTTACATTTCTTGGCTTCAGTGGTTTGACAAATTCATCTTTTAAGAGATACACAGTTCAACAGCACGTTGAGATTAAAGAAGTCTTTTATGGTCAGCATACATGCTTTCGGAATTCGTTCTACGGATAGCATTGCTCTTGGATTAATAGAGCCATACTTCTTCAAAAATGAAGTCTGCTCAGAAGTTCTCCTGAAGTTTTTTCGGTATCCCGGGATGTTAACAGATCTTTTATAGTCTGAAATCGCGGATATGGATCTCCACGCTATGTGTTTCGAACAGGATGGTGTGCCTTATCATACAACCAACGAAACAATGGCTTCTTCGCGGAAGGAATACAATGACATCTAAAATCATGGCGACTTTATACCACTGGACTTTTTTTTAGGGATTTCCAAAAGAAAAAGTTCACAGAAAAAGCAATTCAATTATGTCATTGAGTCCTTGAAAATATGGACCATAGGATAGAGATATGCCACTGTAGCCACGGCAAACATTTGGCCGATTATTTCTCACATAATTGTCATAGATCCCTCTATTACAATAAAAAAAAAATGTTATAATTATTTGAAAACATTGTGTTTCGTTTGCAATAAGCCTTTCTTTTTGGACCATTCCTTTTCTATATAACCGACCATATGTCGGTTAGACTTAGCTTTTGCATAATAATAATTTTTTAAGCTACGAATTAGAGCACAAAGAATTAAACTGAAATTCGCGAACTTACAAATAGTCAGCATTCCTTTTTTAATACCAACTATTTTACCAACTTGTATCTATTTTACCTATTTTAACCGAAATACAGTGTGATAAACTATTATTCTTACATTCATTTTTAAATAAACTCGCTTTTGCTTAGTACAAAATATCGCACCCCTGATGATTTTTATTCCAAAAATTTCACTTTCTATTTGCTTTTGCCAAAGTCATCGGTTGCTAAGATTAAAAGCTTTTTTTGTAATTTATGTCCTTGCAAATGGATATTTATTCTAGATATCAATTAGCAAGTAACAAATAAACAACATTATTTTTAAGCTGATAGAAAATTAATAAATTATTAAACCCGAAGTTTCTTGAGGAGTCAAATATTTTGAATCATAATACTAGTAGTACGGCGCAGTACTGAATTTTAATAGAGATTTCTTCATAATTTTCCAATTCAACGTTTTATAAATTCTATTTAAGTTTAAAAGAATGGATTTTAGCTGCATACCAACTGCAACAGTAAATTACTTTTACGTCATCCATAAGCCACTCATTATAATTGAGGCCATTAAAGATATCGTAAAAACTATTTCCCCTGAAACTTATTCCGCATTTTTGAAATAATAGAAAACAATTTTATTTTTTAGAAAATCCTAAAATTTATTTCATATATTTCAATAAACTAGCAGTAAATTTATTTAAGGTTAACCTCTAAATTAACATTAAGATTTCATAAAAGAATTGCAAAACTTTAATTTTTAATTACGATGAAGGAAAACTACTAAAATTAAACACTGCAGTACCAGATGGCGTACTTTTACTTTTGCTAATTGATGTTGAATTAAAGTAGAATATCCACATTCTGCGAAAAATTTTTAAGAAAATATATAACAAGTAAAGTTGTATACTCGTGCATATGTGTGAATATTTGTACAATATATTTTATGATTTAATACCAAAATAACTCACACATGTTCAGATAGAGTCTGGCAATTTTCAAAGAGCTTTATTTGCTAATATATTATCCAAAGCGCAGTGGCAAAAGAACTGTAAGGAACTGAACATATTTTATAAACTCTTAAGAAAAAAAAAGCTATACCATGGCACATATTTTTAAAATAATTCAATGCGATATTAAACACTTATTTGTCAAATTAAATTAATTTGTATATAAAATATGTTCACTTTTTCGTTTTCTTGTATGTATACTGCAAAAATTATAATCTTTCCAAGAGATATCCAAGTTACTTATGGATTGTCAAAGAGTTCTGACATCAAGTATTAATAAAAGACTTTGATAAACATTTTAATAACAATATATTATGGCGTTTTTTATTGCGCCTCACTATAACTGCAAGTATATCCTTAAGCAAATGGACTCAATATAACAGTGGGCACGTTCGCAAAGCTTAGCCCTTCCGCTCAACTGTTTAATAAGAATTATTGACAACCTCTTGCCAATAATGGCTGAAAGCTTTTTCCAATAGTAAAATGCAAAACAACCTACTCTTAATGCAAATACTGTGTACATTTCTACGGAAATGATGTTGCTTGCATGCAGTTTTATTATATTTTTAATACACATCTTTTCACATTTTATGCATTAATTGAAATTTTTGAATAAACTAGCAGCAACAAATGTTTGCTTTTATTTTTAAGCCAGTCCATAAATTCATTTTTCAACAGAACCATTTGGGTATTATTCTACGTATTAGGAAAATTAGTTGCAGTTCAAAGTAATTCCTTTAATGGATATGCAATGGTGTTGGCAAAGCTTTTCAATATTGCATTGCCTTTTAGAAATGTCATCGTTTGCTCTTGCCTGAAAGCATTAAAGTTTTGCAGCTTTAAAAACTTTCTCTATTTTGTGAACTCATTGGCGTAGTTACTAATACTTTGGCAAACAGGTTTAAACATGTGTAACCTGTCAAAAGGACAAAAGGAAAAGCCTCAAAAAACCACAAAGCAAACGTATATGGAAGCATTAAGAAAACAACAACACATTCAAAATGAGATGAAACTTTAACAAGTTCAAAAATTAACAATGTCATCAAAGGGAATTTACATGTCTGTACATTCCTTCGGTATGGTAAAAACACAAACTTTATATTCGGTTTAGCTTTCTTTGCTTCACCAATGATGAAATGCTAAGACTGACAAACGAACTACCAAAAAAAAAAATTGTAACAAAAAGATAACAACTGAAATATACGCATTAAAGAAAAAGCAAAAACCCTAAAAACTTTATGTGATATAGTAACACAGATACACAAATACTAATGCAAATACAAGCAAATACGCTTACGTACAATTGAGTTGACATTTTGTGTTAAATTCGGGCTATTATCATGCTGTTGTAGGGTTATGCTTGTTGGCATGGTCATGTGATTGTGTTTGTTGGTGGCTTAACTTTATTTCCTTTTCAAAATGAGCAAAAATATCTACGTTTAACCCAAATAACTGCTAAAACTATTTTAAACATTTACTTAATATTCTCACATCTTTGAGGATTAATTTTGTTGAAGTTGGATTTTTTGCGGCTGTGCCTCTGCAGTCTTTTGACTAGGAGGACAATATGTACGAGGTCAACTTACAATACTTTTTGTACAAATCTGGCCTACAGAAATTCTTTGAATAACTTGGAAATCTTATAATGCTTAAGTCCAGCAATTTCTTCCGTCGGATTAATATCATCTTTATTAAGATGTATTGAATTATTTTAATTTCTTTTATTAAAATATTAAGATATGTGATGTTGGTTGAAGTAGGGAACACAAGATCACATGGCCTGAAATCTCGAGTTCGATTTTGCTGATTTGCATTAGAGCCAGATTGTTTCAATTGTTGATATTCACTGTTCGCTGAACATCACTAATACTTTTGCCTGACAACATTATATTCTAAGAGCAAAATACGCTACATTATTTTGGCGATAGAGTATCAAGAATTTATAAGCAAAGTAAAGAAGTTAAAATAGCTTTAACGAATACTATATCCTTTGCATTTGCCTGCTTCCGCCGCCTCAACACCATCTCATCATTCCTAGTTGCGGCACAAAAAAAAAATACATTGAAAGTAGTCCATTTCAGATAAGTTACCAGTACTTTTCGCCTCCATCATTGCAAAACTTCATTTTTTCATGGGTCTTTTCAAAGTCGGGAAACAGGAAGAAGTAGTTGGGGGCTCATATACAGTGAATATATTGGCTGAGACATGTTGTATTTGACCAAAACACTACAGATCTTGTTTTTAATATATTTTCAGTAATTTTTTTTTTTTAAGTCGATATCATGTGCTGGTCTGTCCAGTTTGAATGTCATTATTCACATCTTCTTCAGCTCTCACTACTTGTAAATACTTGAAGTGCTGGCGTGCACTTAATATAATTTCTAGACAAAATTTGATGTAGAACTCTCTGATCCAGTTTTATCAACAGTAGAGAACCGAAAAATACATAAATTACTTCCCATAAAAAAACTTCCCAAAGTACGATGAGTATTTAAAACTGTGAAAATATATTCGAGATGACTGTTTCAGTATAAGCAAGCTAAGCGATTGTACATGGCAAGCGAAATTACAAAAATGTTCCTTACATTCTAAAAAGGCCTCGTATGTGATAATTTTTTTTATATCATATTTAATATGGTGCCTCAAGTAAGAAATAGAAATTGTGGTCTTTCCGTCTAAAGAAATCTATATTGAAGAGCTTACACGGATAAGCTGGAATTCTCGCAGGCAGTTGCACTGGAAATTTGAGTGACTGACTCAGAATTCTAAATGACATTAACTCATACTGCCATCTAACCCGATTTCACACAGATAATGGCAGAAGCATTGAAAGTAGTAGCACTGACAGTGCCGCATTTAAAAAGGATGTTGGACCTGCACAAGTTCTGTGCCCATGATATAGTAAAAGTAAGTTTAATATAAAGTGTATTTCATGATTGTAGAAAAATTAGCGTTCTTAAATACTGAGTTTCTTATTGAGTAAAATGAAATAAGTTAGTTTTGAAGATGTTAAAATCGTAGATAAAGAAAGCATTGAAATGAATAGGTAAACAACAGACAGTTTAAAAAACAACGAAAGAGAGAAAGGACGATGATTTTAAAAGAAGATAATTATAACTTTAGCACGTACAATAAATTGGCAATAAATTAAATCTGTGGTAGAGTATCTTTGTTTATTTGGAAACAAATTTTTAATTTAAACATTTTTAAATCGTTTTTATATAATAAAATAATTTTAAGTGGTTTTCAATTTGATTTCAATGTAAACTTTATATCGCTAGTGAGTTTTTTATACAAAGTTTATTTGTTAGTTTTAAAAAATTAAATAGATTTCTAGCCTATTGAAAAATGGAAGAAAATAACTTAACTAAGCTAAATAGTTTTTATCCCTTTACACCTTTTGAATTCACATTAACTGAGAAGACTAAATTCAGACAACTTAGAAATGCAAACTCTATGAAAATAATTTTTTATCTTCTTACATCCGTTGTGCGCAATATTGTCTTCTTTTATACGGTTTTCTGTATTACTCCATGCAGGCCCAGAAATACTAAGAAGGACTCTTCTATATGCATCCAAGTCTGGGTGGTCTATTGTAATTGATATATTGGATGTGATCACTGTTACATCTGTCGTAGTGCTGGGGACATGTTCTGTGCGTGTCGTTTTTGATGTACTTGAAAAGATAATCAGTTAATTCATCAGTAGCCCAAATTGAAGTGTACATATTCGAATGTGTAAATATTCATTAAAATTTTTCATGTATTGATGAAAAAATCAGGCAAATGTGATAGATGGATCATAAATTTCTTCTATGAAAATTTTGCACTTCTTTACATTCTTTTAATGACTTTTCAGTATGCCTTGGGTGTACCTCTTTTCTGTATCAACTATGTAGTATGTTAGGAAAAAATTTATCTTGCCACGCCTCATTTTAAGTGTTTTGATAATGATTGTTCGCATGTTGCCACACACAATTCACTTATGAGTATGCGAGTCTATACATATATTTTTTTGCATCAAAAACTCTTTAGAATTATCATAATCTTCTTTTTCGAACCATAAATAAAAGCATTTTGTAATCCCCAGTTATCTTGATCTCTTTAATTTTTTCTAATGCTTCTTTGTAGCCAAACTTTAGCACGCACTTGTTGTAACGAAAAGTTCATACAACATAAACACGCATACCACATCTACTTGCCTGTACACTCCTTAACGCTACACTGCAGAATATTTAATAAAAAGCACTTAAAAAGTTGGCCACCAGAAGTAATAAAAAAGAAGTAAATATTTCTACATGCTCACGGTTAAATCAAAGAGTGTAAAAAGAAACGTTATCAGCTCCTACCTTCAAAGATGCAAATGTGTTTATATGTGATATGAGCATGCTCGTGCATGCACACACTTGTATGATTAAAAGCTAAAAAAATGCTTTATTGACTACATTCTCGTACATACTTACACAGAAGTGTATATGCATTTATATACTTTAACGACTGTTTGTATTGATGTTAGCAAATTTATAGTAACTTGTATGAATGACTTTCACATACATACAACTACATGCACACATTTTCTTTTCAAATCATATTAACATATTCAGAGGCTTTTTGGCTTTTAAACTTCTACTTCCTTTTGCTTTATTCCTAATTCTTTGTATATACGACCCACTTATTTGAATTTGTATATTACTACAGTAGTGAATGTATACAACAAACAAAAAGGCTTCCTAGAATTTATAAGCACTAGCACGCAAACCATAAAAAAGCAACAATTTGCTATATAAATGACTAAAGCGTGAAAAATAAGCCCATTATCTTCTCCTTCTTATTTAGGATTATGAAGCGAACATCCCTTGCCTACGAACAAGTACATGAGTATCCAATGCGAAAAGTGTTCATAATGGCAAATTAAAATAGAAAACATTTTGAGGAATATTTAAATATGCTGATGTGATTAGTTTTTAAAATCAAATGAATGATGAAGCTAACAATCGTAGTGATAAAGCTGAGGTAATATAATAAAAAAAAAACATTTTGTTACAACATACTTTTTCTCATAATTATTTTGCTGCATAATCTTTTGTAAAGTTATTTGCCGCCGAGCGAATAATCGATTTTATACCCCGATTTATTTGTTATCTCCACAACCGTATAGCCAAAGTACTGAATATATCATAGAAAAAATTAAAATATTGTTGAAAATATATTTTGTTTTGCAAAAATTCTAGTGGAAAAAAAAGAATCGCCTGTACTCTCTTCACCATTTTCTATTTGGTATATCATTTAATATCTGCGCGTAAGGCTTTTAATCGTACTCAAGTGCCGAACAGAATATATTTATTCTAACGCACGTGTGTAAGCGTGAGTATTTAGGAGTGCGTGTGTGTGAATAAATTGTTTAGCTTTTAACAAAATAAATTTTAAACATTTTCATTTCATCTGTTAACTTTTTTTTGACAAATTTCATTTATTGCTGCTTAACATTTTTAAGTGAAAGAATGATTTGAAAAATGCACGCACAAAAACTTAAATATTTGTAAATATGTTACGAGCCTATGCCAAGTTTAATATCAAAGTTAACTTTAGTTTACTATATCGCATGTTTGAATTGCGGTTATAAAATCATATACAAAAGATATAGAACGTAGCAACTATTTTATGGCAGTTTATGATAAATTTTATAAAACTGTCTGTCGTTTGTATTTTATAAAATAAATTTTGTTATCCATAATTTTTACAACGATTTTATGGCTTTTGAAAGCTTTACTGCCTAAATAATATTTGGAACGTTTTGGGGATTCTATTTATATCGCTGATAGGAACATAATGTTAGAGAAATTCTCTTAAATATATAAGGAAATTTTGCAAATCACTTTGCTTAGATTGAAATAAAGTTGTATTGAATGTTATCTTCAAGACAATTGAGCCGTGAATTGTAACCATTTTAACATTTAGAAAAAATAACAAGTAACCAGGGTTTTTTTACTAGGTTCACCTTTACGCACTACTAGTAAGAGGATTATGCGTTGATAGTATGAATAAACCATGCCTACATCCCTTCCTATCTGAGCACTAGTAGGAAGCATGTATTTCTGATGAAATATTTAATATAACTTTCCCTTTTGCTTGCTGTACAATTGTCGCATGTCCAGTTCTTTCGGTATAACGTATTACGACTTGTAGTTTAAAATAAATCGCTAAGGAATAAAAACAATTAAATTTAAAATATTCATATTATAGCAACAGATAGCAGCTTCCATTTACGTTGGTTTTTCACTTAGTTAGTTGAATACAAAATTAAAAATATAACCGGAAGACAGTAAGAAATTTACACATGTGCTACCGCAAATAAGGCCTAAATTGAAATATCATCTGGAGACTGAATTAGAATAATTAATGGCTCATGCATTTTTTCATGCATAATTTAAGTGGACAAGTGGTGAAATGCGCGATACAAATTGCATCGGGGAGGGGCCTAAGAAGACACAATTGATGCGTTATGTGGTGTTAACGATTCTACTTTTTTTGTTTTGCAAATATATTCAAATATATTCGTGTTTGATTTAGACAGTGCAGTTGGCTGAAATAATGAATCAGCGCATTCTAAGAATGCCTCAGATCCCAAGGTCGACTCCGTACTCAGTAATGATTTTTTTTATCTGCTGCATTAGTAAAAGAGTGTGCTAACTTTTGTCAATCTTTCTCGGTGGCATAATTCTTGGATTATGAATGTTCACTTTTCCATTCATGTCGCCCTAAAGAAAAGAGTCTTATGCGGTGAAATCTCTTAAAAGTAGAAATCTATTATAAAAATTTATACATAAAAAAAATTTGTTCGCCAAAAAAAAAAAACGTGTAAGAGAGGCAGTTTTATTTTCTTAATGAAATTTATATCTGGGTCCTGTTGGATGGTCTTCCACAAACGAGGACTTGAAGCCATTGGTTTTCATCCAGAGATCTATATGTAAATTCTGATGCATTAAAATATTTTATATATTTTAAATAATAACTTCGAGCTTAAGGGTTATTTTTATAAAAAAAGATATAAAAAATCAAAGGCTAAAAAATTTGAACAACATATTAATATATATTCGCATTCTCAAATCACTACAGAACCATTTAAATAACCAAAATTCTTGTGTTGCAATCAAATTTTTAGAAGAGGATTCCTTTGCTCATGTAATATCTCAAAAATTATGGAACTCAGTCAGACCACCACAGTTTTAATTCTACTTGGGTTTTCTATATCATTTATGTCGTTGTAAATTCAATAGTGAAGTGGAGAGCCATCATTGACAAGTTAAGCACATACAAGATTTCAGGAAGCAGGAACTGCAATTTTTAAATCTGCCTTTTGCTGTACAATATATCGTTCTTTTTAGCATTATTTTCCATCATATCAGTAGATAAAAAAAAGTGTAAATGTGTGTGCATACACACACTTGTACGTATTATGGCTATTTGTATTGTATTATCAATAAGTTAAAGATGAAAACTGTTTGGTTATTTAAATGGCCAAAAATAAAATTGCAAATATACCAACAGAAATAATTTGCTTTTGTAAAGAAACATTTAAATAACACCCATACACACACAATCTGGTAGTATAGCGAAATTTCCATAGCATTCGCTGCCACTCATTCCGAAAATAATATGCATCTGTATGTTAAACATGTACTTTAGAGGGAAAAAGGATACTTCCATTTGATACGATTCATATACTCGTACAAAAGAGCCTCGTCAAAGTTGTCAAAACGAACACATGCATACATAAATAAACGATGGCGGCTACAGTTACAATGCGCTGATTCATTTACCAAATATTTGCATAGGCCACTTATACAGATAGAACTATTTACTTACACACTCGTACAAGCACTGAATCACATATACATTCATGGAAGCATTTAACCATTCGCTCTGATATCCCAACATATTATTTACACATGTACTCGTTTAATATAAATGCACACAAACACACTCACACATGCATATACATATTTTGAATGCATACTCAATGCCACTGGCGTCAAAGGCGTAAACTAGTATGCCAGTATTTCAATTTACTTGCACACACACATACATAACTACCCATACATATGTAAACATCCTATCTTGACATGCATGTATGGACGCATATGAATATACACACATATTTTGTACATGCATGTAGAGGCATTAACATGTTTGTTTGTAGCTTTGTCTTGTTGCAACAAGGATTACTTGAATATTTCTAAGTTAAAATGCGTATGAAACCTAACGAATTCTATTGATATGATGATGGTGTATATCTCCTCGCACCAGTATTTGCATTGCAAAACAATTCTTTTCATTTATAGTTCATTTCTTGTGTGTGTATGTGTGTGTGTTTGTGTGTCTGTGTTATTTCAGTGCCATTCATAAGGTTGCTTGGAATTGAATTTTATGGCCTTTAGCCAAAATGCAAACGCTATTTTAAATGCTTCAACTAAAACAAAGAGGCATTGTTTCTTAAAAGGCTAAATTAGGATGTTGTTGAATAAGACTAAAAAAAAGTGGGGAAACAAAATAAATTAAATTGAATTGTGTGTCTTTGATCTGTTGGTATTTGGACAGAGAAGAAATATCTAATGGCCTGTTGTTGGTAGACAAACAAAGGATTAGAAAAATTCTTATATGCTTTGCTATTCTCAACATTGTAGTCGAAAAAATTTTCAACGTGTTTAATTGAGTATTTCAAACAAAACGGCTAAGACTTTCCGGAAAATATGCGGTATTTTTAACGAATATTTTCGCAAAGCTTTCAAATGCCATGGCAGAGTTTTCAGAACTGTAATATTATGCGTTTAAAGCTTATAAAACAAAAATATAAGCCAAACGAACCGCAAGAGCTACAGATGTGCTCAAAATTAACCGCGTCTCGTGTTACATTCCTATCCAAAACTATTCTTAATATCGTAAGAATTTGAGAACTCAAAAACTGCGCTGGAAACAACCCGAAGGCATACCAGTGTGGTGTTGTTGGTAATTTCACTGATGCAATGCCAGTGATGTTTTGATTTTTCGGAAGTCTAACGAGACACCAGAACTGGTCGAGTATCAGTCCTTAAGTCAACCTCTCTCCCAACAATTTTAAAACAACCGATACAGCGAAAAATATGAAATATTAGAAACAATAAAAGCTAGCAGAAGCATTGAACTGTTTTCTCGACAAAAGCTACCAACTGTTGTGCTTTTAATGACGTTTTTGCCACGCAAAATTTAAGTGATTTAAAAATGTGTGTCCATATTAATTACACGAATAAATCTAGTGCCTCTAGTGCATCTCTTACCAAAATCATGACAAATGCATATGATAACTTATCTCCTTCACGAAGGCGCTTCTACGCAAGCCGCAATTTTTGTTGGGTAGCCGTCAACTGGACTAGAGAAGAGTGCACATCCAATATAAAATTATTGAATCAACAAAAACTTTTTTAAGGAGGCTCGTTCATCACTGTCTGTATGGCATATCAGTATAAATTTATAGTTTCTGCTATTGGTTAAAGTAGTGACTCGAACCCTGAGTTCGAATTTGCATTCAGTCTTGAATATCGTGTCCAATTTTTCTGATCTGCATTAGCGCAGGATTGTGTTCATATTTGTCGACTTGTCTCAATGACGAAGGCACAGCACTTCTCGCTTACCATCCTCCTTCATCGATACCTACAGCAAAAAAGATCCCGGCGAAGTAAAACAAGCCACAAAAAATGTCTATCCTGTACATTGTCTTCAGCTGCCCCTTAAGCTATCCCCACCTTTCTAGGTCGAGCACAATGCACTGCATAAATAGTGGTCATTTCTTGAGTGCTAGTCCAAGACAAAAAAATCAAAAGTAGATCCCTACAAGGTAACTTTGATCGTGTGAGGGATCTTAGCTTCTCTTTGACTTCCTCATGTTCACGAAAAACATACGATTAATCAGCCAAATTCACGATCAGAGCGCAGAAGGTTGCTGGGAATCACCAACTTGCAGAGCCTTGTAGAATAGTCATTGATTCAAGCGACAAAAGACGTCTGAATTTTCTATTCAAATTGTTCCTCGTTAAGCTCACAATATCTAAAATTGTAAGAGAAATGAAAAGGAGTATAAATATATGTTCATTCTCCAGTTTTAAGTCAGAAATATTACAACTGTTGTTTTCATTAAATTTCCCATAAAATCGATTTAACTTTGATATACACAAATTTTCTTTGTTTGTATCATAAATTCCAATATGCAAATTCTATAGAATAATTCCTACAAAAATTCCATATAACAATTAATCTGACATCGAACAATCAAACAAACTAACAAATATTAAGAGAGAAAACACAACATAATTGAGGATAATGGCGATATTATAACGAACAACAACAAAGACGATGCAATTTATATGCAAACTAAATCACATATTTGTTATTAAGGAATACTTTGCACGCCATCACATCAACATGCCATGACAGTTGCAGTTTTAGCGTTCACATCTGAATATATAATGAGACATGGAAATCATACGCATAAAGGTGTTCCTCAAAGCCGTGACAATGATATTTTACGCATGCAAACGCACTTTATTAGACGAGTACAATGCAGCCTGTAAATGCTTTTTTTGTTGTATATTTGTATATGATGTCTTATTTTGCCCGTAAGCCAATTTTTTAAGTTTCCTAAATCAGATTGTAATTTTTTCTCTTTGCAACTTTAGTTCCATTTCAAAACAACTGTCGACGTAGGAAAATATAACAAATTAGTTAAATCCATTTTGGTACTCATTTATTAGTAATAAAGAAAGCTAACTTACGTCGCGCAGTGACATATTCTGCTAGAATATATTTTAAATTATACTAAGTAGTTCAACCAAAACGTTAAATTTTAATTGTAAATGAAACAAAAATTGTAAACAGAATTATTTTAACATATTCTATTATGATAGGAAATGCTGGACAATTATGTGTGGAAAAAAAATCGGCCAAATGCTTGCTACGGTTTATGCGACATATCTCCATCTGATGGCACATATTTTCTATGTTGTTAGCTTATAAGCATTCACATTTTCTTTTAAATACGCCCCAAGAAAGAAGTCCAACGGTGTAAAATCACATGATCGTGGCGATCAATAAACATCGATGACTCTAAAACAAGCGCCAATATCCTATCACAGGCTGTCCAGGCTCACATTCCCATTTTCTGGTCACAAGAAGCCCATTATCAGCAATGCGATAGTCAGCATCATCACAGTAACTTTTTGGATGGCATCTTTTGTTCTTTTTTTTTTAATTTTTTGTCTTCGACCAGCACTCAGGATATAACCTCTCCATATGCAGTGCATTGTGCGAGATTGTGTTAAGTGGACAGATTGAAAGATAGAAAATTTTCTAGGATCTAATTTTTCTCTTTAATTTGCGGCTAAACTTTTTCTAGAGGTACCGACGAATCAGGGTTCCGCATTCTGCTTTTTTAGTGCAGGACGGTCTTAATCGCTGTCAGCGACCAGAGCTCTGCCTTCACAATGAAACAGGCTGACAGCTCCATACATAATAATGCACTAAAGTAGATAAAAAAAAATTAACAAACTATTAATGACTGAATTCGGAGTCGAACTTGGGATTCAGCACATCGTAGTCGTGTGTTCACTATTTCAGCCAATAGTTCCTTCGAAGAAGTACGGTTCGTAACGTCCGAAACAGTCATGCAAGCGTGCAGATGTGTTCCCGCAATCTCTGCAGACGTGGGTTGCTTAAATTTAGTCCCGATTTTCCCGAGCGTGGACACATTTGGCCGATTACGCCGAACAAAAGCACACAAAGTGCTGATTTATTTTGATTTGAACTCCTGTTTTCGTAAAACACTTCAACAATCTGCTCAATTGTATCGCTCCTCATTGTTGAATCTGTTAACACTGAAAGAAAGAAATACTAAATGAAGTTGACCAAACAACTTCATGTTAAAGTGTGACTTACAATTTTTTTTCCGGGTAGAAGACACTCTAGACTTCCACATGGTGCGCTAACTTGAAATTAAAGTGCAGTTATACATACTTAGGAAATTTTTTATTTATGTAATGAACAAAAGTAAATTCTGCAATATTTGAAAAACAACGACATGAGTTTAAAAAATTTAATATTAAAAAATTATATAGTTTTATTCATTTAGTAAATGATAGTTAAATCTCAAAGTCCAGTGTTGGTGCAGATTAGAAAATATAGAAGCCAAATTCTTAGATATTCAGCTTCGTAGTTTACTAACGACTGCAGACAACAGCTTAAATTATTATCTCCACATAATATATACTGCATAATATCTTTCAATTCGTCCTTGTTTTTAATATTCAAAAATTTTATTTATGCTTGTGTATGTGTGACTCAGTACGGTGTTGAATTTATATAAAATTATTTTCGCAATTTATTTCTTCATTATATTTAGTTACACATGGAACATAAAGCCTAACTAAATACAACAATAAAAGTATTATAACGCTTCAAATTGTTGTGCTAAAATAATATACGAAAAACAAAATAAAATTTATTACTTGGCTCTAGCCAATATATCACTTTGACATAAAATGTCGCGAAATAAAGCTGTCCGGTTGTGGCAAAAGTGGCAGCGTTGGCTCCGAATGTTGCTTCATCGACTAACCAATGAACTATGATGGCACCAGTGTTGACATATCAATTCTTATTTCTATTTATGCTGTAGATTTCAAATTTTCAATAAAACTTCTATTACGAAAATTTAATTATGAAGAATATGTTGCACAATTTTAAGTGCTGAAGTCTAAAATTAGTTACTAGCGTTTGTATGTTCGACAAAAGAATATAATTTCAGAGCAATTAGTCTATCAAAATTGAGTTTAGTACTTTAATTTTGAAAACCATAAAAAATTAATTTATTAGCCTCTTGCTACCGGTTGAAAGCAGAAACAATTATTTTTGTTTGGCTTAAAGACTGTGCCAAAACCTAACGAATATAAAACTCAAGTTATAAAATGTTTTAAAAACGGAACAGAAGATAGAAGAATGGAATTCTTCTAACTGAAAAGCAAAGAAAACAGTTTCGATATATTTTCTGGTTGCTGATGGTTAAAAAACATTCAAAGTTTTTACAATACTTACGAAATTCTAGGAAATATTTAGATGTTTGACTTTTTTCTATATGCTGCTGTTACTATGAATCTTATTTGCCGGTAACTTTTGTTGGCTTTCGCATCACTTACCGCTCGGAAATGGGATCATCAGCCTGCTATATCCGTTTATGCTTGAATTCCTTTTATATTCTATTGGAAAACAGTGGTTGCAGCAGTAGAAGTGTAGCTAAAGCGGATGTTTTCTAAACTTTGAATTTCTATATAGATTGAAGGTAAATAAAAGAGATTTGTAAAAAACAGCAACATGCTTGTATGTGTGCGTGTATCCACATATACTTGCTGTATATTTTGCCTGCTTAGGATGAATCGACAATTATTTGTGTTTGTATGGGAACGTAAAAATGAATTTGTATGTGATTGAACGAGTGCTTCTTAAGTAATTTTTTTTTTCTGCACAAACACACATGTATTTCATTGCATGGTTCGTTTCATATCTTCTGGATATATGTATATACGATATTCTGTTATTCCTCTTTTCAGTGACATATCAGTATTTAATCTGAAACTGATTCTTTTTCATGTCAATATAATATTTTTTGCTTTCTTCTTAAGGTTACACAAACACACTTACATACATTTCGTTCTTAATGGGATGAGCGTTCACGTCGTAGGTAGTCGAAAACTGTTAACAGCCTATCAAAAATATATTTTTGTAATATACGAGGCCAGACTCGAAACGGATTTAAGCCAGTACATCTATATTTTACCCAAACTTGTAAAGCTTGGTGAGAAGTTACATTTTTTAAAAAATATATATTATTTTAGCGTATCGAAAGGAATCGTTATTCTATAATAATTTCTCTTACTACCCTCTTAATATATAACTACAGCAGAAAGTTAGCAAGAGAAGACTGTTAAGCTTATTTTCTCTTATATTATCAATATTATTGCTGCTTCTTGCCAGTCGGTTGTTTAAATGTGTTCAATGATGCTGTGATTGTTGACTCCATGTTTGTATTTTAATTTTTTGATGTATTCTTGTTACGCTTAGTTAGTCAAAAATCAAGGACACGTCTTATGTTTTGCTTTAAAAATCTCTTATTTTGAAATTAGAGATTTAAACATTTTCAATAAAATTTTAATGGTGTATTCGAAAATCATCTTAAGGTAGATTTCAATAAAACGAATACAATTTGACATAAGGGTGACTGGAAAGGTGCTGTAAATGCAAACGTTTTAATGTGCTACTCAGCTCAAATCTCTTAAGCATCGCTTGGATTTCCAGTTCATTTATAATGTTTATTTATCATGAGATTTTGTGCCTTGTGCTGTATCAACTTCTCAGTTCCAATTAGAAAAACTTAACATCATTTCGCTGCTCTATTTTTCATATATATTCGGAACTACGCTTTCTACACTGTTAGCCTGGCAAATCTCTTACGTGCATGCTAAGACATTAATCGTCATGTGATATAAACATAATCAAGATCCATGAATTGCCTAAATTTATATATGACAATTTGTTGGTTTCCCTGTTACAGTTTAGTTCTATTAAAAAAATATGTTAATAACCTTTTAATATATATATTTTTGCTTTTTTCTTTTTAGGTAAGTGACTTTGAAAGAACTTATCGTGCTTATGATGTTAATATTGTAATAAAATGTAAGTGTAAATTGAAATCAATTAATATTATCGACTGTATGCATTCATAACAATTCAAAGATTACGCCGCTGTTATTTAAATTAAATCATCGCTTTTTCAAATACGATTTCATTTTTTTCCCCGTTGTACTAAGAAATAAAAGAGCAATTAAATTAAATTAGCGAAGGTTTATGTACAAAAGTTGATTTTAAAAGATTTCAAATCATTCTCAAAAGCATGACATTATTTGTCAGGTTGTCACACAGTGTCTTCTTTTATTTTATATTTGAAATTTTTGTTTAGTGATTTCATGCTTGTTTGTAATAAATTTTTTTCGTAAATTTTATATTCTAAAAAATTCTAAAAACGCAAAACGCAATTTGGGCTTATACATGTAAGTTTTGCAAAAAAAAGCGCACACACACCTAAACATAAAAAAAATTATAACAATAATAAAATAAGCTGTAAATGAGGATGGCTGCATCGTTTTGCTCGCTAATTTGACTTAAAAACTACAAAGACAAGAAGTTCAAAGCTACACAATTAAGACCGACAATGGACAAAGAAACAACAATTTGAAATCAAATATTTGGAAGTGAAATGTTGGAAAATTGAATAGAAATCAACCATATTCAATTTGCACGGTGCATATAATTCATTTATTATAGTGCTAAAACAAAATAGAACACATCGATTCAGTATACCCGAGAGATAATTGTTAACGCTTTCGTTTTTCGAAACACCTGTTTGACTTTTTCGAATCAAAATCGCTAACTTTACTCATTACACGCTTTTCAGATCATGAGCGTCTTTATTTTTACATAAATTTCAAAGGGACATTCATTAAACATACGCAACATTTTAGTAGAAAATAGTAAATATTTTTATTTTCTCGATAATCATATATCAACCAAATTTATGTCTTTGCCATTTAGAAAAGTTTATTTGTCTTTAGCTTTTTTCGCCGATAACCTTATAAGTCAAGCACAAGTTTAAAATGGAAATACTTTGAAAGCTGGCAGCTATTTAAACATGTAAAAATATAATATTTTGTAACAAAAAGAATATAAATTTATACTTAAAAGGTTCATAAAAAATATTTTATGCTTATAAGACAAGCTTGATAAACTGAATTCGACTTATAGCAGATACTATATTTTTGTGAATAAGTCCTGAGATAAATATGTGCTATCTGCATAAATTATATAGTTCGTTGCGCATCCCATTACAAGCGAAAATTTATTTCAAATACAGTATATCTTAATTAGAAGCAAATAGCCAGTGATTGAATATAACTCCGTTATTAAATATATAATATATATATATATATATATATATATATATATAAATATATGTATATATATATATATATATATATATATATATATATATAATTTATCGGTGTATATGCCCAAATACTTTTTTATGACATAATCCTCGAAATTAGTTTTTTGCAAAAACAATTTATTGAACATAAACTTAAAGTCTTTACTTACCTTCAAGCTACTTGACTTTAATTATTGTAATTACTGAAGTCTTAAAAATATTTTACTATACTACAGCATATTTTTATAATTGATGTTGTGTAAAGTCTATTATCTGCTTAATGTTTTTGAAATCCTCAAATTTTATTTAAAGTAAAAACAATATTTTATTACAAATTATTTTAGTGCCAAAACCATCATTTAGTTCCAACAAATTTTTAATGTCTACCAATTGGATGACTTAAATTTCGTTATTTCCTTTAATATAAAGAAATCTAATATTGTACATGTGCATACAGTTACAGACGAAATTTGATGTCCAAAAAGTATTTCCATATCTAATAATACATATATATATATATATATATATATATATATATATATATATATTATATATATATATATATATATATATATATATATTTTTTTTTTTAAATGAAATGTATATACAACACACTTATTCGTTGAATATTGTTATATAAAGAAACTAATTTTAAATTGCGACAATATCACTTATATTTCCATATACAATTGAAATAAAACATATAATTCTATATATATGAAAAAAATGCAAAAATTAAAAAAATTATATACTCTTAGCCGTCCATTTAGTTTGTTTACAATTCTTAGTTGCATTTATTTGCCTTATTCAATCCTTTAAGCCTTCTAATGCTCTTCCCGGGATGAATAGACATGTTAAACAATAGCGAATCCTTGACAAATTTTTAAGGTGTGGTTGGTTATGGTTTTTCTGAAAAACACAAGGCGTTTCCAGATCCAGTTTTTCAGTATTTACTTTTAAATTTTCTAGAGGCTATTAATTTTACTTTCAATGATTCAATAGTACCAGCAGGTACAGCTGACATACAACCCTAATCAACAAAAATATTTATCTGCTCGCTTTTCAGTAGCACTAAGATATTGTGGACACAGCTCAGCACTTCTTGTTCGGTACAGATTTGAACTCAATTTTGAATATCGAAACTGGAATTTAATATTTTTGAATAATAAAATTATAACCGTCTAACTCAAATTCAACTTAGTAACACACACATTTCATTATTTTATAAAAATATATGTGTAAATCCACTTTTTTTCTAAATCACTTCGCAGTAGCGAAATCTTTATATCTAAATAGGTACCAAATATACTGAAATACATAAGTTGCTTTGATTTTCAAAATATTGATAATTTGGATGAACATTAAATAGAAATTTATTAAAAGAGTATTAGAAAACTAGTTTTTTTGTCCATAGACTTCACTAACGCAAAGCGATTTGCAAATTTAGGGCCTAAACATCTGAAAAACCTGATGTAGACCAAATTTTAGCTATGACTACATTCGTAAATATATATATATATATATATATATATATATATATATATATATATATATTTATATCGGTTCAAGCCAATACTCAAATCAATATTGTATTAAATGAGATGAATGACTGGCCATCATTATAAACACTTATCAGCATCGACTGCTTGTGTATCTGCAGAAAGCAAATAATAGAATGAAAATAAAAAATGAAAAAGTTGTTGCTATTGATACGGGAATGAGAATGTAGCAAAAGTGCAGAAATTATAACAACATGTTAGATATAATGCAAGCTAACACAGAGATTCATATAAAATAGAATATGCTGCAGTTGGAAACTTTTTCCAAACTGTCGAAAGTAGATCAACTATAATATATAGTTTGGAATTAGTAAAATGGCTAAACTAAAGTACAATGAATGATGACATTTAATGGTTGTAAAGTAATGACAGACAGAAATTGTTTATGTAGAAAAATACCTTCCACATGTAGACGCATGGAATCACAAATATTCTGCTTCAAGAGAACAATTCATGTACATACAACTTTATTTGGAAATGCTGTCAAGGGTTACATTAAGTTTTGTTGTTTTACAACATGCGCTGCAAACGAATAGGGAAAGGATACATATTGTTATTTATCGAAAAATGAAGATAATAAATTGGTTTCTTTACACATTCGAGTGAAATTATTTTATTGGAAAAAGGAAAAAAGAATAATTTTTTGATTAATTGAGCGATTCCAGTGTTTTATCACTGGAAGTTAACACCTGGTTTTAGCATTATAATCATAAACCTGCAATTTTGTGTTCACACTACAGTTTTAATATATTCAGGTCCTGATATACAATTTGTGCAACAATTTTAATCACAATAATTCAAATCTGTAATAGAAATCGGTGTATTTGTTGCAGTATTTTCCTCTACATTTTATAATATTTAATGCACAAACTGTATTGCCGTTTTAAATAGGATTTGTTTTATATTATAGAATTAATAATTTTAAGGTATAAAAATACTTACACAGTGCGAATAATAGTCTTGTGTTTCTTACTTCAGCCAACAGATGTTTGCTGTCAATAGCTGCTTTAATACACAATTTTTACAGATCACATTTTTCCGGAAAAATCCGATAAGCTCAAGAACATGGCCTCAGATATCACACGTTTATTTTAATTTTACAAACTGTAAAATATTTATAAAACTGACAATATACTGCGGTACAAAAGTCATGTACGAAACAATGTCATCAGCCCTAATTAAGCGATGCAAATTTAATATTGCTTAAAAGAAAATTGATCTCATACGGTGTTGTTATCAGCGAAAATTCATCTATCAAAGTGTATCTATTCATATTGGCCAAAGTGTATAGAAAAACTACATATTATTTAAGTACTAATATGCCAAATGGTGTAAGAAAATCTACAACAATAACAAATGCTTAAAAAATCTCTAACCGAAATTGCTTCAAGGAAAATTGCTAGTGTCACTGATGTAGCACCCAACACTTGTTAGAAGTAGAAGTGGTAGAAATGAAAAGCACCAAGCAGACAGAATGGTATGAATATTTGTAAACAGGTAAAGATTAAGTTTGTTTGGATACTCTTTAAGTCATATAAAACACATACAATCTCTCATTTACACACACTCATACATCTACTCATACACACAGAATACCACTCACACCATTTCTGTGATTGCTATCAACTGTTTTATAGTAGAAATTACAATCAGGTGCAAGACAGGAAGGTAAAATTTTTTAAATTGATTAATGAATACAAGTGTGTTGTTGCAATGTGATTTTCATGTTGTTGCTGTTGTTCTTGCTGCTGTTCATATTGTTGCTGCCTTTTTGGCTACGAGTACTTTGTTGTTGTACATAGTTTGTCTTTATATGCTGGAGTTTTGTTTGTAGCTTATCAATTTGACAGGTCGTATTTTATTAAATTAAGTTTAAAATCTTATTCGAATACCAACCACTATTGCGCACACCTACATATAAACTATTTTTAAAATAATGGTTTAAAGCAATAACAAATGATCAAATTTCCCATTGACTAGATTTCTAGTGTACAAAAATAATTTCTTAGATTAAAATACATATTTGCAATAAAAAAAAAGTTTGCTTGAGATGGAATTTTATTGTCTAATTGGAAAGAATTTAAACTGAAGTAAAAATACATGAAATAGCTTTTTACTGCAGTTCAAACTTTAAAGTTTCAGTATTAGTGTATAGAAGTTTTACAAATTTTTCATACATACGCAGGGGAAAATCGATTTCAATTCATAAAGAAAAACTGCCCATAAGCTCAAGGGTATTGAAAAGTATATCAAATGATAAATGAAACGTTTTGATATATAATATAATGATGTTCAATTCAAATTCTATATGTTATATATAAATGAGTAAAATAGTTTTGACATAATTTCTTGAATAGCAATTGTTGGGCAGGCTTGTACGGTATTCAGACATACACATTTAATTGAGCAAATGTTGAATTTTTTAAACTCATTATTTTCTCTTTACAAGTATAAATTTGAGTGAAGAAATAAAAGTACTCATGAGTACTGATAATGAAACTGCGGCGACTTTCGAAAACAGCTGTCGTGTTCTGCTGTGTAATTTGAATATATAAAAGTGATGTCGGCTTTCACCTCTACTCGTATATATTTGCCGTATCTTTCTGAATTAAAAAATCACTTTTCGAACCATTAGCCTGTAAAAATTTAATTTCAGTTAATTGAGTTGTCGTATATCAACTAAGAACAAAACTGTTCATGTTCTTTATGCAGTTCTCTTCCTTTTTAAGTGTATAATGCTAATATTTGTTGTCTCTTTCAACTTTTTAGGTGTTAAAACTCGCCTTATGTTATTCTGTATACGCATAGTTGTTTGCTCACTAAACAAATTTGTTACAGTGCTGCATTTAAAACTTTACTTAATTATATACACAATTGCGTGTTAATTAAGCAATTATTTAATCAAAATTACCCAAATCTACGACATAAAATTGCTTTCATGCTAAAAAATTGTAATCCAAATTTTTATTAAAAGTAAAATATTTGATATATATAAAACCATGATTCAATAAAACGTACTTAATCTTGTAGATTATTGTGAACAGTATCTGCAAGATATAAGAAACATTAAATCTCCACGGAATTTATATGCGCGAGTAAAGTTATTTATCAGTATAAATTATGTATTTACAATTCTGAAAAACTTTCCCGTATTATTTTAAAACATAATATTTTATTAACAATTTATTCTCTCATACGCGCGCTTTGGTTTAGGTGTTCATACCAGCGACGGAAGTCATGCTGCAGTGGTACTTTATTTTCTATGTTTGAATTAATTGAAAATTTAGTTGCTTGAATCTACCTGCATGTCATTAAGTTAAATAGTGACCTTTGTTGTGTTGAAAGATTTACTGACTATCGTACAATTATAAAAGGATTATTTAATTCGTAGAATTACAATTGAAAGGAAAACATAATTTAATAAATAATTTTTGTTCATGTATCTCTCAATTATATCGTTGCATCATATCAAACGGCATAGGGAAGCGATTGGAAGGTTTAAGAGCTTCATATATATATATATATATATATATATATATATATATATGTATATATATATATATATATATATATATATATATATATATATATATATCTACATATATATATATATATATATATATATATATATAATTAATTTCCTAGTTTGCTCTCAGAATAAAATATATTTGCAAATAATAGCAAAAATGCCCTGATGGACTATAGAATTAAATGCTACAGCGGGTATTGCTAGTTTTACATAAAAGTGATGAACACACCTAATAACGTTCATTTGTTTTTACAAGACAGAAATATATTGAATTAAATTTCTTTTATAGTCTACAATATAACTTCATGCCATTCATATCCTGACTATGACTTACAGCAGATGTCTGCCACAGCAACTAATTTAATTGTTCAGAAGATCAGTCCATATTTTGACTACTTTTTTCCATACATTTGACTATATGGCGTCAATTAGCTTCGTATGATTCAAAACTTGATGGTTTGTTGTTATAAGCAAATCATTTATCATGGTCTCATAGAATGACTTCCAGTGGCGTTAAGTCTCACGAACGAGATTGAAGAGGCCTGATTCTGGAAATAATATTAGCACCAAGTCTATTTTGCATGAAATCAATTACTAAGTGGGCTTAATGGCATGCTCCGTCGCCTTGTAGGAAGTAAATGTATTTGATGTTGAAGTGATTAGTTTTTGAAGATATAAAAATGGTGACTGGAAAGATCTGAACAGATTTTGACATTCTCAGTTATCGAAAGTTCTCATGATATATATTATTTCATTATGTTCTAAGTCGATTAACTATAGAAATTTGCAAAAGCATAAGAGTTTATCTCGCATAAAAAATAGTCTACATGAAACTGTCTGATTCAGGTTGTATAGTTTTAATTTTATTATAAGCTTTTTGACAATTTTTTACCTTCTGGCAGGTTCTTTAATGGATGATTGGTAACAACACAAACCAAAAGTGTACATGTTAGAAGATATTTTTCGTCCTTCACTTCTGCAATAGAATACAGTGTCATATGAAACACTTTTACAACAAATAATCGATGAAATTCTTAAAACTTTTAGTTATTTCAATTCAATTTTTGAAGAATATTTGAAACAGTAGATATCGTGTTTGTGGTCACCTAAAAAAGAAAGCATCAGAAAACCGCTTTTGCCATCTCTGAACACCGTCGATAAGCAGGAGCAGTATAAAACAATTGATTAAATTTTCGCTTGTGCTCGTACATGGGGAAAGAACGTTTTTATTATAACCAACATATTATTAAAATTCAATTTACATTCACACTACTTCTCTACAATGTCTACAACATAAATAACCAATACCATAATAAAACTGTCACACACTTTTGCCATATATAAACACACATACATTTACATAAATACATTCAGATGTAGTCGTATCTCTATTTGTATAAGTTACGAATATAGTGCAGCAAAAGAGTTTTTGCAAAGAGCGGAGATAAAAAAGTAAAGAAATAGTAACTTAAGCAGGACATGATACAATCAACAATAAAACAAACTTTCTTGGCTCACATATCAAAGAGATTTTTCGAATTGTATTGTAAAATGTAAAAATTACACAGTTTGCATAATAATATGCGTACAAATATATGGAGTATATAAACTGAGACTTTTTGTACGGTCGCCTACTCTCAGTTACTCGTGTAATGAAATCTTAAATATTGTTTTCTAGCAACTCTGTGTGTGGCGAAATCTGTATGCGAACTGAAAATTTAAGCCAAATTTGTCCACGATTGTTGCATCTCTAAACTCTGTGGCCAAAAAGTCATCCAGAAATCTTTCTCACTAGGGAGTTATGTTTCAACACTTACCACATTACACCTCCTCTCTATATCAGTTGTTCATAGAATTGTGCTAAAGCAAATAATAAATCAACAATTTTATTACGAATATTAAAAAGTGTACAAAACTACATTTTACTCGTTACTACAAACACAAGAATATAAATAATAATAATAACTTAAACTCATGTACATGTTTACAAGTAGCTGTTTGTGAACGTTATTACATTCTGTCATTGCTTTATGGCATCAGAAAATAATTATTTCGATAGAGAAGATATATAAAACAAAGGAAAAATATCTTTATTGAAATCTACAAAATATGGATTTCAATTTTATGTGCGATTATATTTTAAAAATATTTAAAATATTCTTAGTAAATATTTAAAGAATCAAATAATAAATTCAATTGAGTTTATTTGAGATTTCATCGCAGTCAATTTGCTCAATATATGGGAATGATTATATGAAATTTTTAGATCAGAAAAGTTGAAATCCATATTTACGACTGTGTCTGTGACCAAAACGGCAACTTTTTGATCACCGCGTTAAGTACGTGAACCAAGAACTCTTCTTCCAGAGCTCGCGATAGAGTGATACAGAGTTTTAATATATTTTGCGGTCTGGTTGTTATAATATTAAATAATGACAATAAGTTTTAATGGATTTGAATTAAAGAACGGAAAAAAGCGATTTTTAAATATTTTTTCAAGTTTTCTTGGACTTTCTTATTGTAAGCTAAAGCTCTTTCAAATAAATAGAAAAATTGAAATTAAAGTTTGTTATTAGAAAATAAATTTAAAAAAAAGTAAAGGTAAATATAATAGAAAACAAATAAGCTGGTCTTAAGTTTGTTTTTTTAACCTGCAACTTATTATTTTAATTTACGAAAATTGATTATTCATACATATTTAAATTTTTAAATATTTGATATTTCTACACTATTACACTAGTAATAAAAATTAGAGTTAAAGGAATTCATAAAATAAAATGCAGATCGCAGATTCATACTCAGAATATGTTTAATAGTTTTCAATTTAGTAATTTGATTAACTAAAATGTTGGAGCAAACAATGCACTCACAAAAAACGATCTTATATTTATTCACGTTTTTCTCATATTAATGTTTAGTTAACTTTGGTTGATCTTTTTCATTTTATCAATTTATTAACTTCAAATTATTTCCTTAGAAAATATCGAAATGTTTGTATATAAAATAATTAACAATTTATTAATAATAGTATGGATATTTTATAAAACCATTCGCATTTCCTTAGTCTAAATTTCTCTGTTACATTCTGCTTAATGAAATAAATAAAAGTGAAGGTATCACAAAAGCCAAAGTAAATCAAAAACGTCTGCCAAAAATTTACAAAATGGAACTCCAGCAACACAAATTATTTAAACTATAGTTTGACACAAATTTTTTTTTTTCGTTTTCGTAAACTAAGAACTACCCTTTTTCAATATGCGTTATGAGTAAAAAATATATATATTTCAGATATGCAGTTTATGCAATTCGCTAAGGAAATAATTTATGACAGTGAAATTAATATAAAAGCGAAATAAGTTGAAAGAACAATAAATAATGAAATTTATAACGGCCTTTACCATGAAGCTTTAATTCATAGAAAAACAAGGTCAACCAACATACCTGTTTGTTGCCAAAAAAATAAAAATTTTATTTATTCTTGATTTGCCTGTTATAAATACTTAATTTTAAAAACGAGTAATTAATACATTTACAATATACCAGCAGGTATTTAAAAGTCAAGGAAGACTACTTACCTGATCAGACTTTCGTTTCGAAGTTAAGAATCAATTTTTAAAAAGACACGTTACATGCTACACTTGTAAAAATGTTGCATGTGATAATTTTTTCAAGACTCTCTGGGATAGGCAGTAAAACTTATTCCTTTTCTAATGTTTGATTTTATTAAAGCCTTATTATGCTTTTAATTTTAGAAGATTAACACTAATTCGACGTAAGCTTTTAATACTGTGGAATTCTGCCTAAGTGTTTCATTTAACAAAGTTATATCTGAAATATTCTTTTCATGTTCTTGGTTTTTTTAATGAAATTATAAAATTAGCTTCCGCACTACTGTTGCCTCACCGGTTAGGTTCTTCTAATATTCAGTCATTTAAAACTGACTGAATTTTTCGGGAAATAAGAAACATTTATGTATCAGGATTTTGTTTCATTAAGAACTGTTGACAATTTTTCAATGACTTATTTTGTTAGTTTATTCTTTGGACTCTAAAGAGTTTCTGTCTCTCGGCTTAGATCTTTACAACTAGTTTTTATAACTCAAAAAGTCGTATTATTACTTTGTGACACTATGTATGCTACATTACAACAACAACATAACAGCAATAATATGACTTATGACAATATGACTAAATAGCACACATCGTGAACAACCCAAGTATCTTAAACAAATTACAACGTATTGATTTAGTTATTTATTTCTTTTAATATCAAAAAACTCTTAATTTTTATGATTTTAAAATCGTATAAAATTTTTCTAATTTAATGATGAATCCTACCCAAGTTGAGACATATTTAATTTTATTTCTTCCTGAAAAATATTTTTTTTTTATTTAGTAAACATATTTTGTATATATGCTCCATTTTGTTTCTGCTTCTGTTGCACTCATTTCTTTGCTTTTTAAGCATTTCAGTTTCTTTTGCCTCTGATTGCCACAAAAGTATGATTATAAAAATATATTCTTTCCAAGGGATAAATTTTAGTCAGTTGTATCAGTTTCACTTCTGCACACATGTCATCTCACATGCATTCATCCACTTGCAGTTACTCAGTTGGGAATGTCTATATTTGGGTACAAGTTAGGGTGGCCGGACTTTATTTTATTTTTAAAGAAATTCGAGTTTTTTGATAAATTCTTTTTCTATATAAATTCTGAAATTAATAGTTTGGCAACCGCTACTTTATTTTAGCCGACCCAAAATTTACATAAAAATCATAAGTTGTTGTTCAAACAGGGAACTGTTATTGACTCAAGATTCACTTTTTGAGATAATTTACTTCCCGTTCACATGAACAAAATTTAGTTAAATTAAGTGTCGTATAAACACTTAAAAATAAAATTGTATATGTTCAAATTAAAATCTGGAAATTATTTAAATATATGTCGGAGCACGGTACTGCATTAAAGTCTATGAATTGACCTAATCAAAATCGTTTTGGGTGGTGTAATTATATACCAACAGTTGGTTTTAACATTTTTTAAGACCATTATAGTGTGAACGCACTCTAAGACAGTTGCAAATTAAAAACCGATTAATGAAGGTAATTTTCATTATGCAGATTAACCTACAGCTGTAGCATGTGTGCAGTGCATTTGTTTTTCAATATGTGCTTATTTATTTGTGCATGGCTTTTGGTTCTAATGCTTGTGCGTAAAGTTGAAAACTTAAATTTATACTTGTAATCCTTGTCCATCAAATGAAATGTCCAAACATAATTTCTTTTCATGAGTTTTGTGGTTTGCCAGCATGCAAAAGTAAATCTTTTCCTCCTCCTTTTGACCTGCTTCTGATATTCTTGCTTTAGCAAAGTACCGTTTGTATAACACCAGTTAACATAAATATTTAAAAGAAAGTAAAATAAAATTAAAGTGTGGAAGGAGAAATGCTTTATATTAACTCTCATGCATTTACTTTTATTTGCTCCGCTGGCGGTATCATGACGAAGAACAGTAGTTTAGTATCATTCTACAAGCAGTTTAGTTGTGATTCGAGTGAATATGTACGGAGCTGTGAAATAGGTATTTCTTAAAATGTGACAGCGTAGACTGCAAATTTGAAGAATATTTCACCATTATTTTAGATTAATAGTTTACTGCAGATAAAATTTACAGGAAATGAGAGAAGGAAACATCTTTAAAAGGTATTTTAAGAATTTTCTAGCACCAAGTCGTATAGTAGGGCTCTCTACCGTCTATTCTGCCATCCCTTTTCTTTTACGAAAGATAAACTGATTTTTATTTTTACCTGGACCGGATAATAAGAAAATAGATGCGAAGACAGGGAATTTGTGTGGCTGTTTCATATCCTACTTTGATGACGAATTTTTGGTTCCAATACCAACGAAGCAGAATGGTGTATTGCACCCTTTTGGTTATATAATGGACAATGAGTGAAGGAAAAAGCGAACACTGCTATTACTTTTTTAAGCTTATTTCTGCCTTTTATATGATTTTTTTATTGGCTAAATATCTATATGCTGAAGTAATTTTATCAAACTTTTTGGGCATTTCTTAACCATACGTTTGCAGAACACCTTCTACATTTTAAAAATCTTCGCAGTAACGATTGTTTCAACCACTGTGCGGTGTAGAAGAACTTTTGAGGCTTCATGAACATATTCTTCTTTTGAACGGATGGATATTCAAAGTAAATGTTTCGGAATTTAAAATATTATGACAGTTGATATCCGTACGTACCAAAAGATTATGAAATTTCATATTCACTCTTTGCTTGAGCCATCTTTCTTAAATGTTATGACCAGCAATTGGACAAACAAAAGTTATTTGAAGGACAAGGAAATTGGAATATCATATTATTGATGGGAAAACGTTGTAGTTTCTGTTCAGTTTTAAATAACATTCAATATTTGAACAATAGAATAGATATATATTTTATACAAGATATTTGAAACTAATTACAATAACTATAGTAATGGAAAGTTAGTGCTCTGCTATAAATATTTTATTGTGCGGATATACATCAGAACTGCTTGAAGTCGATTAAGATTGATTATTAAAAGATATATTTTGGAGATATTGAAATATTTCTAAATATATTTAATTGTTATTTTTTTTTTTTTTGATGTAAAGAAGTTAATAATCATTTTCCCTTATATGCTGATTCTTAATACTAATTCCTTTTTATACTCGAGTCATAATTATCGTTTTGTGATGCGAATAATTAAGCAAGTTGTATAATAATATTTTTCTTTAAATAATTATCCCTAATCTAACAATATTTTTAGAAACAATAGCTACTTCGTTTTTTTACAAGTAGTTATTCAAGTTTTTTTTAGTTTGTTTTGTTTTCATCACTCTCACCTATTTTTGCTGTACTCTAATGCAATTTAGGAAATGTTAGGTAATGAAAAGCATGATGAGTAGCAAAAGATTCTATTCCATAATGGAGAACATATCTTTCGGACTCATTATTATATCTTTTTTGTTTGTTTATTCATGCATCACATGAAGTAGCATTTGTTTCGTAGAAGTAGAAAAATGGTTAGAACAGTAGTTGCCATTGTTCTATTGTCATTGTTAGATTTTTGTTATTATAACGTTTTAATACACTTACATATACGATTGTATAATACATAAATACAACTACTTGTATATAATTTAAATATAGGTTTACTTGTTTCTATAAGTATGTGCTTAGATACCGGGTAGGAAATTTCGTTTCGTACTTAAACAGTGTGTCACGCAAGTGGTTGCTCAAATAGCACAAATGAAAACAGAGGAAACCCCTATTACATTTGGCTCCAATTATTTACTCTGATAAAAGTTATTGGCAAATAAGATAAATTACAAAACTCATGCTTGTCGTACTTGATATTATTTCTCAAAAAACTTCTTCAAGAAATTCAATTAGCATTTAAATTGTCTGCTGTTCTTCCAGTATCTTGTCACTAATAATTGCAGGCTGCCTACATCCCCATAATTTCTATTTATATTGATAACGTATTATGGTAACAAGGATATATTTTCCTAGTCCTTGTTACAGTCAGCTCTTATTAGCCTTACTAAAATGATGGTCGCAAAATATGCTTCTAATAATATTCATGTCTACTGATTCTGGTAACAGTCCCTTTGGTACCTTAATGGAATATACCATCATTTCACCAACTAGCGTTCACTAAGATGTAAAGTCTCAAGGTTTTGTTTTGAGCTGGTAAGCTTAAAGCACTTTGTGATCAAGTGCTGTGAAAAAGCAGCGCCCGCGTGTTCTCCCAGTTCGTATTGAATAATTTCATGATCATCTAAACTAATTACATTGCTGTTATACAGCTGAGTAAATATTAGTTACCCTTTTCAGAAAACCATAAATTCTACTTTGACTTTCGTAGTAAATTGCCTATCGGTTTTACTTCGAACGTTCATGGAAACATGGTTTGCATTCACAAGTTTAATAAGTGAGAAATATTTCACAAAAGAAAAGATTAAAAAAATAAATAAATAGGAGAACAACAAAACAGTGAAAACAAAGATGTTAAGATTACAATAATAGCAACAACAAAAGCAACAATGATAAAAAACTGCCATTATTGTGTTGTTAGTTGAATTGCCTAACGAAGCTGTGTGTGTGTGTGTGTATTATAAGCCCTGTGACAATAATCAACAAAAGCGACAACTAAATGAATCCTGTTGCAAATACTTTTGCTTAAGCATTTATTTCTTCTGCATCTTTATTCTCTTTGTATTACAAAATACTGAAAAGTGAAAAGTATGAAAGATACAATGACACAAGAACATAAGCGTGCATACATGGAGACGTGTATCGTTGTGTGTTTTGCTTTGAACATGAAATTAAGAAGAATTAAGGAATTAATAAAAAAGGGGTAATTATCATATTCAGCATACATTCGCAATCACATAGTTCTGCATTAAACTTAGGCGAGATTTTCCAAAGTAGCTTATATGTCCAACTATTGCAATGCCTTAATTTTATAAAAATTTAACTTTTTTTCTACTGCGATTAAAATATGTACACATTCTTTCCTCATATGACAGATAGACATCCTATTATTTATTTGGATATAAGAATTGTATTATCATACATGGTTAAAATAAATGTTTTGAGAATAGTTTGCCTCTTGGCAAAAGCATAATTATATATAAATATACGAGGTCTGATCAGAGACATATATTTTTTCTTAACATAGTTATTTCCACTCATATAAATCGAATACTCTTGCACTTGTGCCTGCTTTCTTTCCAATATTCAAGACAATTTTGATATATATTTCCTGGGCCCTTTCAGCTGTTCGGTTCTTATCTTCTCATTCATCTCCAAAAGCAGGCTTTTCATGCTGCTCTTCAATTTTGTGGAAAAGAAAAAAAAATAAGGGCCAAGTGTTCTCAATCCTGTGAATGCAATGAGCGCAAACAATTGCATATCGAATCGGTATACCTGCTCTTCAACAACTTTTTTAATACTGATTTGAAGATTCTCTGAAATAATTTTCTTACTTTTCACAATGCTGTGATTGTTGGTTTATATGCTGGTGCTTTCCCAGCGCCACTCAAATCATCTCAAACTTTTTTGGAGAGTTTCTGATTTTTAAAAGATATAGTAACCAAATTTCAATACAAGAATTTAATGTTTGGATACCATAAGGATCGACGATATGGTGCGATACTCAATGAAATTCAGGCAAGCAGGATTATTCAACCAGCATCTTAAAAAGATTAACAAACAAAAATATCTCAAATAAAACTATAATCGTATGGTTCGAACACTTGATGTGGACTTCAAAACCCAACACTATTGTGAGGTCCTCCATATATGACCTTGAAGTTGCCGGAAATGCTTCAAATAAATATCGGTTTACTCTTTATGCTTGGCACAGTTAAGAATTATTTCTAGATCAGTTCAGTAGCTGATTTGATTACGTTCTTTCGGCGAACAAATCGCAAACTGGTCTCAGAAATTCTGATCGTAATTTGAACCACTGGTTAACACCTTATCGTGCACGTATTGAATTGCAATACTTCTGTCAAAATCATAGAATTTTAAGTATTTTAATTTGTCCTGTAAACGCTCTACCATTTCAGCTTTAAAATGTCATTCGGACTGGTTTATTTTCTGTCATTCGTATTATACGAAACATTGTTTCATGCTAAATTGCATGCAATTATGTTGCTGTTGCTGTTGTTTTTGTTTTATATATTCTATGGCTGTTGCTTTGTTTTTTACTTTTACACTTAAACTGGTTGGTGTTGGTGCTAATGTTGTTGATATTTCGCTTTTCACTCATTTTAATACTTGCAACTTTTGTTTTATTTCATTGTCTTCATTTCATTTTTGTACATTTTGTGCAGAGGTTTTTTTTAGTTGTCTCCTGCAATTATTTTTAAATTTTATTGTTAGTGGTTGTGGAATTGTTTTTGTTGTATATTTTCAAAAATTTTTTTTTTCTTTAACATTTCATTTGTTGTTCATGTCACATTTGATGTTGTGGGTTTGTTTTTTAATTACAATACAATATGAAGCAGTTAGGAAAACAATAGGGAACCATGAGGTATTATGCTACCGTTACCATTTTTACGTGGAAACAATCACACACACACAAACGCAGAAAATATAATTACAAAATAACTTGAAACGCACACAGAACTATTTAAAATGTTTATATTTTTATAGCATTTGTTGCAACTAAATCCTGAGTAGTGTGATTACAAGTGCGAGAGTTTTCTTATGTTCACATGCAATTAGATATTATGAAGGCATGAAATCTAAATACACTTTGGTCGTTTAGGAAAAGGTATGTGTTTTAGCTTTTTCATATTTGGGTGTTAAAACTTTAACTGAAAATTGTTTTCTATTTCAATATTAAGATCGGAATAGCATTTTTGTAGTCAGTATATGATCTATAGAATCTTAATTAGCCTTTATCAGAGGACAAAACTTTTGGACCCTTAATATAAAATACTTTTTTAGGTAAGCGTATGCCCAGTGTGACCGCATCTTTAGTAATAATTTTGTATCACCCTTATTCGTACAATAGTCAGTGTATGTGCTCACGTCCTTCTTAACGTTATTGTTTGAGTGTTTTTTTCTTATTAAGTTGACTGCCAATTGTGGGTACTATTGTTGTTGTGTTCTTAGTTTTGTTGCTGTGTTTTGTGTTATACATGTTACATACGTGTATGTGTAAAACTACACATTTATATAATGACGAGAAGTTTTTTATTAGAATAATTTTTTAACACAACCAAAGAGTCCATAGCGTGTGCTTTATTAAGCACTCATACGTACTGTAGTTCTCTGCATACAATTATTTGGACAATATTATGACATTCAGAATTGGAGGTAGTGCCATAGGCGTTTCTCATGCAACAAATAGCAGTTTGAAAATTTGTATATTAACGGAATTCTAATAGTGAAATGTTTCTTCCACACAATTCTCTTCTATAATTCTAATTTGTATAATTATTTGGGACAACAGATATTGAAACGAAGCAGGGAAAATATTTTTAATCAATATTGCGATTTATTGTATGTAAAATCGTGAAAATCGAAAAAAGCTGATTTAAAAATAGAGGGTTTTGAACGTCATAGCGCCGCTAACCTTCAGCACTTAATAAAATTTTGAGGCAGATGTATTGCTATTTAAAGAGGCAACCTGGTCGATTCACAAACAAGGCATGAGGGCACGCTGGTGCAATAACTATGGCACAACCCATAAATAAGGCAGTGTACTGCTACCTCGTCTAATGTATTCTCCAGAGTTTTGTCCTCCTGGAGCTATGTTCTTCTTTCAAACCTAAAGAAAAAGCTGGCGAAGCAAACATTTTTTATGCTCCTTGAGAAGACCTTGCAAAATCGGACTAAAGGATAAGGGCTGCATAAAAATATTTTTATTCTCATGAAGATATCAACGAAATAGTGCCATGATTAATATAATTAAAGAATATTTTTATTTCTGCCTTCTTGATGGTATCGAAAATTTTAAGTTATTATAAGTCGGCTGAAGCTTAGCTATTTAAGTTTCAGGAATATATAATAATTGAATATCGTGCAGCTTATATTTCCTCTCCTATTGTATAAATGCATTAAGACATTTTTGAAAAGCTTTCGTAACGTAATTTGTTCTGATGTTCTTTTGACTAAAGCAATAATAATATTATTGATTAGGTTTTCAAACTACTATAACTTTTGAATAAATCAACCGATTCCCATGTGATAAGCGGGGTATGACGAAATCCTCGAGTTTTAAGTAGGAATCAATAATATTTTATTGCTAAACTGACCAGACACATAGTTTCAGAGTTGAAAAAATAAAAAGTTTTTTTGAAATTTTGTTATTATTTCATGATATCCCGCGAATGGATTAATAAAGTTAATTTTATGTCAGTTTTTTCAATTAACCTATAAAAGCATTTAAAAGTTATTTGTTTAGAAGTCCTTTTAGGATGTCAGTAAAGTATGGGCGTAATTCAAATGTTTAGTAGATTGTGACTGTTTCAATGGAAGCTCAAATCTTTAGACTATAGACTAGACCACTAAATATGTTTATGCATAAGAAAATGTTGTGTAAGTTAAATAGGAATACAAGTTATTTTAACTACTGTCCACAGTAGTGCAATTAAATATTAATATATTAAAATCAGTATGAAGAGGATAACTAAAAAACACAGAATATATGATAAAATTATTTCCTCCCGTCTTTAGTTGTAAAACAAACTAAAAAAGTTAAGCTTTTATAATCATGTCCTTGAAGTAATCTTGATAACCTAGAAATGAAATCTTGACCACTGTCACAATTAGAAATAATAAATATGTGCACACTGTTAGTGGATGCCTCTGCTTGGGGTTGCATGAACCAGGACAACCATATGGTTTTTCAAGTTTCGCTTCTTGCGTTCGAAGTAGAAAAAGTATTGAAAATGGCTTAAAGCACTTAGCACGTCATTTTAAAATCTTTAGCTGCACAAATAAGGATATCCACTTAAAACCAATTATTTAATAGTTATAGAATTAATAAAGATTTTATTAAAGGAATATATTTTGGGTCTGCACATGCAGAAAACCTATAAACAAATTTTATTTTTTTTTATTCATTCAGTTTATTTTCACGCACTGGCAGCCACTAAACTAAAAATTCAAGTCTCGAGAAGAAAAATGTTAAACTAAAATTTATTTCAGGTCAAACTTAAGAACAAAATATTCATGCCAAGTTAAATTAACACACAAAATTTGCTCATATTTTGGTCACTGCTTTAGTTTGTATGAAATATGCAAACTTTTACATTTTTTCAAAGCCAGCTAACGAAAGAAGAAAAATCTTTTCGTTCTCTTACGTCTACAAGTATTATAATTAAAAGATTTTGAAGTAGTCTTTTGTTTTAATTAGGCTAATAAATCAATTATTCCAATTAATTTGTCAGAAGTTTTTATTTGAGAAGGGTTGCTGTCGTACAATCTCAACGAATTTTATTTTATAACGAAAATGTGTATGAGATTATATATATTTAATGTTTGATGATGAAATATTGATTTTGTAATTTTACCTTTCCTCGGTAGCCATCATTTTAAATACTAGATAATAAATACTTTTCTGTTGGCTATTGAAAAGTTTGCTTAAAACATAAATCTGAGTATTTTAATCATCTCTTTAATGAATAGAAATAAAAACACAAACCAACATAACAGAAGATTGATCTTATTAAATCTTAATAATTACATAAATTTGTAGAATTAATGCAGTATAAGAGCACTTAACTTTCCTATGTCTGAGCATTGGTCAGTGAAGCTGACAAAACGTTTTATTATAAATAATACTCAATATTGGTGTTAATTAATTGTGAATAATTCGGCCAAATAAATGCCCTGGCTTCGGTGCCACACCTCAGTTCGATGATCCATATATTTGAACACTCTGTGATATAACTGAGTTTCAAAGTCCCATCCTTTTGCTGTTTAATTGTTTTTTCTTATTTTTATGGACGTACACGTTTTCTTCTAAATATCATTAAAGAGAAATTCCAACGGTGTCAAATTACATGATCGTGGCATTCAATTAATATCGCATCGACGTGAATCAACACGAACATTGAATTTCTCGAGCAAAAGAGCTATTGTTTTGTTGAATTTGTGGAGCCCGATTTTAAAAACCATAATCACGATATGTATTTTAATTTGAATGCTCATTTCCGCAAAGGGCTTTAGAATCTGTAAACTTAACGTGTGGTTTACAATTAATATCGTGGTCTACTTTTTTTATTGTATTTATATTATTTTTTTATTTTCTATCCAAAAACCTTAGCAAATTGTGTTTTCAGTAAGCTGGCGGATATTCTTACAAGCGAATTTTCATCCCAAACTTTTAACAAAAACTTATTTTCCCTTTAATTTGATCGGCATTAAGAATATGAAGCCAACTGATGGAATGAATTATGAAGGAACCACGTAGGAAGGGAATAGTGTGGATGGGATTGAAAAATATGGAATGTCTGCTTAGTACCTACGAAGAACAATCTTTAGTTTATTTTAGTGTCGAAAGCTATCAGTAATATTCGGTAACCATTCGCCATTCAAATATACCGAAAACAAATAATACAATCCACCGCTTATATAGATCAGTAAACTTCGCAAAACCTTTTCGTGAGTGAGTACAGAGTGAAACCCGAAAATTTCAGCTTCATGATCTAAGTCTCAGCTGCTTTTGCAAACGGCATTCCTGAGAATCGGTAGTTGGTTTGAACCAAGCATTTTAATATATACAACTAATATATAATATATAATGTATACATATACAGATATATAAATAATGTATTGTATTTAATCTATCATACAAAGATTTGATTTAATTATTGATATCAAACCAATAGTGGCAACTATTAATTCAACATACACAATTCAAACAACTTACTCTAACCATCAGTTTATCAATAGAACTGTTATACGCTTTTAAAATGCTATAAAGCAATTTTATGTAGCACAATATGTATAACAAGTTAGAAACACTGGGATATTTTTAAGGTTTTATTTATTTCTTCGAAGAAATAAAATTCACCACAAAAGTACTAATTGTACGAAAGTTTTTTAATTTAAAACAAAAAAGGTTTTTTAATCAAAAAATTGATTAATATGATTTGATATATTTTGGAATTTATACATCTAACGTCAAACTCACACTTTAATATATAATTACTTTAAGCTGAAAAGCTTCATATATATAACAGACTTAGCCGTTAATGCCTTTCAGTTCTTAAAGGCATAAAATTTTCAATAAATTTTTGAAATTTCTTTTAAATGCATGTTAAATGAACGTATTAGTTTACAAGATTCCAGAAAATATTTTCCGTAACGGGCAAAGTTGATACCTTTATAAGACTATAATAAATATATATATATATATATATATATATATATTATAAAGATTATTATATAAAATTTTCTTTTTCTGATAAAAATATCACTCAATATTGCAAGAACCATTGCATTGTTGCAAACTTTAAAAAAGGAAGTCTTCAATATAAGAGAAGATTATAAAATGACTTGAAATTTATAGTAAATCCTGCATTAATAGATGTGCTCTTCGCATAAAATACTAGCCAAAGAAAGACTGTTTTGGTGTGGAATTTTATCCTCATTCACTCACAGGTCAACAGTAATTTATAATCTGAAGGGAATTTCTGAACTTTTCCTAAATATGGGCTTAGTATATTTTAATTAAATTTAATATTATTAGCTGATTTTTGGGAATCATGACTTACGAATCCTTTCAAAATTTTACAAAAATTAAGTTGTAAACATTAATATATAGATTGCAAGCAATGTCATATATGATTTTATATTGTGTATACGCACAGTGGGAAGATAAATAAGTGAAGTTGTGTTACAAACTGCTTTGGATATTCGTTCTTGTTTTTAATACCGAAGGGAATTTCACCATTTAATTTCTAAATACGATGTCCTTATTCATGTGACTGCTTGATTGTATTAAGGCGGTAAGACAAGAAAACAAAAAATCCAATAGTCTCTTGTATTGCAAGCGTTAGCCTTATTGTTGCTTGTCAACTTTTCTTGTTGCTGTTGTAGGTATCGTTCAAAAAGGTGGATTTTGCGCAATACATTAAATCGATTTAAAGCAAAAAATCTTTTAAATTACAAAGTGCCAAAATCATTAGCTACAACTACAATCGCAATTAACAAATACAATAACGCCGGAGGGAGCACAGAGATAGAGAGAATTTTCAACGAAGTCTCACATTTAATAACGTACGATTCCAAAGAGCCAAAAGAAGTTAAATAACGGTACGAAGAGTACTCTCGACTGCTTTTTATCACCATCATGCCAGCATAATTGTAATATTCGCAAAACGTTTTTTGTTCTAGAAATTGTTGTGTGAAAGGAAAATAACTGTTGATGCATTTACTCACCACTTTTCGAATTATCAGCGAATGTGTTGAATATAACAGTAACAATATTATAGAGAACCATACGCATAAGAAGTTGTATGTCCTTATTAAAATAACTCACTGAAAGCGGTGAGTTGGTGCCTTTGCCGTTAACAAAGAGTTGTTGATATTATGAATGTTATTTCTGTTATTATGGGCAACTTACCCCATATAACGCCAGAGCATCACCATCATCATCATCATCATGCAAAAATAGATAGACGAACAAAGAAATAATACAACAGTATGGAGGCAAATAACACACATACATATATAATGAAGCAGTTCTGTATGTGTATGTAGGGAAATTTATAACGTCAGCTGCATAAACGTTTGTGAAACTGTGAATATCTGCTCCTTAACGTACTCGTAACGTACACACACAGTGTGTTTCGTTCAGCTGTCTACTGTACAATACAATACAAACGCACAATTTAACAACACGCATACACTCACGCATACACACACACACATATACTCTCATAGCAAAATTCCAACATATTTTAGTATCGTATATATATTTTTCACTTCACAATATTTTCCCTCTATGGCATTTTCACAATATTATTTTTGTTCTGTGTGTTTTCCCTGATTTTCTTGTATTTTATTCTGCTTTTTTGATGATATTAAAGCGAATGCATGAGTTTTTCAGTAAGAAAAGCGTCTCCTAACGGTTTAGTACGTACGCTTTGTGTTTTTTTTAGTATAATAGAGTGTCGTTATTTTAGTTTCGTAAAGAATCTTGTTTTGTGGAAATTCGTTGCTTTATTTTGACGTCTAGATATTTGAAAAGCGAAATAGAGTATTGGCGTGATTTTTAAAGTTGTTCTGTTCGTAATTTCTTTGTGTATGATAAACGTTTGAATAAAATAAAAAATAATGGAAAAATATAATTGAAAATAATTGAGTTTGCAAAAAAAAAAAATGTGTTTTGAGTTTGTAAATAGAATCCTTATTTGAGTGCAATATAATTCGGATTTGTTAATATATTCCACTTGTTAGAGTTGTTGTCGTTTCTTATTCACAAGTGAAATAAAATATTATTTTTTATACTGAAATATTTTATTTTTCTTTTCAAACCTCCTATTCAATTCATTCGAAACCTAAAGCAATTAATTCACCATAAATTAATAGTTAAATTTGTTTAAATATATTTGAATAATGATTTGCTAAGTGCAGTATTTTGAATGATTTAAAAGCATTTCTATAACAGTCACCTTTCCTTTTGGCGGTCGTTTGGTTAATTAAACTATTCTTCCACAATATGAAAGTTCATTGTAATTTTTCTTTGCATATCCAGCTCTTGATATACAATAATATGAATTACTGTTCGTAAAATATAGCGGAAATGATACGAATTCAGAAACTTAATTAGCTCAAATCTTCTTATGTTGTTAAGTCATGCATGGAAACATAAAATAAATGAAATAAATATTTCCGTGTGTCATAAAACCAACAACCAAAATAAAGAAAATATAAACGTTGTTATGTCCCAAACTCCTCAGTATGGTTCAGTGGTTTTGACGAATAGCTTAATATGTCTCAAAATAATATTTTGAGTGATAAGCAAGATTTCTTCTACTCGCAACTGTGATAGTGGAAGGAGTTAGCTTTTTAACATTAATTTGTTCCCTCATCTGAATATATATTTTATGAACTTTGTCTAAAATATTCAACCATATAATCCAAAGAAAAGCTTAATAGAGTATGTGTACACGGATTATAGTTGATCATACAAGAATTATGTGGTGGAAAAACAAACTTGACAAAATGCCAATTGAAAAACATTGAGATGACTTCAGAAAGAATAAATTGTGTGCTAAAATATATTAAATAAAATGATAAAAATTAAACTTAATATATACAATTTTAAGGTCCTTGTAATGGGTAATAAGTTGTTCGTCTTGAAAAATTATTGATCATGTTGTATATATTTTAAATATCACAAACATTTTTGAAAATAAAATATTGCAGTAGAGTGCAGCATGTCTTTTAAGACAGGTAAGCTTTATAGTGATTTGTATACATCCATCTCTGGCTCACAGTGGGGCTCCTCATTAATCAAGAAGACTACTTATATACATGTATGCATATAATATATGTTCTGAGTCGATTCAGAACTTGCATAAAAGTGGGCAACTGAAGTGTAATTATTTTAATACGTATGTGCCTGTATTTTTCGTAAATGTTAAAATTGCTTCCCTCTAATTTTTTTTTACCTTATGATTTTGTATTTCGTAATACATATTCGAATTGCAAAAGAAAAATACGAAAAATTGTTACCTGGACCCATGTGAACATCTAAAGGTGGCTTTACAAAAAAAGTCCTGTACAACACACAGAAAGTTACCATAAAAAAGCAATATGTATTGAGTACAAAAGATTACGAATACTAGTCGTAAGCAAAGGTTTAGTTTCTCAAAAATTTTAAAAACTTAAGTATACACATCATTGGTGCTATTTAAATGTTGTATAACTGCAACCATCAGCTATTTATTTGGCATAACCAAACCAAAGAAATAGTAAAAAAAACAATAATAATGATGTTGTGTGGAATTATTCGATAAAATTAATTTGAATAATAAAATCAATAAGAAATTATAAAAACGACTTAAAAGTTAACATATTTTGTAAATTGTCCTAATTACTTATCTTCAAAATATTGCGTTTGATTTTACTTATTACATCCATGGAAACAATGAAAAATACCTACAACAGAGTTTTGTTGCCTTGTCTCAAATAAAAAGAAAGTTTTATAATATTTTAATACTGCGAACATTTAAATTTATATAAAATATAATAAGAAAAACATACCAGGTTGACATAATTAATGTTAATAATTATATTTTAATTAGTTTTAATATTCCATTTGTCTTAATTCAAAAGCAAAACCACAAACAGGAAGCAAACATTTTAAAACTGTTTTATTTACGCAGCAAGAAGTAAAAGAAAAAACAACCAATATACATTAATTTGGTTTACTATTATGCTTCTGTTTGTTTCACTTCAAACAAGTATAATGAAGTTGTTAATTCCATATTTTTCGAGTATGAATTATAGTTTGAATCAGAAGACTTCTGTAAACTGAATTATACATCTGGAACTTAAAATCAAGAAGTGAAAGAAACAACTTAAAATATTTTTGTTTCCCATGAACTATCTTTATTGTAGAGAGATGTTTATTTTTATTATATATTTTTTCATGGCAGTTCTAAGATTGAAAATGCCCAATTTCACTTAAAAATATCGGCATGTCTCTAAAGAATATATTTTCACATCAATCCCACATATGTCAAGTCTAATAATGCAGCAAAGGCTCGATATCTCCTTGATCATCATTAATATGCCGTTTATGCAAGATGCAATTTCCATAATGCTACAAATATTTTCTATTATTCATATAGAGAAGGAGCGAAAGAATTCATTACTTTGCAAAATTGAAGACTATAAATACAGAAACATAAATGCAAGAAATCTTTCCCTGTTCTAATATGTTTTTCTACAAAGTTTTAAACTCTTATAGCTTGCTATTTTATCCCACTGACTATTAATTGATTCAAAATTGAAAATTTAATAGAGGTAAGCAATTTTTTTAATGTTTTTAAAATTGCTGCTTTTATATCAGAAGCTTCCTTTTTGTCCATATTTTCAATAATCAGGCATTTTCAGAAGTACAGAAACTTATTTTCCAATATATAAGCAATAATTAAAATTAAAAATTTCATAAAGGGGTACCTTTTTTTTCTAAAAAATATATATATATATTTTAAAGATTTTCTTTTAAAGTTAAATTTTTGTTAGCGTCGTCCTGATTTTTGCGGTTTAGAGAAGTCTGCAATATAAAGTCAATATGACTTTCTTTGCCATTCTAAGATTGAACGAAAACTGCCAAATTTTTCATATCCATGCAACGTAAATATTAATTGCCTTTTAATCCCCAAAGTACTCTTTGCTATTTTTAAGCCCGATAGAAATTTAATTTGTAAGCAATAGCGCAAAAAACTATGTGAAATTAAACAAAAATTGTTTCATAATATCGTAAGAATTCTTTCATTTATAAAAATATTTTTAAAACAACCAAAAAATTTGTGAATTAGTTTTTTTTCAAATACAGTTTATACGAAATATAGAATTCTTCCTACTTCGTGAAACAGACACTAAAAAAATTTATGACAGATTTGAAATTAATTTCGGTTATGTGTTCCCTGCGCCTGTTGGCATTTCTTTCACGTTTAATTTTGTCAGAGTGTAGTGATCATGTATTATATCACATTTCCCTTTTATCGTAAGTTCGTTACGCAACTACAAGCTGTTTTAGAATGAATGCACGTTTTCATTTTAAAATAAAACGATGTAATTTTTATAATAATTTAAAATATTTTGTGGGATTCTATGAAAGCCATGTATTTCATGGCTCTGATAACAGGCTATTACTGTTGTTATTAGATACTCTACGGTTTTTCACAAGGATGTGTCCATCTCTCACAGCACTGGATCAAAGATTTGAGCTTAGCAACAGTTTTTGTTTATTCAAATTAGCCCGCAAACTCAAACACCTTAAGGATAAACTGCTCTGGATATCGTTGCTGCAATAAACTAATTTTTTATAAGCAGTGCGACAGGTAAAGCCGTATAGCTGATACATTCCTTAAAAAATGTTTTATAAAGTCACTGCAATTTTGAGCTAGTCTCCCACATGCAGCAACAATTCTTCCAACAGGTTCATTGACCAAAGACTCACAACAGTTTTACTTTCCATTACGGACAAACTTTCTTTTAATTTCTTTGAAGGCTCTTTGATTGCCTGAACATATTGTATGGGTTTTCTCAAATAAAAAACTCTAAGTGGTGTCAGCATAAACTTTAAAATTTTTTAACAGCTTTTCTCTCCACGTTACGTAAAAAAGAATAAATAAATTATACTAAATTCAAAAACTGCATTCTCATGGAGTCATTGATGTGAATAATGACAAACATTTTGTTGCTTTTCAAACGCTTTAAATGTTTTTAATATGCACATTTTTCTATATATTTGCAATTCTTCAAAATCTGCTTTGTATTATCTGTTACTCATTTGTCTATAAGATCTTCAATTAATAATTAACAAAAAATTAGCTCAACATTTAAATATATCGATTAATAAGAAACAATATTAAAATAAAAAGAAAAAAAAATATGCATAACCATGGAAAAAATTAAATGAATAACGAATAAAAATATGTCTGTTCATACATATATGCAAACATATATACAAATAAATATATGCAGGAGTTTGTAAAATATTTTCATACACAAGCAAAATAAAATAATGTTATTGTAGGATATGAAATGAAACAAATAGTCTTACACACACACACACCAAAACATACAGAATGAAACAAAAACAATCAACACAAGAGTTTCACATCATCAACAACAATTATGAAAAGACAACAGCTGCAACAACAGTTCGATGTTGTCTTTTGCGCCCTACTCAATTTGATGCTTCTAAATAAAGTTTATTTTATGGTGCAAAAAATTTAGGGACATTTTAGGTAATTGTCACTGTTGCTTGATTAGAATAATTACAAAAAAATTTACTTGAAATCTTTAATTTATTTGCTATAAATAAAATCAATAAATGAAGAAACTTAAAGAAGAGTATCATTAAATAATTTGTTAATTACACGTATTGTAACTAACATCGAGAAGTGATCGAACCAAAATAAAAAATTGTTCAATGCAAATTTATTGAATTCTGATAATTTCGTTTTCTTTAAAAAAAAATTTGCTATTTTCCTCCAAAATAAACTGGCTGAAAAATATATTAATTACCAACAAAAAATAGTTTTGATTGGCAATACAAGATAACGAGTTAAAAAATTCCGTTTATGTTCTTAAAAAATATATCATATTCTGGGGATGGAGAACACGGAATGAAATCTGTTTTCGAACAGAATTATACTCTGTTTTATGGCAGATAATTTTAGAATTTATAATACTCTCGCATGACATTTATTTCCATAAACTTTTTGTTTCACATTCAAGTGAACTAACGCACAATTATCAGATTCAGCAAAACCAACGAAAACGTAGTGACAAGCAAAATGCACATGATTGTGAATGATGGAAGTGTAGGAGCTTCTAAGATAGCACTGTTTCTTACCTGTAGTATTACAAGGACACCAAGTATACGTTGTCGGTCATAATTTTATATAATAAAAATTCGCCGACGTTGATGTTTCAAATCGGTTTTATTATCATGATAAACAAATCGAACGGGAAAAACCAAATTTTTGCTACTCAAAATCGTTAGATATCCTTGGAGATATTTATTATTATATTTTTAAATTAACCGATGTTTTTGTATAAAAAATTAAGACAACTATTTCTATGAAAGTCGAATGATATATTTGTTGCTCATACGTCACCACTTGCAGTGAACTTTTTATGCTGAAGAATTCATATGCGAAAATTCTTGATTTTGTACGATTTACCAAAGCATATAACCATAATCTTGTCAAAGTTTTGTGGGCATATCACTTTGATATCCTATTAATATTTTATATGACTGAATATATAAACATTTATAAAACGTTTTAGTAACAGGATATAATTCAAGAACAGCTAAATTTACTTGCCCCTGCGACTTATTTGCCCAATAAGTATTTTAATTAGCTGAAAAATTATATTTATAAAGTCTAGCCTTGGTTTCTCAAAATTGTATGAGAAGATTTTTAAAAAACGAAATAAAAATAAATGAACAATATTCGTGTGCATAAAAAACTAAAACCATTAATTAAGAATATCAAATTTTTCATGAGGGCAAACCCATATTAAGAACGTGAGTAATGAGAATGAAACCTAAAAAGTTGTTTAAATTTACTATAAAAAATAAATAATACCAATTTTGGAATGCTTTTTTAATTAAAAGTTAAATGCAGCTCCTTGTAACAAAAGGAAAGTTTTGCTACTAAAGCGCCTTAAGTCCAAAGTATTTAATATTTCATTTCTTAAACAACTAAATAGCTATGAGACTATCTACAAAAAATCTATCTATCAGATACAAAAAATGTCCACCATATATTCCCAATATCCTTAAACGTAGTGTTAATTATCAACGATCCATGCCGTCTATAACACAAGTTTCACACATTGTGTGTATGTGTTGTTATGACTTTTAGCATATAAATGCGTACTTATTTGAATATTTTTTCTGCATTCTAGTTATATGGCTTTGCATATTGCTTTTAGCTATATTTTTGGTAGCATTTGTGGCAGGTTTTTGCTTGCTTAGTGCTACACATCATACAGCTGAAATAACCAAAAACAAACGTCAACAACATTAGAACGACAACAACTGTTAGCTTGTGCTCAAAATTCCAGATACATGCATGCATGGAAAAATTAAAACAAAAAAGTCCTTTTTATATTTTAGTGTGATATAATTGCAAAAAAAGAAATATACAAAAAAAAAAGAAAAGTAAAAAGATTTAAGGGAAAATAAGAGCAATAAAAATATTAAATACATAGTCTCTGAGCATCTACAACAAATAAAACAATAAAAGGAAAAACGAAAGCAAGTGTTTGGTGTGGAGAGTAGAAAGTAACATTTGTGAACTTCCGGTTGAATAACTATATAAGTGCGAACACGGAGGGACAGCAGCAAAAGGGATATAACGTTGTAGAGAGTGAACAAAATAGCAACGATAAAACTTATACAAAAAGAAGTAATAAAAAAAAATATCAGTAAAAATCAACAAAATCTAGCAAAACAAACAAAAGCAAACAAGAAGAAAACAAAATTTAACTGAAAATTGTACAACAAACTCCCACATAAACTAACTGACATGCAAACGTTAACACATACAAATACAGAAACTAATGGATAAACGCAGACAAATATTTTTCAATTCTGGTATAAGATTCTCGTATAAAAAAGCAACACATGCAGACACATTAATCTAGAATAACTAAATCCATTTTCTTTTTTATTTTTGTAAAATAAAAAGTGAAAATATCACAAAAATATATTCGTTTTGTGTGCAGAAAGTCGGCTACGATAATTTTTGCAGCACAAAAAACACACCTTAAACGTTGCATACACATTTTTTAAAGATATTTTAAAATATACAGAAAACTTCAAGTGTATGATAAATTTAGTTCCACTTCATATCTTTAATTTTATTGATTTTGAGAACCCACCACAAAAAATAAAATAAAAATTATAACAAACACAAAATAAATTATGCTGGCCATGTCAACACTAATGATGCCAGCACCTACTATAGCGATGGGTGCGGCACCTCCCCCACCACCCTCACAAATAACAATGGGTGCCCATAAGCCACCGGAAACTAAACTGTTGGCTATACATCCGGCTGCTGCAGCAGCTGCTCACGTTCAGCATCATCATCAGCAACAACATCCGGCTCATATGCAGCATCATAATGGTCAACATAGTCAACAACAACAACAGCAGATGGTTATAGCACAACATCACCAACATTATCAGCAGCAACAACAAACAGAGCGTCTTATGCAACAGATATCAACTGCTTCTAAACCAGGTAAGCAAATAAAGTTGTTTTGATTTTAATTCTTCTTAAATTTTATTGTTATCAAATTTGATGACTATTAAATAAAAAAATTAAACATTTTCATAATAATTTCCATGTAATTAAGATTGTTTTTTTAAGCATTTTGAGTTTATTGTAATGAAGAGCTTGAGTTTTTCGCTGATATCAGCGAGAAATCCAGTACTTTTCTCTTTAAATTTCAACATCTTAAACACGATTTTATAGTCCTACTTTCCAAAAAATATTGTACAATTTGGGGCTGTAATATTTTTATATAAAAAAAGTTTACATAAAATTTTTCGAATAAAATTTTTCTAGGAAATAGCTTTTTTTTCTAGGAATCATAAAATATTTTTTTGTGATCTCGGATCCCCATGAAATAGTATGTGTTCTGTACACTTTTACTGTAGCGATTGTGTAAAATATTACTGAAGACTCGGTTGTTTTATTGTATTGTTTTAAAAAAATTGGCAATAGCTCGTATTGGGGCAAGCTGACTCATTCAATATCGATCGAAATTGTTTTATAATTGTTTTGTACTTCTCCAAGATTTTGCTTACCCTTTAGCTATTTTTGGGAATATTTACTTTCATTGTAAGCGTCATAAAAGTTACAAGTGCACTGCGCGATTGATGACTTTAAGCTGAATGAAAAATGCGAATTTCTCCATTCCCGATCGCAAGTTAAGAATGTTGTTTACTTCTTTCGATGATATTTTTTTACTGGGTCAATGATCGCGGGTTCATTTGTTCTATAATTACCACAATCGGAGTATGCAACATTCTTTGTCTTTCACTTGGCACTGGTAGACCCCAGCAACTCCTAACACTTTGAAAGAAGTCGCTAGTTTTTCAGGTTGGTGTCATCATGGGGCATTGGGCGACATGTTGGAAATTCTACATTGTCTCTGCGATGGTCGCAAGAGATGTACTGATGAGTAAAGAGATTCCTGCGTCCAAGAATTGACATCTACTTTGTAGTTTCCTGTGGGATCACGACTGTTTAAGTAATGCAACACTATTGGGCCTTTTGAAGAGTTCTGGGTGGCTTTCAGAAACTGGTATATCAAGATTTCATAGTAACGTGAAGGTTGTGATCTTCTGGGCATTACAATGGGTTCTATGAACTCCAACTGTTCTCTCTACTTTGCGGGCAGCCTTTTTAATTAAGTTTAGATACAAAGTTTTGGTATAAAAATTATTGGTTCAAATAATTCATAAAGAAAAATGCAGACTGATTTTAAGATGTGTTTGAACTAATCAAAAACTATCTTTAGATTTCTAATATTAATTCTACAAAAATTTTTTATGTCGCACAATTATATTATCAAGGTCCTAACGTCCGTGATGCTTGTAATAAATATTTTTTCTAAGCTTATTTACATAATTGTATACCTCCACCATGATGCTGGGAAATATCACCAAATATTCATGTGTACATTTATAACTATATAGTATTTAATATGTTTGTGTGTATGTAAAATTTATGTTTTCATACTGCGTTCAACTTCCTGTTAATTACAGCATCAGTTATAGTGCCACTAGTATCATGACTGTTTCTTTGTTTTTCGTTTTTATTTGTATTATGCAGTGGTCCTTTCATCTTCTCTTACAAGTCGTTTATCTCCGTCTTGGGCCTACAGAGAACTTGCATTTAAACGAAACTAAGTAGTGGTATTATATTCCTTGAATCTGGAGTTTATTAGAGTTTTTAGATTTGCTGTTTTATTTTGCACTTGAAAAAGCAAAGAGTACTTCCTTATCTGCTTGTTGTGCCCTACTTTCGGTAAGATCAGCTGACAAGTAATTATTGCAAAATATATATTTATTCCAAAGTATTAATATAATTGAAAAAGTTTTTTTTTAAATTCGTAAATATAACCCCTTCCTGAAACAAGTTACGCTTTATAATAAATAACTATTTTGACTTTTATAGCAGCTTTAATATCCGTTCTAGACCACCCTAAACTTTCCCATCTGACTTTTCTTAACTGCTCTGTTTATTTTTGCTGAAAAAGTTTTATTTAGAGTTAAAAATAAGGAGAGAGTACTTTCCTTAAAACTTAGAATATCACACTATACAAAGTGTGGAAATTTTCACTTTTTACCATAATAAAATTCATTTTCAAGTTTGTGAAAGCATTAAACCATCTCCTATTACTTACATACACACACACGAGATACACTCGTAATAAGGAAATAGGAGAATTTATTTATATATATTTTGTGGGTGCTTTAATATACAAATAGTTTTGCAAGACTAGAACATAGAAAATTGGTTAGAGCATTTCGCACAAACGTAAATGAAAGTATGTTTACAGATATTTATTATTAAAAGTGTCTGTACAAACACATACATACATATATTAAGGGATACAGTTACACCATCACGTTACCATCGTTTCCATATTTATTTACATTTTTGTAATGAAAGAATTATTTGCTTTTGTACTGAAAGGAAGGTCTACAATGAAGAATTATTGGGATCCAAACTGAACTCTAGTATGTGGCGTTGTTAACGTGGCCCATTAACATATAAATAATTTGTAATAAAATATAATTTAGTCTCACTTAGTAAATATATACGAATACTATCTGGAAAGTTTCTACTTTAACGGCAATAATTTTGTAACAATTGATTCCATAAGGAGCCAACATTTGTTTTAGTTTTATTCTTACACCTGCTCTCATATATAAATAATATGAATAATTTAGAATGATTAATTCGGGTAGTGCTATACAAAATAAAAGAGGAAAATAATAAATAATATTAGAGGTGGCTCTTCTTATTTGCTTTATGGATGAGAGCAATAAAGTCAGTTCTTCTTAGCTGAAGGGAACAATGTAACACTCTGAATTATATTGTTTTTGCGTAAAAGCAATAATGATGTGTTTTGATTTACCTCTTGTAACTACAAATAGATTGGGAAAAAATGCCAACCTACATATTGATGGAGTAAGAATATAATTATATCAACTGTTGCTTAGACTTCGATACATTCAAGTCTTACACAATATCTTTTGTTTTTCTAAAATAATTTCTGTTAAAGGTTGCCGGAAGATCTTCAGTGGCCGCAGTTAAATGTCATTGAAACTTTGAAATCGGTAATACATATTGTGAAAAAAAAAAAATTCGAAATTACTTAGATGAATGTTTGATCAGTTGGGAGTCCTTCTCCTGCAATTGCTAAGATTTTTCTTTAAATTGCTATTTGTAATTCTACTACCTGTATTACATGTAGACTTTAGTTGGCATCAACTTAAATTGTTATCCATTTTAAATCTATTTTAAGTCCTGTTTCCTCTTTCTTTATTTTATTAAGTTTTTTTTTTTGCTCTAAAGGCTTGACTGTAGTAACAGAAAGTGTTAGATAGTGTTTGCTTTAGGTGCTCATAACACGCTTAAATGTCTAACAGTTCGTGTGGCTTTTTATCTACAGGATTTTATTTACAAATTAATTTGAATATAAAATTACCGGAAGCTGTTTGAATTTAATACAATTAAATTATATATAATGAAACGCTTAAAATATTCACTTAATTGTGTGCAAAATCCAGAAACTATAATTGTATTCTTTTATTTGAAAATAATTATAAACATTCAATTTAGCATTTATAGAGTTTATTATGGCATCTATATTAAATAGATATTCTAAACTATAATCGCCTGAGATAAATATAAAGTAAAATTGTATATAGGAATTTTTATATTCCTTAATGCTGGTGTTTTTTAATAATTTATATAAAATACGAATTTTAAAAAAATGTTTTTATTAAACAATAGTTACGAAAAAGTCCTCTTGAAACTTTCTTTTCCATAGCAAAATTTTTTGTTACATTTTTTTTCAAACATATATTTAGAATATTTACGCCGAAATTCACTTAGCACTTGCTTTTGTTATCTTGACAATAGTGCCCTAAAACTTGCATCAATATGAGCCTGCAATCAAATTCTACTTTCAGAGACAACCGATGTGAGCATTCACTTTCACTTAATAAGTCTTTAATAAGACCTAAAAAAAGTTTCATTTTCCTTTTGTGCCATTTATTGTGCATCTATTTCCGTATTCCTACTGGGTATTCATTATTTGCCACACATATATGCCAACATATAAACGAAAGCAAATATTACTGCAATTTTTATTAACTATGCAAATATTATTTCCATTTATTGTTTGCTTTTGTTCAATATGGACAGAAATAAAAATTTTAATGCAGAATTTTTCATTAATTATCACAAATTGTTACAAACACACACAAACAAATATGCGAAAAAAAAACTAATGGAATATTATGAATACAATAAAATCATGGTTTAGTCTATTGTTTTCTAACGTTTGCTTTAAATTCAAATGTTTTGTTCTATGGCACAATACATTTTCATTGAATATAATTTAAGCCTGTGTGAAAGTTGTTTATATTTCCATACTGCCAACAGCTAATACCCTGCGTTTTGCTTGCATTTTGCTGCCATAGATAAATGATATACATAAAACTGTACGAACTATAAATTTGCACTTGATAAAAAAAGAGTTTAATAATTATTTATCTTATGTGGATTATATCATTAAGCGTTTCAAAGCAGGCTAGACTAGTGTAGGTTGAAGAGAGGAGCAATTAGTATCTTAATCGGTTACACTTATACTGTAGAGCCTCTATAGGATATTATGCGCCCTTATAATATAAAATTGGAGGGACTTCTCAATACAAACACCAACACATTGTAAAGCTTGGTTGGGTCAAAAAATAGTTTTCTTAATATATATTCTGAGTTGCTAAGACCTATTGGTTCTGAAGTATTTTCTCAATTGAATATATACCTTCTAAATTGACTAGCAGCAGGACATGTACTGTTTCGTCTTCTTGAGTATCTTGATAAGAAAAGTAACAAATGTTTTAGAGTCATGCCTATAACCTGAAATAATAACGTGCATATATCTTTATCTTTGTAAATTCTCTGAACAAAAATATCTCTATGCACTAAATGAGTTAAAGGGAAATAGAAACCTTTCAGATCGTTATTCAACAAGCTTCTTTTTGGAGTTATGACTATATTGCAAAAAAAAGGCTCGCTGTTAAGTACAAACAATGTCCATCCGAACCACAGGACTCTTTAACTCTTTGTATCCTGCCATTACTAATCAAAGTGTTCCCTCCCATTTAATCTCTTTATCCTTTGATATTTGGGTTACCCCGGAGGATTCTAGTCATTTTATCTTTCTGCCAATCTTTCATGTACTTCAAAACAATCAGCATATATATATATATATATATATATATATATATATATATATAGTTATATTTTACTTCGTTAATAAGAATAACTTTAAAATCACAACAAGAACCGGAGTCAAATTACCTTATTCGATATCGGTCGAAATTTCATAAGAACTTCTACACAAATTACCATCGATGTTGACAACCATAATCTCTAGAAACAGTCCTCGTACCTGTAGAGAACTTGTCTTCGGTTGGCCGTTAACCTTTGAAAATTCAAGCTGAATACCCAACGGCAATCAATTAAAGTCAGAGGCTATATTTGGGAATTGCCAGAGTTGGCTGCAATCAAACCATCAGCACTTTTCAGAATTTTTTTAAAATAAAGTTGACAAAAATCAGATTTCCAAATGATTAATGAAGTTACTTTCTCTTTCTGTTCGGTTTATTGCTTATAAAAAGATGGTGAATATTTCATACAAACATTTTGGAAAATTAATGATTTTCTTAATATTTGTAACTTTTTTAAAATTTTTGAGCACACTCCACTGTGACGTATGCAGCTCAAGAGAAAATCTTTATGCAGAAATGTTGTAAAATATCTGAAGATATTATCTTTGAAGTTCCACATAAATGAATACGAGTTTTTAATAAATAAATATTAAATTCATATCAAAAAGCCAATGATCACTTTAGCATTATTCTGGCCGAATTTTTTCCAACTTCAATTATCCTTTTGCATTAAAAATATTTGCATACAATTAACAAACAAGTTCTTTATTAATAGAAGTGAGCCGTCAGCACTTCCGACGTCTTCAAAAGTTTTGATTAACGTAAAAACGCCTAATCGGATACGAATCACGTCGTGTATGTATAATCAAAACTGCCAATTTAATATTTTTTAATACAAACTTTATTTAATTCCCTAACTCTTTTAATTTTTCTTCAATATAAATTTATTTTATTTTATGTTTCCATTAAACTTACTATTCACGAACCATACAGTTTTTATTATAATATTTTATTATGCAAGTAAAATTTTCTGCGAACTAAAATTTATATATTAAAACATTTTTATGACAGGACGAACTCATAAAAAATATTTGTTAAAGTTCAATAACTTTTGTTTCAAAAGCTAAAAGGCTCCAAATTCTACAGAACAATTTGATAGAAAATTTTATGACGCCTTGCTGTGGCCTTGATTTGATTTCATTAGGTTAAGATAGTTTTTTTTGTTTTGTTTTTGTCTTTTTATATATCGGCCAATTTCGTTAAATGATACAAATGCAAATATATGAGGCAAGTGGAAGCATGCAAATGAAGTTTATGGTTTAATATATGGAATCACTATATGAATAAATTAAAATTATGTTCTATTTCAACACTTCACGAATCAGCAATTGATTTTTTTCAAAATTCAATGGATGAGACTCCAGTAAATCAGGATTAAAAATGTATCGCACCGACAAATGACACATATTTTCTTATCTACTTTTGGAAAACATAGAGCCTCAAATTTATTCACTATATCTAATATTTTGAATGAACTGTGCTTTATTTAATGTAGCAACGACTTTTTTTTGTCTCACACTCTACTGCAAGTCCTTGATTTGAGAAATATGAAATGAAAGTTTTGCTTAAATAGTTCATCTTTTGAAATTGCTAAGCAAAATCTACGTGACTTCGAAAAATGTTCATGTGCATGCTTCCATCGTTATTGGCAAATAGTTTGTGCATCCAAATTTTGGCATTTTCAATTAAAAATATTTTCGTTAGGAAACGAAAATATCTTTGCCATTCTAATGAAAATTGTTTTCTTCCAACTGTTCCTCTCTTCTAACGATACAACTTTAAATGCAGTTGTTATTACTGTTGCTGTCGTTGATTTTGTTGATGTTGGTTTGGTTGCTTTTTTTACTCGTTTTTTTTTTTTTGTTTGGTTTTCTATCGTTTGAAATAGGTAAAACTAACGGTAAATGAACGTTGAAGCATCACTTTCACACAAGTTTGAGTAAGTACGACAACATACTACAACGAGATTATGTACCCACACTTTTGTTAGCTGGTGCATACACAGACTAGCGCATGTATGCAAAAATGTGTATATAAGAATAAGAGTGTATTGGCGGTAGAAGCATATTGCCAAGTACATTTGTATGTATAGTTCTTTTACCCCACTTGGTATTGGTAAGGAAACAAAAAAAGAAAAATGTTAAGAAAATAAGAAGAATACTGCACTCAATTCAAATGCAAACACTGTGCATTTAATTTAAAGTTTGCGACACCTTTTTTATCTTATATCATCGTCTTCATCATCTCGTCACGCTATCATTTGTTAGTGTATGTTAGTGTGATTTTATTTGTTTAGATGTTTTTACTACAGCTGAGTGAGGGTGTGTTAGTTTTTAAAGTAGTTTTGCGTAGAAGGGCTAAAACATTTTATATCCATTTTAAGGATTCTTTAAATGCGTGTATATAAGTGCGATTAAAAAGAAGAGTTGTTTTTTATAGTGTCATGTTCTATGTACAGCATACCGTTTTGTCTGCTGCTGCTGGTGAATTTAATGATTGTGATGGTGTTGCATTTTTAGAATAGCAAAAAATGGCTTAAAAAATACAACAAGTGTAAGTGCGAGAATAGAAAAACCAACGTCTAACTAAGCTTCTTACCGTCTGTACTCATCATATACACTTTAACGACAAAACGTCTCGACACAAGAACTTTAAAGTCGATTTTAAGTGTAGAGTTTGCAGATTGAGTTTTTCTTTAAATGGTTGACGTTACGATTATATACAAAGTTATTCATATGGACTTTCAATTTAATCTTTCAGACAATCTGGGTTGTCAAACAATCAAAGTTAAAGTTCTGAAATTATCTACTAATATAAACAATCGTTTTTATTACACTCTACTGCAAGTCCTTGATTTGAGAAACATGAAATGAAAGTTTTGCTTAAATAGTTCATCTTTTGAAATTTCTAAGCAAAATCTACGTGACTTCGAAAAAAATAATGTGTACTTGAAGCGTATTTAAAACAATTTTTTTTATTTATACTTTTTTACAAAAAAATTAACCTCTGAAATTAAAAGTTTTTTTTACTTATTTTAGGGCTCATTTATTAATATTTATAATTGTTTTCGAGATATTCGCAATGCAGATCAGTTTTTTTTAAGTTCGCATTTCCAAATATCACTGTTTAAAATTTTTTGTATAACGCTGTTTTCTCATAAGTCTCTATTATGAAATGTTTTGATTGTATTACAATTTACCGAGTTAAAGAAATTTAGATATCGAAATTTTAATTTGAGTTTTTCAAAAAATTTGCTACTTTATTTTGTTCTTAAAACTATAACAAAAATAAAATATGGATCCACGCATTTTGCGCTTTGAGTTGTTATCATTGGCCAAAATAATTAAAAACTTACGGCATAATTATTTAAGAAAATGGAGGTAGTGCTCATCGAAATAAGCGAACAGATTACTTTTTTCCGCAAGGAATTTCGACAATTCGAAAATGTTATTACAGGCCGATATAGAAAGCTCTCAAGCAGTTAAAAAAGATAATTTGATTGCATGCTTGTAAAGCACTATTATAATATTATGTCGTAACTAAGCGAATATTCTATAAATTTTTATTGCATTAAATTAGGTATATGTTTATAATAATAATAATAATAACTAATTCAGATAATAAACTCTTTCGTCTAAATTAATCGGCCAAATATCATTGAAGTGAATGCCCTAATAGATATTCTGGCTTAGCTTTAGACAACTTATTTCTTGCTATGTGTGTCCTATTTTACAAGCACAATGCATGTTTGCCTTTTAGCTGCCATTTATTACACTCAAGGCAATTTTTCAATAGTTTGTTAAGTTATTGTGATAATATATTAAATGGTGAACGAGAATAAATGTAAGGCAATATTTCTTTGTTAATTTAGAGTTTCTATTAACACGAAATTATTTGAAAAACTAAGCCAAAGCTCAAATTAATTCACATAAAAAAATATGTACTGAAGAATGGTTCTTGCCCGTAGACGGCTTGTTTAGAAATTAGATAAGAGATAAGTGGCAAGCATTTATCCTTAAACTTTTCTGCTCATAAGAAGTACATATTGACAATTGTTCTTGATAGTAACTGGAAGCGGCTGACCTCGAAAGGATCGTTATTATTAAAGGTACATTAAGATGAGATGTCTTACCTCGTCAAGCAGAATATTCTAAAGCGGTCGCTGAAGAGATCTTCAAGCTCAATAATAATACCAGCTGTAATCATTTAATACGATCAGTTTATATCAAATTTAAAAAGTTCATAGTTTGCGCAAACAATGGAGGTAATATCTATTTGTAAAACATTTGCTTTTATTTATTAAACATCATTATTTTCTAAAGTATTTTACTAATTTTTTGTCACAAGTCTATGCAATAAAAGAATTAGATTTGTGTAAATGAATTTATAGAAATGGTGTTGCTGTTATTATTGTTGGTGTTAGTCAGTGTTTTTCTTTTTCTGACACAGAAATAAAAGTTTTAAAAGAAAATTAAAAGAAGTTTTTAACTGGTTGGCAACACTCATAGCAAAGCGCTGAAACTCATTTCAGCATTCTCGCATTCTTTCGCGTGCTGCAAAATCCATCTGGAGATACTGAAAGTTTAAACAATAAGACACACAACTGCACAGCATTTCAAACAAATATCATCATTTCCAAAGTTGTTTGGTGGTGTGAAATGTTTGTTTAAGAAATGAATTTGGAAATTTTTCATCATTATCGTCGAGAGTTAAAACGGAAAAGATTTTCCTCATTTAAAATTATACTGCTGCTGCAAAAAGAGGTGTTAATTGAAGTACAATCAATCCATATCAGACATGAGATGCACATATTATGAATATAATGAGGCGCTGGATGTTCTCTGCTATTGATCACAAAATTTGTATAAAAAGCACTCTCTCATTAGTCTAGTATGTGAGGACAATGCGTTGGAAGATTTTGTTTTAATCTTTCTGTTGCTTTTGAAGTCCTTTAGCCTTTAACTTTACCAAAAACTATTTTAGTTTTCTTAACTGAGAAACAATATTTTGAGTAGAACAGCCACATCATCTAAGTAACCAGCTTCTAATCAACAGTTTTATTTTGAAAACTGATTTCATAATTATTTTATAAGAAACCCTTTACCAAAACGGAGACATAGAAAATATGAAGCAAATATCAGATTCTTGACTGCAGAGGTCGTGCATATTTCCGTATTTGAAAATTGTGCACATGCAATACGAGAGTTATTTTTTTTTTCATGCAAAACTAAATGTATGCTTTGTGTTTGTTGTAGTTGTTTTAACGTAACAATTTAGCTTTGGTAAAGGCAAATCATTCCATACCATTGCAGGGGTGCACAGTATAAAATCCTTTCTTCTAATACATGGGTAAAGGTGTTATTTGAACGGCTGGTATCTGTTCTCTACAGTATTTTGCAAGCAAAAGTTCGTACTTTATTTTGTTTTTTTTTTACATAAAACTTTTTCTTTTTAACTTGGCGGGATGTGGTGCAAATTTAAAAAGTCTTGTTGGGATCTGTAGTTTTTCCGTGCCATACAACAACACACACATTCTCATACGCGGTGCATATTCATGCATGCGACTATTCAAAACGTAAATACAACAAGAAACATACGCTGTATGTTTGGATGTTTACTTTCGCATACAAGCAGCAAATGAATGAAGGAATGAACGAATGAATAAATGTAAAAATAAATGTATGAATGAGCGATGGAACAAAATGATGCTGTTGATTTTTCTTGTTCTTAAATAAGCACCCGCATGCAGTTTTTCGATTTTGTATTGCCACATCCACACATATTTTTCGTTATCCTTTTATACTAGTTTATACATTCGGTGAATGTGTTTTGACTAGTGTGTATGGCCTCTATGTAAACACATACAATTACAAAATACATTTGTAATTGGAAGAGTGAGCATGGCTAAAAAGAATGAGTGAATGTGTTTGTATCTGAGCATGCAGTGATTGTGGGTATGGTATGAATGCATTTATCGACCGCAAAGTGAAATGAATCTGTTTAAAAGATTTTAATTTGCTGCTTTAGTGTGCAGCGTATGTAACATGAATGCAAATATGCACAGATGAATTCTCATGCGTAAGTTTACGTTCGTTCTGCTTAACACTTTTTCTAATACACCAACCAGAGACCAAACCTCTTCTGATCTTGCAAATGCTTAGAAAACTTTTCGTTTAGTTACGGAACTATTTGGATTGATTTTCTTTAAATGGAATGAGTTCTTAAACGTTAATGAGAAAAGGTGAATTTCGTGCGTTGGTTAAGAGCTATTCTTTGCATCCAAGAAATCTATAAAGAATATAAGGAAAAGACTTGCTTCCGATGATGGGAATTGAATATCTTTAGATTTATCAGTCTGATAAATCCTGTTTTTATCTAACATGAATATGTAACAATGGCTATTATCATTATCACTGTTAGTTTTCAGCCTTGGTTAGCACTGCATTAATGCGGAGTTGTGTTAATCGTTCTCCGCTTGTTGTCGTGATGACGAGGACATAGCACTGGTCACTAAGCATTACTGGCACCGAATGACATGATCATATACTTTGGGGGTCCTTTGTCGGCTTTGTAGTACAGTTTGCTGGCAAAGTAAAATATCTGTTTTAATCTGACTTTTCAATACCATATTCAGCTTTTTTTTCAATGCACAGGATATGTTTAGGCCATTCGCTTAATTTAGGTCCTAATGAAAAAAATTAAAATAAAATTAAAATAAGTAACACAAAACTACAGCTGCTTCAAAGAAATTTATATGGCTAATAAAAAAGTTGTCAATTGTTGACCAGTGTATTCTAAGCACTTTATATTGTTAGCAAACCAAGTTAAAAACTATTTTACGTATTTGACATAAAAATATGCGTTACAATGACGACAATCGACAAACCAGACCTCAAAAATTGATCTGGTCTAACTGGATTCTTTTGACTCTGTGAAGCAGCACGAAATACCTAACATGTGGAAAAATGAATGAGCTTGTGTGAGTGTATGGAAATATTGGCACATTTTTAAACAAAAGACGGTATCGCATTATCGGTATATAAACATGAAAACCATTTTGCACACACACACACACACCCATAAGACTGTATGTATGTGCATATAATATTGTATAAGTAACATCGACTAACACAAATACAGAAAATAAAAACTTACACATACTTACGATACACAAATACTCATACAATATATATGTGAGTGAGCATATATGCATTTATGTTTTTCTACTTATGAGTTCATGATTGTATGCTCGAGTCACGTTAACAGGTTTTGCTCTAGAAAATGTATACTCACACACACACACACACGCAATTGTATAAAATACTAAACACTAAACGAGCATACACTTGTTTTTTTATTATTTTCCATACAGGTATTCTATGACAGTTTAAAGACACCTGCTTTACTCACACAAAGGAACACTCAAATAATAGAAGCAGCAGTAAACAAAGCAGAAAAAAATAATAAAAAATAAAATAGGAAAAAGTCATACTCGTAAAACGACACAGAAAATACCATTGAGGTTTTTCAGTTGAACTGAACTGAATTGAAATGCTATAAAAATAAAAACTACCACTACAAAATAGAAACATAACATTTGGTATTCATGAAATATGCATGAAATTTGAATTAGAAAAATGAAACACATGCATACAATCAAATTCACACACATACAGGGTTACTTATCCTGAGACACCTATATACATTTTTATCTTCTGTTCACACACACAAACACATATTGCACACACATACACATACATACTTAATACCGAAACAATATAATACACACGCAAGTTTTGTATTCTTTATAAAAGTGTTTAGAGAAAAGTTTCAAAAAAACCTTAAAAGATTTCAGGAATCTTCTCTCTTTTTTTCTTTTGTTATAATATTTTACAAAGACATTTTTTCCCTCAAAGAGATTATTTGGTTGTTATAAATGTTAACAAGTGTTTAAATAATAAACTAAAATTGCTTTAAATGAAATTCCTAACAAATGCTATCAGTTGAGGTTAAAATGGGGTCAAATTTTAATAAAAAGCAAAATAATTGCTTTTAACTTTTTAAGGGTGTTTTCTGTTAATATAAATGCTGAAGTACATTCAAAACGAAACTAAGTATTTGCAAATGTTTTTATTAGCAAGAATTTTAAATGCATAAAAGAGGAATTTTCGTACTTTATATTTGATTAGTTTTTTAAAATAATTGTTTTTGGTCAAAGCCAGCGTTAGTGTGTACGAATGATGGCTTACATTCGTGGTCGTTTAGAAATCTAGTTTTTTCAAAAACATGCTTCACGATCACAATACACAAATTTAAATAAGGACTTTCTCTAATTACTTTTTTCTAAAAAATATAAGGAAAAATGTTTCTCTACGTTTATTTAGCAATTGATCACCAAAGAGCGCACTACGCGCTTAAGAGCATTACTTTTATCCGTAATCGATTATAAGCAATCCAAAACTTTGGGCCTTAAAATAAACGAGAATAAGACAAAGTAATTTATTTTGATCAATAAAACTTCATAACGTAGGGAATATGACGTTGCCTTCGAAATATTCAGCGTTGAAGTTGTTAAAAACTCCATGTAGGAAGCAGTGTAAACAACAACAACGATCTCAGCTTGGAGATCAAGCGAAGAATAACTCTTAGTAATCGATGCTACTTTTATGATTATTAAGAAACAACTTTCTTTCTCGCCGAACAAAAATATCTCAACATAAGTCCCGCATCCTATACGTTCTATTATATGGCACCGAAACTTGAGTGTCAGATGAGTTGATTTTGGCAACGTTTGAGGGTGAACGTAAAAAAGGCGTTCCAATTTCTTTTAGAATGACCAGGTGGAACAAAGTTGCTCAATTGACACCACAAAGTAGACCATAGAAATTCCTGGCGCTCTATTATACTTCATGTTGAAGCCGTCCCCCGGCTGCAAAGGCAACTTGAAAGAAATATTTAGTTGGGAACTTAGATCGCTCACTTTTCTCCGTAATCTAATCTAACAAATATTTATTGATCGATCTTATAAAAACTTGGTAACAGAGTAACGATATCAATACACGGAAAAACTACTCATAGAGAACTTCAATATTTGCCATTTCAATATAATTTTCCACCTGCTTGAAATATATAAAATTTTTAGAGAGGGAAATTTGGTTTTCTATTCATAGATGAATGCAAGGAGTGAATTTCCAAACACAAATTTCGATGGCATAATTCATGACTCACACAGTGGTAGCCACACGCAATTGCACTCGTAATGCCTTTCAGCATTTTAAAAATATTATATTATTGAAGAGAGTGATTAAAACATTTAGCACATCATCGCAATTCAATTGAACGTTCATACATTTTTCTATTTCTAATGAAATGTATATATCTGAAATAGTTTGATGCCTTAAGACAAAAGAGTTGGGTACCTCATAATGCACGCCACTGCTAATAATTACGTGGAAGCATAAAACAAACATAATATATACATATATCACACTTGTAAGCAAATGGCTAGGGAAATTCTCATAAAAGTCTTATTGAAATTTGCTTGTTTCTCTTCATTTTGAAAGCATTCATGTTACTAGTTTTTTCGCCTTGTTGCGCTATGAAATAGATATCGATCTAATACTCATTTTTGTTGCTAATTACTTAATATAATGACATTTGTTTGCAAATGGCATAATAATTTGTGGTTATTTAATTATAAGTTGACAATTTTGAAATTTGGTGTATAACGCCTGGCTGACTTTCCTTTTGAACAAATACCATGGGGTATATGAAATATTGATTAAATTTTATTTCTCTCTCTGTCTTGAAAATATATAATAGCTAAAACAAGCATCTAACCGTGGTGCAATAAATATATATCGTTATATGTGTATGTGTATGTGCGTTAATAAACATCAAACTATGAAACTACATTAAAGAAATATGTTAAAAGTAAAAACTTGTCCATATTTTGTATTTACTTGCGACCCGTATTTATAGTTGCAAATGGTTTTAGTATTAAAGATGTGTGTGTGTGTTTCAGGGTATTCAATAAAGTCGATTTCTATTTTAATCGGTTAAAAATACTTTTTTTAATCAATAAATCATTCAAAAAATCTAGGTGCATTGATTCGGTCAATCTAGTGTGGAAATAGAAGGTTCAATTACTAAACATACTTATAAAAAATTACGCTGTTTCCTCGAAGGATATAAGCAAAAAATTTTATTTTTATAACCATATGAAAACATAGCGTTTGGATCTCCCAAATATATAGACAATAAAATATATTATTAATGCTTTTTGATTATTGTGTTATAAAACAAAAGTAATATATCGGATTTAAAGAAAATATGGCGAGCTACAATGCAATTTTTGTTACAAGTTTCTATTAAATTTTTTTAAAAATTCTTTCACACAACTCTAAGTTAAATGCATTTATTTTATTAAACAGTATAAAAATCTCATTATTTCCCAATAATATCAGGTTTTTATTGACATGTTTGCTTTATCAGGTTGTCCTATAAACCTCTGGCAAATAAAAGCAAATGTGTGTCTTGGTGCGAAATGAAAGTTCAAGGATTAAACTTTATAGGTTAACAAGAACGATGTGTAGCAGCACACCGGGTAACCTCACACTAATAAATATATGAGTGTTTAAAACAAAAACGTTTGTATTGCTGTTGCAATGGAATTTTCTTTTTATATAAAATTTTTTTATAGTGTTTTAACAACTAATAACAATAACAATTATATGCATTTGAAAGCAGTTTTAAGTAAAATATTATAAACAGCAGTAATAATAGTAAATAATTACAATTAGAAAAAAATTTTATCTATAACACAAGACAATTTTAAAGACAATAATTGTTTGGAATAAATAATTATCAGTTTATTAATTTTTTTTTATTAATTACATAAGTTTTATTCCGCTTATGTTAGATTGTCAATAATGCATTTTGGATGAAAGCAACTTCTTTCCTTTAAGCAAACTCTGTACTTTTAAGGTTGTTCCATAACTTAAAATACAGCATATATAATCAGATTTGAATTTCAGATTCATATTTCAAATTAATTTATAATTGAGTTTCATAAAATATGTTTCGAATAGTTTCCAAAATAGGTTATGAAAATATAAGTTAATCACAATATTTCCTGCTTCCTTCGCCTTAATAAAATTTATTGTGAGGTCAGCATCACTACATTCCACATCTTAATCTTATTCTAAATACCACAACTCTTCTATTATCTCATGTGCTAATATTATGTGTTATACGAGAAGTTCTGATATCAATGGAAAGTTTATAATTATGCTGGTAAATTATATGTTGAATGAATCATCCCGGAATTCTAATAAAAATATATTATTGATTATGCTGAGATTCATAAGATGACAATGATTCTTTCGCTGCTAGAAGCTCTGATCAAATAACATTTATTTTGACGAAAATAATAATAAATATAGCTATTGATACCCATAATATTGTAAATATGGTAACTCAAAATATCAGATAACATCAATACATCTTGAGATTTTTAATTGTTCCTGCATCTTTAATCGACCGTAATATTACAGACCATCACCAAGTCTTTAAAATGTCAATCTTTAAGAGAATTTTAAATTTTGTATAAATACAATTTATTTTTATATGATAACCCGTCATTGTTGAGTATTTAAAGATCGAATTATTCCTCGATATACTGCCGTGTTGAATGATGTCGCATTGTCAGGGAAAAGCGACATTCGTTACTATTTTTAATAATACACTGACATATAATACGACAGACAACGTTGCAGTGGTTTCTTGCTGTGCGCTTTTTATTTAATTTTATGAATCCAATGCAAGTATTTTTCAAAGCAAAACAAGTGTCTAAAAATCAAACCTCAATTAATAAAGTAAATTTTGTTTTAATAAAGCGTTTTCTGTTAATTCAACACCCTGTGTTTTTCCAATTTCGACTCTAGTGGAATAGATACGCAATTAGATTTTGTGAATATGCAATATGAACAGAAAAACTCAAACATCTTTCATATGCCTAAAAAGAAAAGTTTTTGGTAATAATTTCTTTCAAACTCTCTAAAACTTAATTCTATTTTAACCATAAAAATATATAACCTTTTTGTAGAACTTAAAATGCATCAAACTTTTGGTCTTGGTAAAGATTTTTACACTTTCCTTTCAAATTGCAAAATAGTTGCTAGCAAATGGCAAAAAAAACTAATTAAAGCCTGTGCGTTTACTTATATACAATAAGCACTGGCAAATCCTTAGAAATTCTGTCAAGAAAATAACCAAAACCAACAAACAGATATTCTTATAAAACAACTAACACAAGGATGTGTGTAAAAGCAGGGGTCTCATGGTATTCCAAATCAGCAGTGCAAAAAATCTCTAAAATTTCTTTTAAATAAATTATTTTGATTAAATAAAATTTACCAGTTAAGCTTACTAGTTAAGTACAAGAGATAATAATTAATAAAGTAATTAACTTCCTTTGGGTATTAATCGATTAACGTCATAAGGCAATGAAAGTTATACACGTAATTGACAGCACGGATTGCATTCTTGTGCCGAAATATAGAAACCAATGGGTGTTAATCATTTCCGGTGTAAAATATTGCTGTTGGCATGGGCGACGAAGGTCGTAAATTCAATCCCACATTCAGTCAGAATCCAACGTGGAATCTATTTTTGATATAATATGACTACTTTTAATAGCAAAATGATGATATGAAAACTCGTACTAGATCTCGAATATATTTCTTAGCATTCTAGCTGACGATATGTTTTTATATGAATAATAATATCATCGTTTATCAAAATGTGCACAGGTTGTGCGTTAATGCTACCTGAAATATGGCTGTCTTCTGCAGAAGTACCAGAAAAGTGACTGCGGGTTACAAGTGGTTAGTAAGAAAATCGGCTGATGTCATTTCCCATAAAATATCATTTGAAAAACTGTATCCCCGCATGTCTGTACATATGTTTGTGTCATCCATGCACTTTCTTAAGCTTATATTTGCACACTCATGTGCTACAAAGCAGACTTTGCATAAGAGTATTTTATTTAATATATGATTATATATTTTTATGCATGCACTCTCATAAATGGGGTTTTCTATTTAATATCAGTGTGCTTAGTTCAGTTTCAATCTTCTTATTCTTATTCTTGTTTTGTCACATGAAACTATTCCTAACCACAATGAAAATTTTATTTAAAAAGTATGTGTTTGCTTATAAACACATACTTGGACAACATTCCTTTTCATTTTCGCAAAAATATACATGCAAACATACATGGGATTTTTTTTCAAGTTCATTTTAAAAGAGAACTAATCTAAAATAAAAGTCATTATAGATTCAAATTGTTATAAAAATTTAAATCTTGAGATTCCAAGAAGATTTTGTTGAGTAGAAAGCAATTAAACTGTGTTTGATTTTATTTTACAGAAATATGAGGTGCAAAGGAGAAAACAGGATATATATTTCAAAATAGTCGACTTGTATGATTAATTTAATTTTTATGAAACTACATAACAGAAAATATTATTAATTTACTTCTGATTCGTTTATTATAATAAATTCAAAGCAGCAGATATATCCAATAAATACTTTAACAAGGAGCCTGGTAGGAGAGCCTGATTAAAGAACTCTTCGATTTAAAAATGATTCATATATCGATTCTAATATTAATGAAATGAAATACCCTCTTCACAACTACCCCTCTTTAATATAAAAGTGCTTCAAACAATTTATATTTTCTCCAAAGATGTTAAAATAATTGCCAACAGTATGCTGTTGCAGTAAAAGAATGTTCTACAATTAAAAACAGCTTAAGTGCACTGATTAACTTAATAATCATTTTATAATTGGCACTCTTCTTATAACGCTAATCACTCAATTAGCTACTTTAAAGTATTTCTGCTTCTTTCTAGAAGAAGTAGAACTTAGACTTGAGCTTAAAATAAGTGAAATATAATTTATAACTTAAAGATGATTGAATTACAAAATTTTATAAATTTCAAACATTATTGCATTTGTAGTTTGCCATCTTGTTGAAAAGAGCCAAAGTTAAAATAAAAAAATATGAGAAAATATAAAATAAAACAGACTCAGTGTCTCTATCCTTAACACAGTTATTAAGTTCTGTAAAACTCAATATATGTTTGTATGTATGCACTGCTTGAATACTTGCTGATATTTTTTTCTTTGTTCTCAATACAAAAACAAGACTAGGAAATAGTGAAATAATGCAAAAAGAAGTAGTAAAAAAACGAAGATACCGTCTTGGCAAGGGTCAACAAATAATAAAATAATAATCAAATCATAATGTTACATCCGAACATCATTTCACAATAAAGCTACTTAAAGCAGGATGCTGGAGATATCTTCAGCTAATGCGAAACCTAATAGGAAAGAAGGAGAAGGAATTATTTATATAATAGCAGCCACTATCTTAGGTGAAGAAAAAAGTCAAGAGCTCAAAATTTCAATATTGGAAACAAACAGCAAGCCAGAGCTGCCCAATGAAAATATTTTCGAGGAGTCAATAATAAAATAACTACACTTTTTAGATGTTTAAGTCACTATTCACAATAAAAATATGTTTATTACATCCATTTCAATGGGATATACAGTGGAACTCCGATATAGCGAAAAGCCTGACCCTCGCTATTGCAATATTTTTCATACAAAAATACACTACAACGAAGTACATATTCGATCCTGAACTTTATTCCGCCTTCTCATACTGAAAAAAAGTATGCAGCCTTTTGTGCCGTTTTATATGTTCTTATTTTTAAAACATTACCAGCGTATCTATAAGCAACATATACGTGACTCTTTTAACTCCTATAATATGCAATAAAAGATGGTTTAAACTGCTTTAAGCTTCAATTTTTTTCGTTTCTAATATGATCCTCCTTTAATCTTTTGTTTCCATAATCGTTTCTTCTGAATACAACTTCTAATGAACACAGTATTCTTTGACATTCTTGGTTCATTTCAAAACTCATATGTGTAAACAGTTGACCCTGAAGACAATCCCTGTAACCTTGGGCTCTTCGATCTAAAATACTAATATTTAATATTTCAAATCAACCGATTCCCACGTGATAAGCTGTGACGAATGTAGATTTTGATAAGCATCAAAAAATCGAGGGCCACTAACTGATCAGATGTATAATATCTGTTTTTTTTCAAAAATATGTCAGCTTTTTCGGAATGGGTTAACTGATTTTGACCTGGTCTTATGAACTTAGCTTTGAAAAGTACCAGTTTAGTGTGGTTCGGTTCAGACGTTCGAAACTTGCATGCGGATCTAATAACACAGACACACATACAGATGCAAAGATACGATCCTAATATATGTTCGCAACGCATTCCGGAGACTCAAAACGTCGCGATGTGATAATAACTCATATATTGCCAAACGGGGTAAAACCAACAATTTCCAGATTCTTTAAAATTCTCAATATCCATCGGTTAGCAATATCAGAACACATTCATAATCAACTGAAACGAAACAATAAACAACATGCAAACACGATAAGTCCAGCTTCGGAAAAATTTTTTGATATCGCAAAACGTTTCTATTTAACGAAGTACTTATTCAAAAACCTCTAGCCTACAAATATTATGATTTAACTTTATTATTCACATTCTGATAGGAAATGATTTTCTTGCATTCCCTCAAAGGTGGAAGTACATATAAAGCTTCTCTTATATCAGTTTGTTTGACTTCATATATCAACTTTGCTGAGATACTTTTACTCTAATATTTTTTTTTATTTTAAAATTATTGACAAACATTTTACTTAAAAAGTTCTTGCTGATGCGTTTCAAGACTTCGCGAACTAGAAAAACTTGTCCTTTACAAAAAAAAGTCGTACAGTTTTTAATAGTAAATATACGTGTAATTAGAATTTTGAGTTATTGTCAGTGATTCAGAAACTGGGATTTGAGGAGATTCTCTTCCTTAATTTATTTTTGCATTTCAAAAAGCAACGAAGTTTTAAAAGAACAAAAAGAAAGTTATAATTTGTATTCGAATCGCAACTCAATCTTTGCCTGCAATTCTATTTCATTTCTATAAAACATGCAGTACATGTTGGACACTTGTGCTTCCTCTTTTATCTGTACACTGTTGATGTGTGTAATGAATCTTAGAGAAAAAGACAAAAGAAAATAAAGCCACCTCACCGAACATTTTCTTGAGCTTTATAAGACATGAAACGAGAAAAAAAATTACATCACCATTTTATTGTCTTTGGTGTAAGCGAATGTGTGTGTGGGTGTGTGTTTTGTAAAGAGATTAAATCGCTTTCCCCTCATACAGCAGCATCCTTAGAAAATGTTATCAGTGAATAGCATCCTATAGAAGATATATTGCCACCATTTCTTGAACCAATAATGATATTTCTGCTAGTAAAAGATGCTCTGCTGTTAGCTAAGTGTTTAATTTATTTTTTCTTGTTGTAATCGTTACCTTTAAATACAGGGATAACTGTAGCGGCGTAAGTAGCTGATGGGCAGGAAGGGTGGATGGTGTAGGAAGGGTGCGCACGTTTACTTAAGCTGATTTTGCTCTCAATATCTACAAGTTTTTCTTGAAACTTTTTTCTTTTTTTTTCTTTTCTTCCACAGTACACACTGTTGATTTTCGCTTTGCTCGTTGGTGCTGTTGTTTACTTCTGCTATCCTACTTTAATTTTAATTTTCATCATTAATCGATTAGCATTCTGCACTTATTGCAGTTCTTTACTTTAAAGGCTAAAACAACATCACGAGGATGATGACGAGTGCTATACAATTTCTCTCTGTTTTTAATTTTATTTTCCCTGTTGCTATTGTCTTCATACCTTCACAGCATCTTGGCAATCATTGCCGTTATTATCTATAAGTTACATATTAAACAAAAAAGTGGCTGGAAGATGCTTGAGAATTTTTCTTCCTATAACAATACAAATGTTGTCTTTTTAATACTTATTTTCAGGGCTTAAGCTGTTGTAATGCACAATGGGTTGTTTATGTATATCATAATATATTTTTCCAGTCACTTTTGAGCCAATTTATTGATTAATCCCCACTGATGTTGTAGGTGCAATATTAGCTCTATGCATTTAGTATATCAATAAACGTAATTTTATTAAATTAGATGATGACCTAATTCTGCACACTACCGACATTGAACCTCAATTATGTCTCAGAATCATTGAAAATATGGCATATTCTTTCACACTCAAAGAAAGTTGAAGACGACTCTCCAAACATATGGTTGGACCACCCGTTACATTTATAATAAAACGTTTTGTCAATTTCACAAGCCAGAGCGCGACTATAGGAAGGTTAAATACTCTTTAACTGCATCGATCTTATAAGCCTATATAATTTTTTAAATTTGTAAAGATCACTATACTGTATTAACTTTTAAAATGATTTGGGGCTGTTCTAGATGAAGTGCTCTCTATATGTTCCGTTTCGGAACTCACTTTATTACTTAATTAACATCGCTGGCCTAACATCCTAAACATCCTTTTTCGATCTCAAAGAAGTATTACTATAGTGTTTTACAAAAAGTAGAAGTTTTTATAATTTTGTTTGCTTCCATTTCACAAACAAGTCCCATTGTATGAAGTTTAGGTAATTTTTGCTACGAGTATTACAGTTCTTGTCATTATTGTTGCAACTATTGTTTCTCTTGTTTTACTTCCCGCTTAACTACTTTTGTTTTAAATTGTTTTTTGCTCGTGATATCTTTTCATTTAACTTTTTTTGCATTTTTTTCCTCTTTTTGTATTCATACCAACACATTATTGAACTTTAGCAATAACTGTTTTGTTGCATTTCGCCATTCTTTTATTTAACCCAATACTTGGCTTGAATTTCATTTCTTAAGTGTTAGCTTGAGTAGAAAAAAGTGATTCTGGAATGCAAGATGTTTCATTCATTCATTAGTATTTCGGTTTGGTATTTTAAGCACAAAATTTCTATCATCAACACTAAACAACACCGTCATAGTACAAGAATGCAATCAAGACATTGTTTTTGTTTAGTGCTCATGTGTTCATATCAGTTGATGATGTTACTTATTTAGTATTTATTGCTATTCTTATTTCGACATTCTTTTCTTTGTATTCAATGATCAGCAGTGCATTTTATAGGATGTTCTACTTATACGGTATTCATTTGGGTTGCCAACAACAATGAACCAAAAATTTTGTTTTATTCTTTATTGATTTGGTAGGTATGCATTGAATTATTGTTCTCAGAGTTTTTATTGCTGGAACTTTTGCTTTGTTCAATAATCTTTTAAGCTGAAGAAGGCAACATATATTTGCTAATCATATGCTTGTGTGTTATGAGTACGTATACTCTTTTCATTTCCTTCAGTTGGAGGCATTTAATACTCTCCTATTTCTAGAAAATTTTACTTTTCACTAAAATCTTGGAAATCAAGTTTTATATATGCAAGTTTGATAACACAACAATCCTTTCGGCATGTGCTGCTGTAGTTTACCTCACTGACATGTTTGCAGTATTTCCGTGTGTAATTCTACGTAAGAATACATTCATACGTTTTAATATAGAGACAAAATATTTCATAATTAAAAGATATAACAAGCAAATAATTGCATTTTTTTTTAATTGGCATTGCTTTTAAAAATTTAATGAAAAAAGGACTTGATTATAAATCCAAACATATACTCGTGCAAACATTCTTTAATATAAAACAGTTGCTGTTGTAGATTTGACTTAGTTCAGTTTTAATGACACATAAAAGTAGAGGAAAGGCAAAGAGAAGCAAAATTCTTAAACGAAATGAAAAACGAAGAGAAATGTGCAACTACAACAACTGCATTAAATCTTGTTTGCAGTTGTTGAAAGCAAAAAATATGAAAAAGGACGAAACTAAATAAAGAAAGAAACAGGTATCGCCTTTTTCCGTCCTTCACTTTCACAATACCACAACTACATTGACAAATAAATATACAACTACTGAAACAACTACGGCTGTATACAGGAAAATTAAATATATTCCTTTTATGTCGTCGTCTTATTTTCTTTTTTATGTACGATATATCTTTTTTAATTTTCTTATTTACACCACATTGTGGTGTAGCTTATTATGCGTTGCAGCTGTGGTTTGTAACGGGCTAATGAAACTGTAGGTGATTTTGCGTTCTTGTAGAAAGTGCATACATTTTAAAAGCAATTGTTTTAATTTTATATCTTTAAATTTTAACTTTTAGACTGATTTCAACCGTGTGACTTGTATCATGTTTCTAAAGTAGGTTTGAGATTCAAAATAATTGATATTTATAATAATTGAAGTACTACAAGTTTTTCAGTGTTTAAAAAATTCGATCCAGGAGAGCTACACAATTCCGGAGGGCATTAAAATTATAAACATTTTTCAAATGATTCGGTATCAAAAAATTTTAGTTTTCCATATTAATTTTTTCCTTGACAGATGAAAACTTCTACTGACTTCTACATTATGACAGCATGTTGTAGAGTGCAAGAGAAACAACATAAGGTAAAATATAAGCACATAAAAGTTGCAGTGTTCTTGCACTATTTATTTTTGTGTATTTTTCTTTTTTTATATATTAAGAAAATACTTAACATTTCAGTTTCTTGCTCTGTGCCTAAGGCATGCCCAATTAAATTTTTTACTTTGTGCTTATTACAAAGTTATTTAAATGAATGAGTAAATGAATGAATGGGCGAATGCACGACTGAAGAAATGATAGAACAAATGAATTTAATATGAGGTACGAACGAGGAGTAGTCAACCTAGTTATTTTGTGAAAATGCTAAAAGAAATGCATAAATGTTTCCTTGTTTACACATACAGCAGTTGCAACTGAAATATACATATATAAATGTTTTTTTCGTTTCTATAAATTTTTGAATTGTAAATAACAAACATTTTACATTAACAGAACAGTTTGCTTCAAAATACCTTTGAAATTTATATCAACTTACTGTCGTTTTACTGGACTAACTGAAAAGAATAATTTTTGGGATATATATTTTTTTAGATTAATGCTAAAATATATAATTCATGAAATCTATTTTATCATTGAAAACAAGTCTTGCTTAGTTAATAATATATTAAAAAGCTTATCAGCAAGTAGGTTGCAAGTTAGTTGATATATAAAAACTATTTTTAAGGTTGTGATATGAAAAATATCTTAAAAAAGTCCTCAGATATTTTGGGCTTCTTCGTCGGTATATAAGCCTAATAAAGTAAAATGGCTAAAGCAGCGTAAAATAAATAAAAATATTGATTTTTAAGAATAAATCTCTACAGTTTTAAATAACTTAGCAGTAAATTAATAATAAATTTGTAGTTTAATAGTTTATTTATGATACTTAAAGGCATTGAAACTTTATCTATTTTTTTAAATTAAAATATTTTTAGAATTTTAGTTTTGTTTTAATAAAATTGTTCGACAAAATATCTTGGGCCAGGAGTTATATATTTGCAATGTCTTAAAAAATATAAAATTTGTTTCAGTGTATTTCTGCACATATTCACATAAGAATTTTGGTAGTAACTAAAATACATAATTTAAGAATATAATCAAGATATAATTAAAAAGTCATACAATTTCTACATAAATATTGAAAAAGTTTCTTATATTTGGTTTAACTATTCTGACATAAAAACATAATAAATAAAATCATTGTTCAACATTCAGTTCATTAATACAAATAAATGAAATCAATTTGTTATTGTCACCAGGACGAACATTTCCGCCAATTTCCTTTTTCAATTGAACATAGTTTTCTATAGTTAAATTATTTTCAATCAACGAGTATTTTCTGTTTATTTATTTTACGCCTTTACGATATATTCGTCATTATGTCTTAATTTTAGTGGCAACGTAAAATAAAGTCGTCTTGTACTTCGAATTGAAAGGGCAACAAATTTCCAGGTTAGAGGAAGGAAATTGTTTAGATAACATCGTTAAGGTACAAAATATTGTAAATAGCGAAACTTTTCTTATTGTTTTTGGCAAATATATGAATTTGTATTTGATAAAAAATATATTAATTTGTTTTTATTGTTCACTTTTATTTAATGTCATTTGATTGATTACGTGCCGTATGCTAAAGTGCAAGAGGGATTGCGCCCGAAAAAACGCCGTTTCGACCTGGTTCATCAGTCACTTTATCATCTGCTGAATAAAACACCCTATACAAATAAATCTTATCTATTTTAAAACTAAATTATTGTTCTTTGTAAAACTGGGTTGTTTAATTACATAACATGCATTTTGTATTTTTAAATACATTTTATCTCAAAATAATCATTCTTTTAAAATCCTAATAAAAGTTATATAAAAACAATTATTTGGTTTTAATTTAGTTTTAATTAAATATCTTCGGAAAATTCCATTTATTAATAAATTTTTAAAATTGAAAATCAAATCGAATGTTTTACAATGAAATGTATTTATTCAGCCCTTTTGTTGTGGAAAAGATCACCTCAAATATTCCAGTTTTATTTAATACCACAATCGAAAGTAAATCTTATTGTTAGAAAATAACTTTAAACAACAGTTGTTTGTTTCGTATTATTTCAAATGCATACAACTACACATATAGATAGTAGATAATAAAAATGTATGATAGAAGAAATAATTAAATGGAATAATGGCAAAAAATAACAGCATCATATTTCTTTTTATAAGAATGAAATGCAAATTTTTACAAAAATTAAAGGGATATAACAAGGATATCGCCCACTACAAACGATATCCTTAAATTGCTTTTTTTTAGTTTTCCATCTAAAATGTTGCTTGCACTTTTCTTATATATACTTTAAACAATTTTTTATAAAATCTTACATTCATGTCAAGCAGAAAATATAAAATTTCGGGTTCAATCAGTTATAAGGAAGGCATTTAGACTAGATTTCGACGGAAAATAGGATCATAATATTTCTTTTTCGGTATCGTAGAATTGGAGGACAAGAAAAATAAATTTCTTTTTTTTTTACATAATAAAATTCTTTTTTAGCCGTTTTTACCGTATTTTCGAATAATTATCCAAGCCGATATAAAATAATTTTTACGAGTTGAGATGGTCTAACCTTTTTTCCAAATGCAAGCAATTTAACAGCTTCTAAAGCTTAAGTGACATTCAATAGATTTTCGAAATACTTATTGATTAATATTTACTTCTATACGTTACAGATATAAATATAATTACGATTAAGTTGGCCACTTATAGTTCAAAACTTAATTTTCAAGTTTTAAATTCCGAGTATTTAGATTAACAAACAAAACAATTATGCAAAAAAAAAAGAGAAACGGAAAACAGTTTATTTTGAATGAGAAAAAATTTGGCTAAAATAGCAAAGTACACAGACAAATGCTAATATGCATGCAACCAAATTGTGCAAAAGCGAAAGAATTATAATAATAATAACACAAACTCATCGCGTTGTTTTATTACCGCCAACACACAGGGAGCATTTGTGTTATTTCTTTTTTCTCTTTTTTTATAAAGAAACCAAAAAGCTTTCGTACACTAACAAAAATTTATTTAAAAAATCAAAACAAACATGCAAACAAAAAAACTCCAACCCAATAATGGCCAACGTGTGGAGTTTTAAAAGAGCAAGTAAAAAATTAAAAAGGTCGTTTTGTTTTTTGTTAGTTACTATTAAGAATTGGTGAATTAAATGATTGTGTATAAACATAATTATTATATATATATATATATATATATATATATATACATATATATATATATATATATATATATATATATATATATATATTATATACTATATGTATATATAGTAGCTCCTTAGAAAATATCTCATCTCATTTTATTTAAAAAATATATTTTTTTATTAATTTAGAAAAACAAAATGTTGATATGATATAAATAATTAAATTCTATGTCCTATTTTACATTAACTAAATCATTCCAAGCGGCCTACTTTGGGTGAAGCACAGAATAGATTTAAAAAATATATCCATACACAATACAATATCAGAGGAGTGCAAGGTAAAAAATAAAACTTTAATTTAATTTTAGCACACAAAGCATTTACTTGTGTGCACGTTCATCGATTTACAACATTAATCGTATTTATCTTTACACATTTTAAACTTGACTCTTGAAATCAAACATTTTAAAATTCATTTACTTTTTTCACCTCGAAAGCACTGCAAAGACTTGTGGAGCATTAAATGCATTTAAGACATAAATCTTAAACTAGAGCTACAGCAAACCCAGTGGTGTTAAAATGAAACAAGGAAAAATAAACACGAAGCGAAGAAACAAGAACATTAATTTTACGGAAAATAACATAAATTTATTTTTGTAATTATTTCTGGAATTAGTAGAAACAGAATTTAAGCCAAAACTTTTCCAATATAAAAAAGGCGATGATTACACACAAATAAAATCGTAATAAATTTTTAAACTTTAACAAACAGTAGCAGATTAATATATACAAGTGATTTTTCAGCGTTTGGATCTGAAACCAAAAAAGGGACATAACAATTAGTTTACTTTGTGCAGGATGTATGGAAATACGTGTGCCTTTAGAACAGAACAGGAAACGCAACAATAAATTAAAAATCTAAATTGCAGTCTTAAATAAGTTTTTAAATAGAAGAAGCATTTAAAATTAAGAAATATTTTTGGTAGGAAAGAACTGGCAAATCTAAAAGGATGCCTTTTCAGATTTGTTTAATCAGGTTGAACAAAAATCTCCAAAAGAGTTTAATTTCATAATAACTTTTTACTTAAAACATAATTGTTTTTATCTATTTTTATTACATTATTAGAAAATATTTTTAATTTATATAGGAAAAATTATATAGCAGATGGCCTCCAAATTTTATACAGTGAATATTCGAGCGTCGGGTGTTATTATATTGATTTGCACATTCATGGTGAAAACAATCAAATGCTTTTTTTTTAATTCTTAGATTTATAAATCCTTAAGTTCAACTGATTTAATATATTGTGGCCTCGGCATTTGCACACGTATTTTATTTTATTTGCACAACTATAATAAGCAAACAAACATCTATAATACGATTGAATAACAGAAACATACTGTTGTTACATTTAGCAACTATTTTTCATTATATTTTGCTTATATTTCGTTAGCTAAAAGAAAAGGAAAATTAAACAATTGGTTTGTTGTATTTAATACTTAATAATATGGCTACCGCTTTTGCCTTACATTTGCTGGAGCTGCTTGTTTTTCCAGTATGTGTACTCTGTCTTAATAACAACAACCTCAATAACATCACAATACCGAAACCAACTACAACAACTAATATACACATTATTTAATGGTACTAAACTAAAGCTCATACAATTTTAAAGTTGAATCAATCATTTTCAGTTTGATGCACATCAGCAACACCATAGTGCAGTCATAAACACACACATACATACTCATGCAGTACAACAACGACTGTTTTACTTGCTCTGCGGGCTTTACATGCGACTGTATAAACCCGAGGGTACAAGTTGAATTAAACTTAAAATATTTTATATATCAACTGAATATTTGCTTAAAAGTAAGTGTTGAAGAGTTTACAATAGAAATGAGTTTTTGACAAATCTGCGAGAGTCCCATGCAGGACAAGTAACTAAGCCGCCCAAAGCTTTTATGAGGCTTTTCCATTTTTCGAGCGAACCCTTAATATAAACTATAGAAAGACTATCGGAGTGTTTCATTCAATGCGTCACTGTTATTACACTAACTGAAATGGTGACAAAAAAAAAAAACTTCTTAAAGTTGGAACCCATTGTAAAAATCTTTATACAAGATTATGATTTTTACTATCTCCAGGTCGCAAGTTAGGGATCTTATTAACTTGTTTGGAAGCTCTTTCTTTACTGAGAACTTATCTATCGATGTATTCAGTGAATTATTATGTTATTAAGACGATAAAAAATCAATTGAAGCAATATTTTCAAAGACAAAAAATATATAAATAATATGACTTGAAAAAAATGATGAACCGATGTCATAAGGACTTAGTGTCCTATATCAGATTAATATTGCGAAAGCTACGCATGAAATTTTCTCATTCCAATTTCTACAAAACAGGGACGGTTTTCGGAATCAATTAAGTCACGTAGCCAAGTGATAATAATCAAATGCATATGAAGGCTGATGAGAAAATGCAGAGGCTTTCGAAAACAGCGCTGAATGTGTTGAAAACTGAATTAATGTTGGTTGTATCCACTCTATCCTCTAAATATTCGACATGCCTTTCAAAAATTGGATTATTAATAACGTAGATATATATAAAAGAAAGTCCAGAATTTTAAAACTGACAGAAATTGAGATCAATGAAGGAGCACTTGCTCCCCTCTTTTTTAAGAGAAAACATTATTTAACAAATCTTATGCATCCAATTTTTCGATTAATTATAGGGAAGCCCGCCTATTTACACGAGCATTTAAAATGCTTAGAGGTAGTAGTTGTTGTGCTTTCGCTATACAAATATAAGTGTATTGAAATTGCTGGCTGGCAGTACACTTTTACTTTGCTAAAGATGCTGCTGTTTTAGTTGATTGTTGTAAGTGTTGTGTAAAGTTTGTTGTTGTTGCTGAATTTGGCAACCATAAACTACACCAGATTATACTCGTATATACAGACAAGGATACAAGCAAACATCTACTTTATATATCTCTAGTGTTATTGTTATTATTTTTTTCCCCTTTTTTGGTGTTGGTTTGTTTGTTTTTATTCCGAACATTGTAGTTTATTCATTCAGGGTTTACTTACTTCATAGTTGTTGTACTTTACGTTTTTAATATTATGAAATAATTCTTCGTAGTAGAGCACACACACACATACTTTGTGCTTTGCCTTTTTTTTTACTTGTTCCGGATTATTTTGCTATTTTAATGTTCTTAACTTGGTCTGTGTTGTTCATTTTTGTTAGAGTTGATGTTGCTGTTTTTAGTGCTATTTGAGGTGTTGTTGTTGTTTCTGCTGCTGAATATTAATTTTTTCTTTCTATTTTTTGGTTTTCTGGTGTTAATTTTTGTTGGTTTATAAAGTTATTGCTACGCCAATGCACAACTAGTCACAAATGTTCACACACCAACACACTACATTTGCGTTCTATTTTAATTCATTATGAAGCCATGTTTAGTGTTTGAATCATAGTAGCCCCAGTGGTGGGTAAAACGTCACATCTTCATACTCCATACTTTTGTGTATTAATACATTTTGGCCCCTTTCTTTCTCTTTGTTCATACACTTTGCTTTACTGCTCATTTGTTATGGTTACTAATCTTGTGTTAACCTTCTACAACCCTTTTTTATTTCATATATATAATCTTTTTTTTAATTTTTGCTATTTTTATTATTTATTTTACTCTCTTTAAGTACCGTTAACGAGCAAAAACTAATAAGTTTTTAAATGAAAACGGAAGAATTTGCTGTGTATTTTTCGCCTTCCTTCCGTTTCTTTCTCTACTAATTTTTTTTTCTGCTTTGCTTTTCTTTATTGTTACCGAGCGAGCGGGTTTAGCTATTGTTTCTTCTTCTTCTTCTTCTCTTCTGCTCTATACCCTTATTTTTATTGTTATCGTTATCTATCATAAACTACATACATTTTTATATAAAAATATATAAATTTTTTGCTCTCCCCTGTTTTAATTTTGTTTTGTTTTTGTTCTTATTAATGTAACATCAGTCTTTTTATTGCTTCTGAATTTTTGTTGTTGTCATCTTGGTGCAATAGTTCATTTTAATCTTCATGTAGTTTCAAACAGGATTTTTAAAGTTGTTTCTTTCTTAATGTTCATTTTAGTTCTTGTTTTTAATCACTTTTCTGTCGTCATTTTCTTCGATGACTTTATCATTGTTCAAGTTCATATTTATGTTATTTTATCGCGTTGCTTTTCTTTTATTTCGACAGAAATTTTTAGTTTTTGTAAAAATTTTGCAGAGATTTCTGTGTTTTCAGTTTATTGACAGCTTAAATTATTTTATAGTTTATTAAGATGTTATACTTGTATTGTTAAAATGCGATTTCGTCAAATACGTTATTGTAATAATAATTTTTTTTATATTTAATATAATTGTTTTGTCTTTGATCAATTAGAAATGCTTCACTGGTTGAGTGGACCAATGATTTTTATTTTTCTAATTAAGTATAAAATGAGACAATATATAATCACATAAATTACAGCCTCCTTCATTGTCTTGAAAGTTTTGTAAATTTATTTTTAAATACCTAATTAAATGGACTGTATATGATCGTATCATCATCTTTCGTTTGAGGTAAAAGTTTTCTGTTCACACAAATCAAACTCTCTCTTGGATACATAAAGTTTCAGGAGTAGTTTTTCTGAAAGAACTTTCAAACTTTTCAAACGATAATTTTCAAACGCAAGATATTTATACCACCTGCAAGAAAAACTTTCGATCATATTAAAGTGTTGTAAAATTATATTATTTTCTTGCGCTGCTGGTATTGGAATGTGTGAAGAAATCGCCCTAACGGAAGTACACACGCAACTACGACATACAAACAGTGCAATATGTTTAAGTCATTTCTTCTTGGAAACTGAATAGCCCCCCAATCATTTGTTTATATTTGATTATTTGACTATTTCATTTGAGAATTATTTCATTTACACTGGGATGGTGAATCGTGTACTTAATTTTTACTTGAAATATCACTCATACGCTCACGGTAATTTCTTTTAATACAATATGCACACAATTTTCAACATCGAATGTTTATTATTTTTCCATGTTAAAGCAAAAAAATTATTTTCTGTAAGGATAAATTTTAGCATGTACTTATAAATATATGTTTTAAATGTTTATTCTGTTCCATTCAGCAGCTCAGCCGTATATATCATTTAAAATAAAACGATATGACCATGCGCTAGTAAAGCGAAAGTTGTGTGATTTTTAATTTAATGTAAAATAATAAATATTTTTTTGTAACATCAAACTATTTTAATTAAAATCGGTCTAGTATCGGAAAAACAAAATTTTCGTTGTTCGTTATCACATACAGAGAAAAAACGTATTCAAGAAGCAACCAACAAAAAAATTCGTTGTTATTTGACATAAACTCAAGTATATATTTCAATAATCGGACAACTTATGTTATTCAGACATTTTCTAACAAACTGCGTCAATTATTCGTTTTGTTATATTCGACACTTAAACTCAACAATTGCTTAAACAGACGCATGCTTTTCTATACATTTGTAAATCTGCCTGCTCTTTTATTTCATGGAGACATACATTTTAAAAACTTTCCTTTGCTTATTCTCATATAATATTTTATTTACTTTTTTAAATGTCTGTATTAGAATTGCCAATGGACTTTAGTATTCACATATTATCTTTGGCAGTATAATATGTGAAATCGGACCGCATTATTATGTTTTTATTGGTATTTATTTGAAATATTTCCCAGAATGTTCTGAAAATCGAGTTTATTTTAACCATTCGTTCAGTATATTATAATTTATTGTTTGATATATCGTGTCAATGGGATCTCTATCTATTTTTACGCAGGCCTGATAATAAATATATCCGGATATTTCCTATAATTCAAAAGGCTTAATATATATATTTCTCCACATATGTTAATAAACACCATGTGAGTCTTAAAAAAGGTTTAGTTTATTACACAAGAGCTAACGTTGTTTTGAAAGAAACGAACAAGTAGCCACTGTGCAATGGAACTGACAAAAAATTAATTCAGTAATCCGTAACCCATATACGAACTGACGAGATATGCACATGTGCATAAGATTATGTCTGTTATTTTATTTTTACTTTTATTTTTTGATGATTGCATGCTAGTGGCCTCTAGTGCCCCTCTTTTAATGTTGTTTTTGCTTTCTTTTTAACTCTGTTTTAGTGTTGTTGTACTTGTCTTTTTAGTTAAGCTTTGTAAGCTGCCAAAAAATGCAAATAGTACAATGAATAGCAGCAGTAAATTTGTATGTGTGTACACCACTAGTAGAGAACCTACGAAAGTGTGTGTGTAAGATTTCAAGTGTGTTACTGTAAATATGTTTGTATAGATGAATAGATGTTTGCTTTTTATTTGTTTGTGTGTATATTTTTAAATGTACGAGTACACTTTTCTCCAATTTTTTTTTTGTTTTAATTTTTTTTTCTGATGGGCAAAAGCTGAAGGCCTTTTCACTTAACTTGCAGTTATATAAGAGATAAAAGCATTTTTAATATATATTTTTGTTTATGTTCTTGCTTCTGTGTTTTATATTTAAGGCAACATCATGTTGTTTTATCGTTTTTATAAATTTATATTTAAGTTCATTTTTGTTTTAGTGCAGTTGGGTTTTTGCTTGACCATCGTAGCTGTTGTTGGCTTTCTTGCAACAAGCTTTCCTTTGTTTCACTTTTGCTTTGTCTCTTTTATACTTGTTATTTAAGTCTGCCATTTGATTAGCAGAGTTGAGTTCCAATCATTTCAAAAAATGTGTGCTTTCCTTAAATTGTATTTCTTATTTTTAATTGTTTAAGTCCTTTAATTGCACAAAAGTTAAGGTTTTTCTAATTATTGATGTCATTTTAAAAAATTGTTTCTATTGTAGCATGAATAATTGAAGAAGTTCGATAATTATTGAATTTATAACTAAAAGATCTCCTCGTAGTTAAAACTTTTAGTTCAAAATTTTTCGATTGTAATTTCAGGTAGTCGTTATCAAAGTATATGTAGATTGAGGTATCACGTCCATTTGAGATGGTTGTTTGCAACGACTTAAAGTAGCCGATCGCGATAAAGTGAAATCATATATTTCTCTGACGGCTAATGCATACGATAGTTTAACTCTTGAGTTTTATCACTAAGTAAGGTTATTTTACGTTGAAAAAAGAACAACAAGTTGTCTCAATTCGTTACGGATTATGTAGAAGCTTTATTGACTTGCTGTCTGTTCTCTGTAAAGAATGAAGAAGATATTAAAAACACGATGATTTCAAGGCATGAACAAAAATCGGGACCATTTTTTTTTGCACACGAGCGATATAAAGAAGTAAATGGAGTTATAAAATGTTTCATGAATTCGGTTTTCCTTGATATATTTTTTTTAACTTTTCCTAACATTCGATTTCGTAGTTTCTACTTTGAAAGAATATTGGCAAAAAACCCGATTCTAAAAACCGATTAAAAAAAATTAATATAAATTCATAGTTTAAATGCAGAAGGTGCCTTCTAGGATAATACGAAGGCCTTAATATTGGAGCCAGTGGAAGCAGATGGGGCTGGGTTGCTATTTTGGTCTCATTTACAAACTCATTGCAAATAGACTGTCTGAGTTTAAGCAAACAAACCCGTTTTACGAGAGAATTCAATAGACTTGAGATTTGTTTCAAAAAAGATCAGAAATACGTTGGAAACTGCTACTAATCTGCTAAGATAATTATTGAATTAAAGCAACTCAAATTCGAATATGTACGAAGAAAAATATAGAGGCATATCTTGATATCGGAATCAAGAACTCAAATCGAAGCACAACAATCAAAAGTTAATAATAAATATGACATCTGAAATATAAAACTAAAACTTCATTTATATCCATTTCCAAAAATCATATTTTATAAACAGCAAGACACTCCTTTCAGCTTTCGGTGAAGCATATAAAAATATTAATTTCCAACGTATCACAACATTTTGATGGAATTATAATATTTTCAGCAGCTTATTTCTCTGCAATAGACTTTTCGCTCTTATAAAAGCATGATGGTTCTTTAAAATTCCACAATATCAACATTACAAATTACCAATAGATTTCTAAATTAATTATTTCAATATATAATCACCTTAAGAATCATGCTTTCACTAACTACCAACTTAAATCGTGTTGATTAAACATAATTTATCATCGCATACAATAAGTTTCTTTATGAAAATATTTTAAAAGAACTTTAAATGAGAAGAGAACGTAACACAATGTCGGGTAACTATAACTACTCTTTAAGAATTTTAGCGACCTCTAGCAAAACAAATAAAAACTATTTTATTTATTGCAATTTCAATTAAAATTCGAAAGAAAAACTGAAATATCATTTAATTAAGGAAAATAGTAGTCAACCCTCATTCAATTGAAACGCAAAAGTGGGAAAAGGGATAACATGATTTACTACTTTTGCTTTGATCCTTTTTTGCAGTTAAAGCAAACACAAAAACTTGCAAATTTACAGCAGAACTTTTGATGAAACATAAAACAAACACTCCACTACAATTACAGAAAACCAGGCACAACAACACTTTTTACATGAATTATGCAGACATCCAAGAAAGGGTAGCAAGAAGTAGAAGGAGGCAAATATAGTAAAAAAAAGGATTAAAGAAAATTCTATTCCAATACACATTCATACCAGTATTTAAAACTATCAGCGAATATCAAAAATTTAACGCTGGAGTGGTGTAGAGGGCAAAACTTGCAAATTACAATAAATGAAACATCAGCGCCAAAGTCTCAAGTATCATGGATGTATTGAAGCTAATTAAAAATATTATATAAATTTTTTGCTCCATTATATTTATAATGCATTTATGTAGAGATTATTTTGCTCAGTCCTCGGCTCTGTTTAAACAGTTTGTGTTATTTAAGATTCTAATGAATAATGAAAGAAAGTTCTTCTTAAATTAAAATTATAAATAAAATTTGTTAATTGCAGTTGTTCCAAGAATGTAAAAATTATTGCAAAAAACAGTCTTAAAAGCTAAAAATATATTTTTAACAGTGTTGGACTTTTACCAAATTGCAAAGAAATGCGAATTCTTTCCTTAATCCTTTTTCGAGGAAATGCGAATTATAGTCCGAATTGCAAGGAATTATACAACCATTTTTATTCAGAATATTTTCATTCCAGGATATTTGAATTGTTCCTTTCTGCCTTCAGAATTTAAAGTTAAAAAACCAAGAATACAACAAAATTTTAGGCCTAAAACATGCACACGCTTGTCAGGTTAGTACTTCATTTTTACTTTGGTTATGGCAAAGTTTGGACAGGTCCACGTTAATTCTGAGTGGGCTAATTATCAAAACTGTTAAATATAATTAGTTTATTTGTAAAATTTCATAGAGTTAAGCTCTCAAAGTGCTGTCGTGTTGATTTATCGGACTTCCTCAGAGATGCGAATATTTTATTTGCGTTAAATTAAGGCTGGCATATAAACGATCTGCACGCATACACACATAAGAGCAAAAGTTTGTAGAACTGCTAATATATTTTAACTATAAGAAATACTTTGATTCCATTTTCATTTATTTTATAAATAACAGCAAAACCTTATTTATTTACAACCAGTCCCAATGCGTTCAGACAACTGAATGGAAGACTAAATGGTGGCCTGTCACTATAATAGTGTTGTAAATAAATACAATATTGTACTGTTTTTATTTGATGGTATTGTTGTTGTTGGTACTGATATTGTGCCGCATGTTGTTGATGATGTTTTTGTTGTTGTTGTTACTGCTGCTGCTTTAGATGTTGTACGTATTTGTCATAGACTGATAGTTTTGTCTTTTAAAATGTTGTTTTATTGTCTCCACTTGATATCATTGTTAAATGTTTATTTCTGCTTGTCCCAATTGCACGTCCGTCCATTTCGATTCGTTGGCTTGTCTACTTGCTGGGGACGACAAAACAAAGGCGTCACAAGTTGTCTTGTGCGAATGTCTTTTGCTCTGTAAATTGTGACTACCATCCAGCCATCACTGCTGTTTGATGGTTTTAAATGTATTTTGTTTCAAATTTTATTACGTTTTTTTTTTTTCTTCTCTTGTTGTTAGTAACTTTCATTGGTAGATGTAATAAAGCTGATTGCGTGTCTACAGTTTTCTTATGTTACTCAATTCGACTTCATTCCACTCCTTTCCATTCTGGTTGTTTAATTTTTATGATTACAAAATTTTTGGCAATTGCAGCAAATAGTCACAATAAGACCTCATAAAGCAAATGCATTTAAGTCTCTGCATACACCAACAGAGCAAGACCGAGAAGCAGAGGAAATTAAATTTTTTTCTTTTCTTAATATTTGCCACTGTATTGTATGTCGAGATTTTACGAAGTGGTATCGAAAGAATAGAAAAGCGACACGCGCACCATCATTTCAAATCTAGCATTTTGAAACGTGACTTCTAATACAAACTTCCATATGAATATATTTAAACTATTTAAATGATATCAAACAAATGCTTTATTGTTGTTGGGACATGAAAGAAATTGTACATCGGAATTTTTAGTTTAAATTGAGTTCTGAGTAAAAGTTATAAAAGAAATTAGTAACTTCGTGGTATAAATGAAAACGAATTAATAAAATAAATAAACTAATATAATATATGGAATAGCTGTTCCAATATAATTGAGCAACGGAACGCTAGATATCGATAGATATCGTGGTCCGCATATTGCGATATTATATATATATATATATATATATATATATATCATCTGTAATGAAAAATTCGTAACCGAAAAAAAATTTTTAAGTTTTAAACTGATTACGATTTATATTAACACTGATATTGATGAAGCAGAAATCAATTTAGGTTTAAAATTGTATCATTTTTCATTGAAATTTTTATTGCCACATTGAATTCTGTTGTTTGTTGGCTGTTTGTTTGAGAAGAACAGCTGTTTTCTTAGGAGGCTACAACTTAATAATCAATGCATTTTAACTTGTTAGAATTCCTATTTTCGGTTTTGGTCTTGTGAATATTTTTTTACCGCGATATTTAAAATGTACTTACAAAGAAATGTAAAACTTTTTACCCATCATTGTTGATACTTTTAAACCAAAATTGATTTTGCACATTTTCGTACTTGAAAATTGAAACTGTGTTACTCCTTTTAATTGTTGAAAAATATACATAATGTCTCAGTTAAACAGGAACACTAATAATTACAACTTGTCTATCTAAAAGCATTAAAGTCATAACCTGCAAGTGGATGTGGGTATTTGTATTGACACTTTTTGTCATCGATAAGAAATTGCCTGTATTATTAATGAATACACAAAGACAGATACGTTCATAGAAATAGAGACATGTTCTTTGTACATACTTGTTAGTAAAAGTTATTGCTTATTTATATATCGTTTGCCTAAACTATTGTCTACATGTCTGTCACTACTGTCTGCAATTCAAAAATGCATACCAACTGAGTTTAACCAACCATATTCAAACACAAATGTGTGGCGAAATATTAATTGACTTTATATGCATTTCATTTCCTATTCAACAATATAAGAAAATTGGTTTAAAATTTATCATTATTTTTAAATTAAATAATTGTAAATATTTATATATATATATATATATATATATATATATATATATATATACCTTAACTAACATGGAATCGGAAGCGAAAATCGTCTGAGGAAATTATTTATTTGTTATTTGCAATTGACAGAGTAAAACAAGTGGTTCATTTCGTCATCTGAACTAATATTTTATTTGATATTGTACTTTTTACTAAAAGTAAAAATAAATTATCTTGACTATTATTTACATAAATAAAGTTTCCAGATACTTTTTTACATTAGGATCAGTATTCCATGGATGATCCCTATACATGCAAAGATTTGTTTTAGATCATAAAAGGATAGATGAATACAAGTTAGAAGATAGAGAATTTGTTGTATTTATTTTCACTCCGTAGTTAAAGTTGTTCTACCGTATTGATGCAGAAGGATGCTGCTATATTTTGCTCTTTAGTACAAGATGGTGTATATCGCTGTCGATAATGGTCACCGGGCAGGGTTATGCCTTCATCATTGAGACAAGCCGACAACAATTCATAGATCCGTGCATTAATGAAGATCAGAGCATATTCATGCCTGTTATGCATAGTCCAACTAACAACCATTAGATTCGTACTCTTGTGTTAATTCAACAGCATTTCAATTGAGCATCAGCAATTAAGTAAATTTTGAGGCCAAGATAATTTATTACAAAAAATTAATATATGTGAAATATATAATTCAACTTTAGTTCATATTGAATTGCTTTATATTTTATTTCATTTAATAAATTCTTCATATCACATTTTTAAATATGGAAATTACACAAGTCTGCGCAATTAAATAAAATCCAGTAAAATAAGAGAAGTATTGCAAGTTTAAGCCGAGGTAAATGAAAATTATATTAAAAATTAAATAATTTTGTAGTAAAGTCTTCGGCTTCGTAGCCAAGGAGAGAAGCTCTTGCAAACATTTGCGTTTTCCTTTTTCTTTTTTCTTAAACAAATAAACATGAATCCACTCCATTCTCGTGCCGTAATTAATTCATTTGTTAAATGTTTTATTAATTCATTTCGAAGTACATTTTACACATTTGGTTTTACCGTTACTAAGTATTCTCTAAGCACTTTCTGCTAAATTCCATGTTTAGATATACAAATGTGTGCGCATATTTGTGTGTGTGTGTGTGTGTGTGTGTGCATAACTTTCCATAGAATGGCACATTAAATCTATTATGTGTGTGTGTTGTATATTTGTGTTTCTAATTAACATTGTACATATGCGGTATAGTTAATGAATTATTTAATAGAATAATCTATTATAATTAACTTATCATTAAAGATTTTCTATTAAGAATTTTCTACAAGTTGCAGAAGCTTCCTTTGGAATAGTATTCCTTTAGGTAAACAGTTTGTTGGAGTAAAGCAAATGCCACTCAACATGATGGTTATTTTTGTATCATTGAAAAATAATTATAAAAAATATATATTCAGTATACGAAGAAAATATTCAAGCTCAAAGAGTTTTGTTCAATGACAACTTAATATTGTTTAGTTTTTGTTAGTCAATGAATAAATTTAATAAAATTTGTTAAGCACACAAGCAAAGCTCTGCTAGCATTTGACAGTTTAAGATTCAGATATTATTTATTAAGAGTGGCCTTTTGAAAGACAAAATTTTGTTAAAACGAAATTTTTATCAAAAGCTACACTGGGCTACGCAAAGCATAGGATTATAACAATTTCAGCGACTAGTTTCATCTTATCTTTTGGATTATTCTGCAAAGTTAACGGGTATTTACTTAACGTTAGTGTGTTAAAGCTTAATTAATTCAAAAGAACGAAATATATTAAGAAAAGTTAATTATTTTATTTTACGAAATCATTTCTGGGTACAGTAAAACACAACTCTTCCAAACATGCATCTGTGCACGTATGCACATGTATTTATATGTGTAAGTATTTAACCCACATTTAAATAATACAATGCGAGCATGTGATAGCTCATGGAAATGATCACACTTGCACACTTTCATATGGTGTAAAATAAAAAGATTGAAATGAAAATGCTTAAAGAATTCGAACGAAAAAAAAAGAATAAGGAAAAGAATTCGTTCCGAAAGGCAGGAGTGAAAACTGACTGTAATATAATATGTAAATTATGTCACGTTTTCGGCTTTTTTCCTTTCATACTTTTACATACCACTTACATAACTCTTCATTTGCTTGGCAAGTACTTCTTTGCTGTTTAAATTTCTGCGCTTCCACAGAAGGTCTGCAAAAGTGTATCATTATTTAATTTAATGTAAAATAATTAACTGTGGTGGCTGTCGCGCACATACTCTGACAAACGTTCAGTCCTTCTGTCAATATGGGAAAATTTCTTTGCCTTCGACTTCTTTTGCTTATTTATTATTATTAATTTTTTTTTCTTATTTATTTAACCCTCCAAATATATGCGAGCAAAGAGAAAAAACGAAAAGATGTTGAATAAAAAGTTTCATACACACAAAGTTTTGTCTTTTGCATGTGCCAACACTGCATTCAGTACATACGTTCTACTTAAGACTTGAAGTTGACTGATGACGTGACACGTACTATCAACGATATCAAAGTATAAGAATTTAACGAAAAATTATATATAAAACGACCAAGAAATGAAAAACTGCACAAGAAAAAAAAAACAACTAAAAAATTGGTGAAAAATTGAAAAAATATACTTTTTAACATTTTTACATTGTTAAATATATACTCGTGCATTCGTATTAAGTACCCAAATACTTATATTAGAGACAAGGCGAACAATAGCGAGCGTGTGTAAAGTACAAGAGGAAGGAACCAAGTCAAAAAAAGAGGAAACGGATGTCAATTATTAGCTTAATGAGTTTCATGTGGAAGTAAAGAAAATTCTTACAAACTTATTTTTAAATTGATCATTTGTAGAATGCCTCACAACTTCTGCTGCCGTTGTGTGTTTAATTATATAATATAAATATAACTAATACCTTCTGTTTCTGAAATTACTTTTCGTTATTATTTCAGTGCCAAATATATTTCAACCCAGATTTGTTTCATAATATAATGGTGCATAAAGAAAATGTGCTAAAAGCGATGGAATTTAATGAAACTTTTATGAAATTTACATTAATGTTTCTACCACTTTTCTACATTATTAATTTCAGTCTAATTTATTAAGGAGTTGTAACTCGTTTTTAACTACTGTAGTACTCTTTAACGACCAAAATGAAACAATTAATATTTTGGGGACTACGATTTCTTTAATTTGATGGTATCAATAAGACTTTACAGAAAGCGGTTATTAACAATATAAAGCGAATTGATTACGAAGTTATTTCACTTACTTTAAATTTAAATGTATTTGCAGTTTTCGCAAATGTTTTCTATCTATATAGAAAATAATTGAATTAAAAGACGTTGTTTAAAGACGTATAGAATGCAAATAGATTGATAAATATAGTTATTAATAACTATTTGTTAATTTATATGACCGCTTTTTGGTAAAGGTTTACAATTAATTTATTATATAAAACCCACACTGGCATATATAATCATCCACAAGTACAAGGGTATCCTTATTGCATCCCCAAGTCTTAATAAAAGTCACAGCAAATAATAATTAGAAATAATATAAACAAATGAGATATAATTAACATCAGAGCCATGACTGAAAATTTGATAAAAAAATTAACTTCCTGCATTGACAAGCCGTTGTATTATTATTAGAAAAGATCTAGAGTTTTACTTCTTCCAAATGGCAAGTTAAGGATCTTATTATCCTCCTTAAAATACCTTGCTTTACTGGGTTTGTGTCAGAAAGTTAAGCTATCGCCCCTCAATATTAGTAAATTTGTATTCACCATGTGGATTCTATAACATTAACAGACTGCGTCTACTAGCTTTTGCTAGAATGTCATTACCCGAACTAAAAAAGATTATTTATACAGGGCCTGCCAGAAGATGGTTGAGATAATGGAAAAAATAATGCTTCATTTAAAAATCAAATTTTATTCAAAATACTTATGCTACAACAGTTTATTGTATTAAATGATTTTTGTAACAAATTCTGTCTCTGCATCTGCAATTATATAAAATAAAAAGCAATTATTTGTAAATAATTTACACTCAAATATTTATAATAAAGTTGCATCTGTTTGTATGTGTATCCATTTTATATGAACATTTAAATACAGCATTTTATTAATTTTTGCTCCGAAATCCTTTTAAGTTGAGAACCCATTTGAATATCTACTTGACATACTTGTCAATATTTGCTATAAGTCAACATTTTGATACTTTAACGTGTGTGCGTAAAAGTAAGTGTAGTAGATATAGACTACAAAACCATATTCAAACATACGAGTATATGTAGTACATATTAATGCACATCACACTGCAGAGATATACATATGTAAATATGTGAAAATGTTTATTTAAGTATGTTTGTAAGTGCAAAGCCCTTGAGGACGAGAAAGAGATGTAAAGATACTTAAAAATATGTATTTTATTTTTGACAAGAACATTCTTTCTTTTTAAGGAAACCAAATAGTCTACGACTAAATGACTCTATTGAGCTGAAAATTATTTGCAAAATTTTCAAGCATTAAAGCAAATTTCAATCTTGGGGCACAACCAACACAATCACTAATATTTTTGCAAACACTCGCAAATATTATTAAAATATTTTTATATATAGATAAATACATCCATATATGTGTGTGTGTGTGTGTGCATGCATGCACAAGCATGTGCTTTTTCATTTGCTTATAAATATGGTTAAATTTCATTTCCTTGTTTATAGTTGCTGCTTTTTTTATCGATTTGTAGCTCCCTCGAGACATTTAATGCTTTTGATAGGATATTAAAAAATCCTTTTGTGCTTTCTATTTTAAAGTGATTGATTTGTGATAAACAATGATTGATATTGAAATCTTTGCGTTTGGCTTATATGAAATATTAAAACTATATCCTAAATAATAAGATTAATTAAAACGATATCGAAAAATTATATTTTAAATGGCAAAAACGTCTGGCAAATAAAAGTGAAGCTTATGGATACAGTTAATTTAAAGACATCTATATTGTACTCGTAGGCCTTTAATTGGTATTTTGTGCTTAATTAAATTAAGAACATCTTAGTATGAATGTACTATACCCTTGTCCTTGAGACAATCCGACAACAATAAACATAATCTTGTACTTGTGCACGTGAGCATGATAATATGCCATGTTCATAACTAAGTACGGAGTCGAGCTCGGGATCCTAGGCCACGTTGCCTTGTGTTCACTAGTTCAGCCAGCAGCACCTCTAAAGTTTCACAATATCTATGGTTTCGAGTGATATTTGCTCGTTTTTCAATCATGTTGCTGATTTCTATTAGCCATAAGGAAACACGATGCCACAAACCCATTTATATATTCCTTCGAACTTAGTAAAGATTGTTAATTTTTCTTATTTTAATGATGAGAATTTTATAATTGAATATGAGTTTTTAATACTGTGGTTAACCAAAATATGATCTTCTTTAGTATTAATAAATTAAATGAATGTACTTAATGCAGTCGAACACGACTTTCACGAAAGCCTTTTTGCAATGAAGCTTTGTCTGCGTTGTGTCTTGAAAATTTATTAGTCTTTTCGTAGAGAAAAAGGCAAAGGTACGACAAAATATGCCTGCTTTTGCCTTCATAAAATTAATTAGACGTTGTTTTTGGTAAATGTTTGCTCAAAACTATCCTTTAAGTCATCTAATAACAAAACTATAGGGGTTTATAAAATTAGTTTTCTGCTCTGCTGTAATATGAACATAATTATTATTTCATTGTTCTTTGACACATTCAACACATCAATTAGAATATAATATCATGAATATTTTCCTATGAATGCTAGTTCGATTTATAATATAAAATATTTAGAAATAGATTAAATAATAAATTATATCAGAAATATAATTAAATAACTGTCTTGTTACAGAATTATATGACACATAACAAAAGTCTACAATTTATTGAAAATTAACAGAAATTTATTTTCGTTAACCAAGTGTTTGACTGTACTGAGATATTATGGAATAACTATAAGAAAAATTTACACTGGTGGTCTTTGAAGCCGAGCATGAGAAAAAAGTTGTATAAAAAATGTTTCATATAATTTATAATGCATTTGAGAATAGTCATAGAACACTATGACTCAGCGGTGTAAACAACAACACTATGGAAAGAATTCTGCAAAAAGAAATGCAACGAAATATGTAACTCACATCACAAAATTCAAAATATAAATATAAAGAAAATAAAATCTTATTCATTTAAAACAAAATAAAAGCACAAAATTATTTATGAAAAAAAAGAAGAAGTAACGCAAAAAAGCGTTAAACCATGAAATGAATGAAATAGAAAACAACACGGAGAAGCAAAGTGTATCAAAAGAACTTATTTCATATTAGAATTGTTTTTATAAATAAAACAATAAAAATAAATATGTTTTTCTAGGCTAATGGTTGAAACACGTATCCCAACATGTGTAAATTCATGTCAATTCCCATTACCAGGTATAGCAGAAGAAAACTTGGGAGAACGAGTTTATATTGAATTTGTTGTGTTTAGGAAAAATAGTATAGATTTTGTCGCAAATACTATGAAAATTTAAACTGTTATATACAATTACCTGTCTGGAATTATTATATAAAAGTAAATCAATAGAGATATGACGCTAACGCATCTTACACGGATACTCAGTAAACCGAACGTACTTTTGACGCGTTTGCACACTTTGATAATATAATCGCCACTAATTAGTCTACTCCTTTAAATTCTATTAAATAACTAAAAAGGTAGACGCAAACTTCACGAAACTAATAAAAGGTTAATACTGCTGGCGGAGTACTGAATTCCACTTAAATCCATTTGATGTAACTGTACAGACAGCATCAGTAATTTTACACAATTTTAGCACAAACTGACCTTTCAAGGCATGACTTTAATGCAGATATGTTGCTTCGCTTATTTCACCATTTGAACTGCACTTATTTCCTTTTCACACATGCTACGCTTGCATCAAGATCTGTGTGTGCAGGCAAGATACCTGAACATTAAATTAAAATAAATGAAAAAATGCATGATAACTTTTATTTCCAAATATAAAATATCACAACTTGCACAAGTAACAATATGAAATGAATACTCAAGTAAATTTGCATATTTGTTGGTAGAATGAAGTGATGTATGGAAAAAATAATGAAAATAAAAACGCACTTGATAGACAACAACAACAACAACAATATTGCAAAATAGATACAGCCATAATGGTACAACAACTATATACCATAAACTATCATTTCTTATTTTACCTCTCCCCACACCTTCGCTCTTTCAAACCCTGTCACTTTAGCACTCATTCGCCAACAGCAGCAGCAGCAGCAACGGTTATATTTTTTCAAAAAATTTGAATGAATGAACATCTCTTGATCTCCATTGAACTATAAATGCTACAAATGTCAAAAAAGTCAAGCATTTCATATAGCTGGGGTCACTTATTTATTTGTCCCACACATAATGTACACACACATACACACATATGGAAACGCATTTTAACATAACCCCAACAAACAAAAGATCAACAATTTAATATATGATGCTTGAGAATAAATTATTTAAATTTAATGTGATCATTGTGGCTTCTTTTAAAAAGAATGTTTGCAATTTATGAAAACCGTGTTGATATATTTGTAGGACTCACACTGTAGTCATAAAAAAGTCATAAGTCTTAAAATAGTAACGTTAAAACATATGATTAGTGTGCTATTCTAAAATTCAGCCAGCTGATAACCAAATAACACATTTGAAATCAGTTGCTACCCAAGAGAAATCAAATTAAATCGATTGCAAGATCTTTTAGTCTCGTTTTGCATATTTGTGTTGGCCTCTGCCGCACTAGATTTGTATGTGTTAAGTAAAACGTTATTTCGTCACTGCAAATATTTGGCAAAAGAAAAAAATTTTAACCACTAGAAGCTAAAGAAAAATAGTTTGCTTTGCAAAGAGTTTAATACAAAATGAATAGTCAGTGTCATACAAACCTGTTACTGGATACTGTTCAACTTTATGAAAAGTGGCCGGGATGAAAATGTATTTGGTTAGTTTTCAGTTGTGACGCTATTATGGGTAAATATTCCCCCTAATATAACCGATGTTTAAGCTCTCCTTTGTTATATGAATAAGTATTTTCCTTGTTCCTTGACATATTCATCATATCATTTAGAATTTAATAACTCGAATGTCGAATTCGATTTGAGGTATAAAAATAAGAGAAGTCGAAAATATATCAGCGTTATTAATCCAGCTTCCACACATCTCTAGCAAGTTTGTAATACGAGCAGAACCCTTATTCATAATTAGCTGATTTACTTTGCTATCGATTTCTAACAATTTCCGCTATAAAAAATGTTTGCAGGGTACATCGTATCGAGCATGTGTGTCTGGTGTTTGTGCGTACATGCATTTGCGAATCCGTTTGCTACACTGCACCACAAAACAAAAATAGAACCGTAGAACGACAGAACAGAAATAAAGCAAAACTGTATGACAGTATGGGAGAAAAACAAATGGCAAAAAAAGAAAAAAAGAAATTCAGCCTGAGAATAATGTCATATGCAAAATAAATGGTTTTGAAATGAGTGAGTGTCTGAGTGACAGATGAAATTTATTTATTTTCATTTTTTTACACTAGAGATTTACTCAGACATGGGAAAGAGTTTTTTTCGTGTTTTAAACATTCCATATACAGAACGACAAAAAAGGGGAAAAAAGAAATAATAAAGTTTATTTATTCTCTTCAATTTAAAATATTAATTTGGAAACAATTTTTGTTTCACTGCCTAATTTATTGTTGTACGAACATTCAAATGAGTGATAAATTAAAAAAAGCACATATAAAACTGTTTGTTTTTAAAATAATTAAATAAATGACGGTTGAGTAAAGTAAAAATTTAAATAAATAAAAAGTTGAACAATTTTATAAAATGACTTCGGTTAGCGTGTGTTTTGGAAAAGTGGTATCAGATCAAACTAATTTATTATCTATTTGCACACAATATAAGTTTTTTTTTACAATAAAGAAATGAACAGATTTTAAGACAATTAGATTAATTTTCAAATGAAATTCGCAATAATATTATGTACAGAAATACTATAATTGCATTATCTCACTTTCATTATATATAAAATTTTAATATTTTTACGGGGAAATAAAGCACATCCAATCCTAATGTTTTTATTTAACTAATTTTTTAAGATTTATTTTCGCAGGAAAATAAAAATCGTTTATATCTTTTCGACAGTCTTTAATAATGCAACAGGATATATTCTCTTTCAATGCAATAAGTATGAAATTCGTATATGTTTGTGTTGATTTCCGGGAAGGCATGTCCACAAATTGATTTTTATTAAAACGTTTGAAATAATATTATGCAACAGGCGACTTTATACATATTTTATTCTTAATAATTACCAATCAACAATTCAATTTCATTTCAAGTGCGTGTTTTAATGAACATTGTTTATTGAATTATTCAATATGTAAATTAATTTCACCTTAATTATGCTTCGTATTATATCTGTTCTTTAATTAAACAAAGAGAATACATTCGTGCATTGTTTAATACAAGAACAATTTGATGCTGGTTTTTAAACTTTCAACTTTTGTGTGTGGGTGCGAAAATCTGCATGTTTATGATAAATGTTTATTAAATTTTTAAGGAAGGATTGCAGAAAGTTGCTTTTTAAACTATATTATGTAAAATAGTATATTGACATAATCGCTTGGCTCCCCGGTGGTATCGAAAATTTAATCCTTCTCAAAGTACTACATATTTTGGGAATAGTCGTTTAAACCTCTTTAATTTTAATTTCGTGCTGATCTTTTTTCCCCAAAAACTTTATTAAAATTTAATTCAAAAAGTCTTTAAAGTTTTGTTAATTTGGATGGACACCCACCGAATGACCGCTGCCGGAACTATTAGAAGAATAAGTTGATTTTGCGACTTAGCACCCGCACGTCCGTACTAACAGCGATAGAATGTTAATCTGCATCCGGACTTTCCAAGCTTACCAGTAATCGTACAATGAAACCACGCATCCTCTGGATGAAATGCCTTCCAGAAGAAAAGGTTATGACTCTCGTTGAGTAAACGTGCTGGCTTAGTACAAATTTTCAATGTATAAGAACTTGTAAAACTTCAAATGTACAAAACCCTGAATTAGATATATTAACTTTACAGTTTAGGCCTAAGAGAATTTTATATATTTCAGATACAATATCAATATTTAAATGCATTACAAGTAAAGATAAATAAGCAACGTTCTAATCATAATGAAATATTGTTTGCATTTAAGAAATTCTCTTGACTAAATTTCGCTAGAAAATTAGTCAGTGTAATTTGAATTTTTTTCAAAATCATCTGCCGACAATTGTTAGTACTATTTTATAAAAACTTCACGCTATTTTATACAATTAGATTGGCGAAAGAATTATATAAGCCTGCTTCCTTTTTTGCATTATTTGCAAACATATATTTTTTATATTAACTTCAATCCACACCTTCCTTTCAAAACTACTTTATGTACTGACTCGTTAAATTAAATATCTTTCGTAAAAGCTGGGGACATTCAATTATAAATTCCTTTTTAACTTTGCTTATTTTGTAATCCAAATTACACCACAACACCTGATAACATGTTCCGCATAATCCCACGCAATTTTCTATGTAAATATTTAAAATTTAATAGATTTACAATCACTTCAACACTCACATTTTTCAAAAGAAATTGTTTATGCTTTCCGTTCATTTGTGTATATGAACACAACTTGAATATAATATGTATATCCTTTTCTTTGATTTCTCCACATATTTGTGTCGTCGAAAGTTTTATAAAGCAAAGAAAAGTCTATCATTAGCAGTGAATGCACTTGCAAAAATGCTTTTACCCCAACGCCTTTAACTGAGCCGCATGTTATTGATGTTTCAATTTCCTTGAAAGTCAACATTACAAATTGACTACTTATTCATATGCATTACGTGGTTACAATTTCGAACGGTTCCTTCTGATTCAGGTGTTTTTCTACAAGCAACAAGAAATATATTTATTTATGCTGTTGGGAGCAGTGTTAGATACGGCTTTTGCTTATAAACTTAAGTTGAATTGCTTTGCTGTTTTGAGTGGATATCGTATTATAAATTAAGAAGTCATGCTAAATAGTTCAAGCAAAAAGGATCTTTGTTAGCAGGCATGTTATCCCATGTAGTTCTAGAAAATAACACAGTTTTTTGAAAACTCCTGTCAAGGTGGTAAAACTATGTTTGAGCTTCAATAGTGTTGTATATGATGGCAACTACAAATTATACAATTACAGTTCCATTTATTCTTCGTTCGCTATCAGGTGTAATAGGTGACAATGTGTTCGTAAGAAAATTATGGGTTGTATATTATTTTACAACGTAACTAAGTGATTGTGTATTAAGTTGTTTAAGGCGCTTTTCTTTATTAAAATAAAAAGAATAATAATAATTCGATAGATTTATGCAAGAATTCATTTTATATTTAACTTAAAATATCATACTAGACTAGTAACACATTTAAAATTTAATTTAATGTACAATATTTTTGCTTCTTCAAGGAGTTTAATGAAGAAAATGTCTGCTTTAGTTCTTTTCAACTATTTCTTATTTACTTATTTATTTAATTTTATACAAATATTTTTTATTTGTTAAACACTTCAAGACGTTGACACGTTACTATCAAAATATTTCTTCTCATCACTCAGACAATTAACAAGTGTGAAAGATAAATTTGAAATTAGAACATGTTTATAGTTGCAGGCATGTAATGTAACCGCATATCGCTGGTCTAAATGAAATTTCATGCAACTGACGACTGTTTGCGAATATTAAAGTAAACGTGGGTTGCGAAGAGGACGTTTCTTATGGGGGCTTCTAAAAAGTCATCTTCTGAACGAGCGGTACATCGGCTATTCAAAATTCAAATTAAGAGTTTCCAGGTCGATAGCAATTTTCATGCAAAGATTTTTTTTAATATAGAAGAACATTAAAGCTTTTGGAATCATACATTTTATAAAAGATAACATTCATGGCAGTAGGGTAAATTTGAAATGAATAAAAAACGCAAAAACGCTGCCCCCTCATATTGATTTATCTATCCACTCAACACTATCACCACCGTTCTTAGTCCCTCCATGCAATGTAGGATTTGTTCCTTCTAATACAAAAATATAATAATGATTCTTCTACAAAAGAAAAGTGTTACAGTGTATTGAAAACCCAGTGCTTGAAAAAATTTACATTCTTACCGTAAAGCCAGTGTTCGGATAAATATATAAGCAATTGTAATCTGTTGTTTAGTTTTTAACCTCAGTATTACAGGCTTTATTATTTTCAGCAGACGATATTATATTCTTATTCTAGTTGTTTGTTAACTAAATAATGAAAGACATGAGCATGAATACAAAGAAAACTTGTCAACACTTTGAAAATGCTGGTTGTTGTTAAGTTTTTAAATCAAACAAATCCAGTTGCTTTTATTTATGATGTTAAAGAAAAACATATAAGCTCTGGAAAATCTAAACTCAGGACTTTCGCTTTCGGAGATGTAATTCATTGTTATTTCAAGTGTATCATAAAATTAAGAAACTACCAAATAACGATAACGATATCTTAAAAATTTCGTAGTCAATAAAAGTTAATTTTTTTCATTTTTAAATTTTCTTAATTATCTGAACACATATAACAAATCCCGTGATATTTGATTGAAACTTTTTAATATTATTCGCCATTTACAGCGAATAATGCATCTTTGTATGTTATAATATTATATAAGCATGTATATCATAAAGACTAATTTTGTGGATGGGTAATTTTCTCTGCTTGCTAAAATGCTGGTGGACCCAAGTAAAGTTTGCAGTACAATACAGGCTTTCAATTAGACTTTTTTTGCTATTGAATTCTGTAGTTGGTGTAAAATCTTAACAACTCTCGTATATCATTTGTATAGACTTAATGTAGGACCAGTGAATGAAGCATATCGTATATCTGCAACGCTATACGAGAATCAGTTGCACTAAGTTATTTTCCTCAAAAATATTTGCTTTAATTGAAAGTTTCAATTTACGAAAATTTGAAAAGCGTTTGCATTTGCTGTTAAGTACTCTTCAAAGTTAATAAATAGTTTTGTTATTATTTATCAAATTCAATACAACAAAGCCCACTTTGTATGAAAAGACAACATGTTGAGTGAATTCTTGTCGCAAGAATTTTCAATAAACTTAAGTAATTTTTGAATATATTTTTGTTCAAGTTAAGCATTGCATAAGTCGCCAGAAGCGCTTAATACTCTTTATAACAGAATATTAATATCCGGTTATAAACACATACATAAATGTTTTATTTAAGTTTCAAATTAAATTTCTAAAATGGATTCCTTTGAGCTCTTTTTTTTTTTTTTGCTTTTTCCAAACTTAATATTTCATCGTTGCCAAACATATAATATCATTTTGCCATATGTGGGGTGTTTAAGTATTTGAGAGTGTCTGTGTGTATGTTTTAAGGATATAAATAAATAAAAAAGGAAGTGGAAAAATTGTTAAAGTACAAAACTTTTACTACGACATTGCAATTTTTCTTATACGTTTTTTTTTATAATCTGCAGTATATTCTGCATAATTTTTACATTTTTCAATGTCATTTGTGCAATTTTCTTTTGCAGTTTCACTGCTTTTTACAGTTTAGTACATACAATTTCAATTCTTTTTTGTCTGTGTTTGTGCGTTTGTGCTTGTGTGCTTTAAAACTCTTAGCTAAGATAGTTAAGAATGGCCAGTTTGTCACGATGTTTGTAACATTAAAAAATGTTGCAACCTAAAAATTTCATGCCAATATTAGACTGTTCTTGTATTCTAACTGCAGCACCACACATTCAAAGTGCCATGAAAATGTTTAGAAAGGACTGAAGCTCTTCCATAAATAAATCTGATAAACTCAAGTTTGCGTTAAAGTAATTTGAATACGGTAGTGTATCATCTTGTCGTAGCAATAGCCCAGCATATTTCTGAGCAGCATGTAAGTGTGTTTATTTCTTTGGTTCCGTTTTTTAACTTTCTTTAAGAAATAATTTCTTAAGATGCAAGCAAAAAAAAAAGTTCAAACATGTTTTGGTCATGTAAAATATCGAAAGTTTAACAAAAAGCTTGAAATGTTTTTTTCCTGCAAAATATGCAGACAAAAGTTTTAAGTGGAAAAATTGCAGAGTAATTCAAATAGAATCTTGCTAACACGCTTCCTTTATTTTGAATCAAAGTTTTGAGAAATTATTTTCAAAATATTTCAAAATAGAAAAGAACAAATCTAATGTTAGTTATAAAACCAACTTTTTAATTATGGATACATAAAAACAATAACATTTATACTGTAGAAACATTTTGGCCCTTACAGATTCATTTGGCTACAATCTAAACAATATCCAAGCGACTTATAGTCGTATTAATCAGAAAGAGGAGAACCAGGACTTGATAAGATGAAAATAGAGTTTTTTAGAATCTACATCCCAAGTAAACCGTTTATTTTCATTTATGAAATATATGCTGAAGCAAAACGCAGTTTTATAGTTAATTTAAAAATTAAAAGTTTGTTGTTATACGATATATATGGATGGTATTCACAGATTCCGTAGTACCTCTTCTTGGAAAAGAATTATGCTTGGCTTTAACAATCCGCTGATTTTCCATAAGCAAATATAATTCAATTGTAAACATTTTGTTTAGTCCTGTTTATTGCAAAATCAGATTAAATTTTAATAGGTAAACTGTGCAAAAGGTGCTTTTGATTCAGGAAAACTTAATGTATACTAAACCACTAGGGAAATTCTATATAAAGTTTTTCTATATCAAATTTTGAATAATAATTGGGCAAGGCTAACATGCAACAAATAAAACAATAGCAAACAAATTTCATATAATTAATTTGTAACCATGCAAATAATTTTGTGTATATAAAATAAGAATTAAAGAAAATATTTTATCTTAAGGTTGGAAAACCTTATGATGGAATTAAAAAGATTCCATCTCTTCAAAATAGTTTTCTTAACGCAGTTGTGCATGTCAATAAATAGTTTTTATTTTGTAGAGTTGGAAATATATTGTGGAAAAGTACGTTCATAATAAATTTAATTCTGAAAGACATAATAAATATTACAAGGAAAAATAATCATCTATTTTATTTATTTAACTTACATAGCAGAGCAGAACAGCCATTTTCGAAAGCCACCACTATTTCACCATCAGTTCTCATGCGTATTTTTATTTATTACTTAGTTGAATGTTATAACAGTTTCCATTTTTATCAATTTTATTACTATCCTATTCTTTACTAAATGATCAAGTTTTTTCGCGACATCAACGTTAATTATGTAATTGTTTTATATTACAAATAATTAGCATAACTTTCCCATACAGAATACCTGTTAACTTTTCCATTAAATTTACTACCTTTTTGCTTCAGCTTTACCACCACAAACACATTGTCAATAAATTTTGAAACACTGACAACATTGTTAATAAATTTGGAAAAAGAAAAATATAAATAAAATATTATTCACATACCCAAATACCATTGGGTGTTAAATTGTAAAGTAATAAAAAAAAATTATTTAAAGTTATAGTCGTACGTGACCTGTAAAGAATTTTATTTTATGCAACCAACCAAGTTTTAATCCAATACAAATACAAAAGTAATATTTACGATCCCAGGTTGCTGGATCTTAAATCCAATTCTACTACTACTGGCACTAAAGCAGCTTCTCCTTCAATTGGGAATACAAGTGTAAGAATACAATAATATAGAAAAACTGTAATTTGTATTTTATATCTGCAGATATATTGTGCTTAACCAGTTGTGTTACACAGGGAAGATGCAAACAAAAGTATTCAAAGAGCAACACATTGTTTATCTTTTTTTTTGGGAAAATATATAAGATTGAAAGTTATTGCCATTTACTATAATTTCTTTGTAATTATACGACAGAAAACTAATAAATACGCTTCAAATATGGTTTAGCGGCTTAAAGCAAAATTGGTAGAAGATTTTGCTGGAAATACAATAGTTTTAATAAACCTAAATATTTGATTAAAACATCAGAAGACTTGTGCTCTTAGAATCCACTTTTGATTAAGTAGTTGTAAACTTATATCGCAATCTTGGGGATGTGAATTTTCAATGCACCAAAAGATAAGGTCATGCTTCCATTTCAAGCTCTGAAAGTATTAAAAGTATTGAATTTACTTCCACAAAAAGTTATATTGATTTTTGAGTTACTAATCAATCGTTATTGAGGTGGTAAAGTTAGTAAAATCATACTTTTATACAATACAACCTTGGGTGGCAGCTACAGAAGTCTGAATATTTCATTTGTGTTTCTATTAAAAATATGTTAAACTGCCGGTAGCTTTTCTGCAAAAGACGATTATTATAAGTCAACGATATCTCTCTTACATTATTTGTGGATACATTTCCCATTGTATTAAATAAAAAAATAGCGAATATTTATATACAATGAAATGTAATCAACCAAACATATACACATGCATTTCTTTTAATAGCATTAATATAATTGTAATTTCTTGCGCGCATTAACCGCTAAATGTTGTTTTAAACAAACATTTATAAACTAAAGTTGAATGAAATTTTGTATATGGATTTTTGTTTTAACCAGCATTATATTTACCATTCACATCTTATTCATCTGTTAGACATTCATGTCATGACAAACACCATCACGTTGACATGTCAGAGTACAACAGTCTGACATACACAGAAAACTATGCAAACAAAAACACAATAATTTTTACACACATACAAACATAAATATCGAAATGCACATTTAAATTGTTACTACAAAATATATTAAAACACATGAACCAAAAAAAAAAAAAAAAAAAAACATTGCCAGCAAATGTTGGCATTGTTGACGATATATGCGTGTGTATGTGTACGTGATAAATAACTATCTGATGATATGTCACAAGTTGTAATGCGTTTTGTGGCTTTTCAGTTGCACTGATTGCGGTACAGAGATTAAAATGGCAATAACTATAGCAGCAGTGGCAATTGTGCTAACGTTTTTTTTGTTGTTTGTTTTATTTATAAAACACAACAACGAATTTCTCTAAAAAAAAGAAATTTTAATAAAAATTAAATTATTTTAATTTGCAAAATTTAATCGTTTCAATTTATGTGCAGGCAGGGGTATAAAAGAATTCAGTAGATGATTTTTTAATTACAAGCAATAATTTTTAGACTTTCAATATATATTTAATCTATAATTTTATTATATTTACTTGGTTTATTATTGGTATCGATTATTGAAAGTAGCTTCTCTTTTCTGATAATAAATAGTGACCCAACCATAATGCACGTTGCTATAAAAACAATACTGCATTAAAAGAGAAAGAATAACTCAAGAGCTAAAGGATGAGATTATTATTCAACCCATTGCATGTTAGTTAAAATCTTGAAATGAATTATATATAAATTATAGATGTTTTTAAGTTGAGAGGAACCTTCTGTATTCACTTTTAAGATAGAACTCATTTATTCATGTAATTTTTCTTCCTTATATACTAGAATCTTAAAACTACCATAAACTATTGCAATTATCAGTGGTTGTTCGTAAATACAGACAACAAAGGATCATTCTAAGGATAGCCATAAGTCTAGAAAGTTCACCTTGGTTAATGATGCTCATATTTGAACATTGTCTGTGTTTACGAACAACAAAGAATAAAAAACCCAAAGGACAAAGAAACCTTTAGTTTGACAAAACTGAACAGATGTCTTTATAACACTATGGACTGCTCTTAAAATAATATATATTACGAATAAAATCCATGCTTTGAGACTTCATACTTTCGCTGGAATCAAAATTGAACTGTAAGTTTATTTTATATGTTAATAGCCAACAAATAAGTTTAGTTGGCTATTAATATTTAAAAGAAATACCTCTCACGCTGAAAATAGCAAACCTCTCAAAAGAAAACGTTTGTGAACACAAATTCTGTGAATAAAAAAAAGTTTGTTAGTTTGTATATTCAGTTTCTCTTTGAAACTTATTGAGGTAATACCACGTTCATACCGCACAAGTTTTCAAAAGCGAGAACTTGTGTGGAAACTTCTGCTTTTTGCTTTTTTATTGAGTTCTTAAACATTAAGTTAAACTTAAATAAAAAAACACATACAAGAAAACAATATTTGCTATCTTCGATTACATATTATTTTATGTACCAACAGTTTATCAAACACCTAAGCATATATATATTATTTAGCTTATTTACTTTGAGTTTAAAATAAACAAAGAATATTTTCAACATAAATATTAGCTAACGTAAGATTTGAATATTTAATCTCTTTGCTCTTCAATTTCTTTTTGAAAAGGAAACTAATTTTTAATTTGCTTCACAGACTTGAATAGAAAGTTTTATTGATGAGTATATAAAAGTAATTGATTTTTTATATTAATATATAAATTATCATGCTCAGTCAAATCAAAACTTTATTTTATAGTAGTTTTCCATAAAGTTGTTAATTAATAGCTGTTCTCGCCAACTCAATATTTACAAATAGATTCAGATGATATTTTTCTACAACTCATGCTTTTATCAGCGTAATATATATAAAAAAGTACACACTTTCTCAGAAAATGGAACCGAACAGTTAATAATAAATTTTAAAATAAGATTAGAATAACATTAAACCAAATTACAGATTTTATTTAAAAAAAAGCGTTGGGCGCTCGATATGAGAAAAATATGCCACACAGTGCCCCTACTTTTTTCACAATGATTTCAATATTTATTTTCAACATATTTTCAACTATATACGCTCTGAAAGCGTGTAATCATAATAGAACATGAGGCATACAAACAAATTTCTTCGAGTACAACGTGACGTATGAGTATCATTCTTAATCTTAATATTAAGTACACACTTGGAAGCGCAGTAAAAAAGGAGAGTTTAGTGAATCTAATAAAAACTGCATAAAACGAGCCAATATTTGTTTGTTTGTTTATTTCTTAACTGTATTTTTTTTAATATCATAGTGAATTCAGTGGAAGTTTAGAACAATATATCTGGTATTTCTTCGCAAATTCCCTTAAAGATTTGCATTACCTGCAGAGAATATATATATATATATATATATATATATATATATATTTTTTTTTTTTTTTTTCAAATGTACACGAGGAAATATATTTATTTTATATTTGAAAATTTTACTATGCTCGGAATGGGATTTTTAGATATAGTTTTTGACTTAGAAGAAGAATTTATGGAAACATTGTTCGGTTCCACGCTTTCAGCATAAATAATTCAGCAGAAGAGATAGACTAAAATTATATACTACAACAATGCAAATGATGACAATGAAAATAGTAAATAGTACACAGCATGTGATATCAAAACTGCAAATTCTCTGTAAACACCTTCGCATTAATGCTCCCATAAATACTTATAGATTATATCAGAGATATAGTAAATTATATACTCTAAAAGGTTAATGAAATTGAAATAACGACTTTACAGTTTGTTTTTACTGCTCTGCTTATTAACTTAAGCAAACATCGTTACAATCATGAATACTAAAACAGAACTATTTATATTACGGAGTTTTTATTTGTAGCCATTATATGTGTGGTGAAACATTAAATATCCATCAAATATGAATTCAACACAAGCTTTCGAATAAAAGTTTATTCAAAAATTGCTCCAAAAATAATTAAAAACATGCGTATAGCAAAGTACTAGAGTACCCTACGCAAAGCAAGAACTGCCATCACTATTTCACCGATTACTTGTTGTATGTAGTCAGTCGCTGTAGTATGAATAACCTGAGGAAATTTGCACTTCTAAACTTACACTTACGCATACAAATATACCTACTCATACAAGCATACACACATCATTGCACCACTCTGGTGTGGTTTTGTCAGTGATGTGTCTTGTAATATTGCAATCTTGTCTAACTGCTAAAGTTAAAAGTTTGCAATTTGTGGCAAAAAGAAAATTTACAAGAAAGAAAAACTAAATAAAAGTGTTTTATAAGAACAAAAAATAAAGCATTAAAAATCTTGTACAACTTTTACTTATTGTTTTTGAAAAACAAATGGGGAAAAAATGGAAACAGGTAAAACCATTAGTAGTCACGACTTCTATACTCTATTTCTTTTCCAATTTTCTCTTGTGTGCTTTTTTTCATTTTTTTCATTGTTCATTCTTTTATAATAATGAACCCTAAACAATGTAAAAGGAAAAAAATAAATGGCAGAAAAAATAGGAGTTGGTAACATTTTTTTAATAAATGAAAAATGGTGAGCGAGGTGTCCAGGGTAGAATTTTTAATGAAAGGAAAAAGTGAAAAAAAAAATTTTAAATTAAAATACAACCTCATACACAGCCATACCTTAAAACATAAACAACAACTTTTTTTAACTTCTGCAACTACATTTGCCACTCATACTACGACTATTAACATTCACGGTGCAAATTGAGGAAAAAAGTGGAACGTAAAAGTACCCTTGGGTATAATTTTATGAAAAATAACGCATATTTTCCCGCTCACCAAGGAGTAAGTACTATTAAAAAGTCACTTTTTAGCCAGTACTTAAGCGAGAGTATATTAAGAGTTCTAACTAAAAGGTTTTCAGTGGAAAAGAACATAATATAAATATGGAATTTTAGAAAATATATTTATATTTATTTAGCAAAAAAAAAAACAGAAATTTCTAAATTAAAAGAATACGAGATACGTGTAAACAGAAGTAATTAGATATTCATTTTTCTAGCGTATTTATATTAACATAAAATAGGGATTTATTAGAAATAATTCATTAACAATATCAAGTTGTTGCAACATTATTCTTAAGTGTTTTCAAAAAGCTATATATATTAGGGTCTATGAGTTGTTTGAGTGATACAAAACATAGAGTAAAATATTTGAATTAATGAAAAAGCTTTTTTTTGTTATAATTATAAAATAAAAGCTTAAAAGCTTTTCTTACGAAAACTAAGGCAGATCTTCCCATTGCACTCATAGTACAAGTCAATTTTCCAAATTAATTTCGTAAATATTATGTAATAAAATATTGCTAAAAATAAACCACAATATTGCACAAAATATAAGATTTAATTTAATAAACAAAATCTGATATGAGGTTTACTACGTCGGTAACTTGAATAATAGAAATTTTTGCAGCACAGTAACAAATTGTAAAACTTACTTAACTTTGCTTGAAAATTGAAGCACATATTTTGACAGCCTTACGATGACATATATTTTTTTCTTTACTTAAACTTTTAAGTACACCACATGTTGAAGCTGAGGAAATAAAAAGCGCTTATTACGAACTTTTGTTTCTCAAAACTGTACTGAGTTCAAATTTTATACAATATTTTCTTTAGAAGGTAATTATACTTCATTTCTGTTCAATGTATCCGTATAACATGTTCCCCTATCTTCATTAAGTATGAGAGTAAAATCTGAATAAGTCTAATAATAGAAAAACGATATATTGATTGCCGATTAATTTCTGGTGCCATTCGTTCTATACCTTGCTAAAAAATTACTCTTCCAAGCCCAGACACTTTATCCAAAAGATCTTTAAAATTAAATATAGAAACCATTTTCAGCATTCATTTCATTATAGATATTCGGAGGCATTTCCGTTGCCAAACGAAATCAAACGCTGTAATAATGATTACATTTCAAACTCTTCAATTCTAACTACATGCTGTTTTTTTTTTCAAAATTTTACTAAAAACTCAAAGTGAATAATTGAGGGGTTTTAGCTAGTTCCTATGCGCATTTCACTGGGGCTAATGCAGATCATCAGAGAACCTTTACCCAACCTTTCTTAAAATAGCTAAAGATATTTATTTAGTATTTTGGGAAATTGTCGTTTTTTAATAAAATGTAAGAAAATAAAAAAAGTGATGTGTCAGTTTTGTTGTGACTTTGATATTTGTTTTAAAGCTTCTAACTTAGTAAATCGGAAGTATGAAAAAAATGTCTTGAGTTATGCTAAGAAATGCGCATAGGAACTAGCTAAGACCCCTCAATTGATCACTTTGAATTTTTTAGTAAGATTTTGGGAAAAAGAGTACTAGCACATAATTAATATTAAAGAGTTTAATAAAGATATTTATTTCAAACTTCCATATTAATAAATAAAACTACATTTTATTATTTCCAACTTCATATCCATGAAATTCCACAACTTTTGTATCTAAAAAATCTATTACAACATCGCAAAACATTTATATTAAACATTTGCAAAAGAAATAATAATAGGGTTCGCTTAGATTTACGTGTGTATCGCAATTGTTGGTGGGCTAAAAGACAACCCAACACATTCTCAACACAATTTTGCCTGACTTTTTCTAGCCTCATCTATCTGTCTAACTGCGGCAGTTGTTTTTCCTAACATAATTTTTACTCAAACAAAAAGTGAAAAATTAACATATTTAAATATGTTACCAATTTAAATAAGTTTTTTTTTAAATTTCGCTTAACTAAACATAAGCTCATTCACGCTTATGCAAACACTGTTGAGGAATAAATTGTGTGCATCTAGTGTTTCCGTACCCTCTGCGCTTTCATTGTTCTAGGAATATGTAAATTAATATAAAACCACATGAAAAGTTATTATATATAAAATAACATTTAACAGCTGCAAATTAAAACAATTTTTTCTTTCTCTATTTCGCAGAAATCTTTTTTTCTTTGTATTAAAATTTGTTAAATAAATATAATATAAAATAAGAAACGTTTGATTTTGTTATTAATTAGCAATATTCTGATATATAATTTTTTTCTATATAAAATAGAAAATAATATTGCACGTTATATATAATAAATACAATGAAATAAAATCGACATGGTAGAGCTCAGATATGTAAAGGACTGTAATCGATTTCATTGTAATCGCATGATTTTGATAGCTTTTACCGGCGTCATTAGATTTAATGTTTACAGTTTGAATTTCTAAAATAAATAATTTAAAACGATTGAATGCATGTTTCAAAATCAATTCGTAGTTTAATTGATTGTAATTTGATTGCAGTGGAAAAACTTCTATTTAAATTTCCGTTAATCACAACCGAAATCGCATCAAAATTAAAACCATCGTTCTTTTCAACAAAGCCAATTTGTTGCAAAACCGTAGGAGTTCAAAGTATGTGTTATTATATTGCACTGTCATTGCAGTTTTGATGCCAGGGGAATGAATTTGAATTGTATATTTGCAACCAGAAATTTCGCCTTAATTGAATTGATTGGAATTATATAAATTGTGTTTAATGATTAAAAAATAAAGAAGCTATCTGTAATTAGAAAATATGCAATTGAATATATCTTTTTGATATCTGATATAATTTTCAAATCAAACTATTAACGTTTTTATTAATTGAGATCATTTGGACTTCTTTTCTATTATTTTTATTTTTCTATTATTTTCTATTTATTTGTTTCTATTTTATTTGCACATCATTTTGATATTTCATTAATTAAAATTTTTTTTATTCTATTTCAGGTAAGTGTCAGCAAATATACTAACCAATCAGAATAAAGGTAATATTTTATTGAAAACTATCAAACTAGAGAAGAAGGAATCTACAAAAAATATGATATAAATTGCAACAAAAAAAAAATAATTACGGTATCATGATGTGCCCACATTTCATTGTAAAACTGTCCACCAGCCTAAATGTAACGGCACACTTTCCAAATATTTGCCTAAACAAGTGTAACCACTAACATCTAAAGTAAAATGTTTTGATTTAGAAAATCGTTTCTTTTGAAAAACAGTTTAAAAGTTCCCTCCGTGAAAGTTGAAGATTTTCAATAATCGGGATATCATTGGTTTTATACTTTTATTTAGTTCTTATTAGGTCACAAGGTTTTGAAGCTCTGGAAGTTATTCAAAGGGCTTATATAGCCGAGATATAACTTGCAAATAGCAGAAAACAATCACGACAAACCGATGTCCTTTCAAACAGTATTCACAAACTTCGATTTCCTGTTTACTTTGAATCGATTCTAATAAAGGAATATATTATTATATCATAATATTATATAATGTTTTTTAGACATTAAAAAAACGCATCGCTCGTGAGGTATCGACAACCAAAAAATTTGAAACAAGTGTTTTTTTATACTCCAAAAATCGTTCATGTTCGAAATCCATATAATTTACGGCTTGTTCCGTGGGAAATGGTTGATCCATTCATAAGTTACAGCAGTTTCAATATCAAAATAATAGTCATTTAGTCCGAAGAACTCAAACCATCGCAAAGTATAACAAACCACGTTGCGACAGCTTTAAAGTGCGGGAAGTTTCGGATTTTTTTAGTGGTCAATAGTTTTAATTTTTTACTAAAAATACAACACAAAACTAATGGATTAGTGTGCTTAAATCTACAGGTTAATGGTGTTAAATGGAATTTCTTCTCAAATTATTAAATCGAATTGCAGTTTATGTTGTATCTACTTAAAAAAATAGTATAGGATTAGTAACACCATTAAGTATTTTGAATATAATTTGTATTATGTGAAGAAAAAATACCTTATCCTCAATATAAATATATCAGGATTATTTCGCGCTCGAATCAAGTATATGCGTGAACGATCAAAAAATCCTCTTAATATAAAAAGTTTAATGAAACCTTTCCGATTATTGTGGTCAGCAGCAGTCTGTTTACCCTTCGTAGTGTTTGATGCGTATGTCTATAATAGTTTTTATACTTTTCTATCTTCTAACTATGGAAAAGTCACGCATACTTACATTCATTCCTACAGATTATATACTCGCACCATTCAAAACCATCCTCATCATCATCATTGCAAGAACAGTCTTACACACACCGAAAACCTGTTTACAACAGACATACGAACTTGTAACATTTCAACGTTCATGTCTCATATATTAACTGTAAAATTTTACAAGAGAACAACACCAACGGCTAGATTGAAAATTGAAAAGCCAACAATAACAGACAATGTTAAGTTACCATCAATATGAAAACACTAGAGTGTTTAAAAACACATTGCAAATACGAGCAGTAGGATACATAAACGCAGCAACAAATTTTTAAAAGCCATCACTTGAGCACAAACAGACACACAACCAGACACAAACATACACTCACACATATACAAATACCTCACCTTGCAACTAGTATGCATGCATGTGCCATTTCGTTATTGCCACTATTGACTGCTACAAAGTATCGGGAATCACAAGAGAGGGGACTAAAGCATGAATAACAAAAAAATATTTAACTTTTTGCATTAAGTTTCCTGTTGTATACACAAAATTTCCTTTTTATTTTTCAATAATGTCAAATTGTCATATCGCATTTCCACGCTAACAAGGTGTTCAATATGTTGCTTCATGGTTACAGTTGCAGTTCAAAAGGATATAAAAGAAGACATAAATGTGGCAATTATCAGTAACTTTGTAAACACATTGAAGTGTCTGTCTGTAACTTTGTCTATTTTTCAGTTGCCTTTTTTTCATAGAATTCTTTTTATTCAAGACTAAAACTGAGCGATAAAAGAGTCTATAGTTAAACTGTTTAAGATCGTTTTACAAATGTCATATAAAGTGGAATATCATTTAGTAGTCTAGTTATGGAGGTGTTCTTAACGACAAATTGTATTCATGGCAATATTTAGATGAGAAATTATTAAAAATATACTTCTTCTTGGGCACTGATTTAAAGAAAGTTATGCTAAAAAGCCGTATATAACGAATTGATATCAAATTGTTGCCAATTGATTTTTATCTAAAATTAAATACATTGTTACTGATTTGAGTTGTGAAATAATTTGTTTTTTCTAAAATACAGAAGTTGAATGTTGTTAAAACTTTAAAATCATTGAACGTGACTTATATTGTTGGATTTATAAAATGCTTGATGGCTCACAAATTAGATGACAAACTTTTTTTGCAAAATATTTAGTAGCAAAATGCTGAAATCCTTAAAGGAAGTCGAGTATTGTCATGTCTGCTAACAGAGTTAAGTGATTATGTTGGAATTGGTAAGAATGTTCAGTGTTATGTGTGTAGAGACAACTAGAGAAACGGCAGATATATTGGATATCCACTATTATGGATTTCTAGCGATTTCTCGCTTCATATCGAAGATATTTATGAAAGGATTTTTGAGTTTAAGTTTTGTAAAAAGTAAATCAATCGTCATATAAATTATAAAAATCATGACCTTATAATTTTCTTCAACGATATTTCAGGAGCTTTTTTAAAAATATTAAATAAATGTATTTCATCTTTATGTTTTATCTTTAATATATGTGGATCTAAAGGTTGTTCTTCTGTGTCATTTGGCTCATGATTTGTTGTTTTGTTACTCTTTTCTTACGAATAAAATCTAAGAATAATCAGTAGTTCTATATATTATTTAAATCATTTGACTTATGGTATATATTTTAAGGATTGATTTAACGTTTAACTCAATGTTAACCAACTAAATGAGAAACTCCATAAGCTAAAAGAGCGCTTAAATCATTAAACCATAAACTTAATTAATTGATTATTTCCATATAAACTAAAAATTCTAATAGATTTTTCAACAATGGCCAACAAATATCACAGCAAAGATTTGTAAATTCTTTAGTGCTTCCATTTATCGCTAAAAATAAAACAATGAATATCTGTAACCCAATTAGAGTGTGTGTTCGCTCTATGAAAGTAAATGTGTTGCATGCAAATTTACTAAAAATTTAATAAATAATTAAAATGCATTATGCTTAAAATCGTATAAGTTCAACGATTATTTAACAAGAGCAGCTGGTACTTGCCAAATATTTTATGCAAAACATAAAAAGCTCTTAATGCTTAATATGCACGTAAGAAAGAACAAGTTTCGCAATTAAAATGTAACTAAAATTAAAATATTTTTCTGCCGCACTAAAATGCAAAGCTGTTTAGACTGCATTCCATAATTCTTTTCTTTATTTTTCTCATAAAACACATTTTAGTGCAAGCAAATATTGAACGAATATGTAATGAAAAACTTAATTTTCTGAGTACTTGTAACTGCGTTCTCATTATATATCTTGAATTATTGAGAAACAGCGAAGAAAGCTAGAGCTAAAAAAAATTTCATATTGTTTAGCAAAAAATTTCTATTTCTTGTTGTATCTTCTATAATAGATAATCTGAATGAAATGCACCCTACTTTCCACACCTACTAAACGGTAATTGCGAGATCTCAATAAAGAGTCGTATTAAAGTGATGTTCTGACTTAGCTTTACATTGAAATTGGATAACAGGTATTTTAAATCAGTAGAAGTTTTTCAGTTCATATACTAAAAACATGGATAAGCCAGCAATAACATGACCTTTAGAGCGATGTTGAAGTCGATAAAATAAATGCAACAGCAATTAACCGATTTGCTATTCTGTAACAACTACATATAACGATACTCAATATCAGTTGGAGTCAGCCGCTTGGGTTGTGTTGTGCTTATCGGAAACCAATCAAAAATAAATTTTATGTTGTTTATTTTAACGATTTTTCTCTTGATAAACCAACATAAAAACAAACATTTGACTGATGGTCTCGCTAGTGGCACGTCTGTCTTTGATAGCGGCTCTCTAAAATAAAGCTGCAGGTTTATTTTAATACTTGACTAATACTCGCAATGACTAGATTTGTTTTATTTAAAATTAATAAAAAGTTATGTTTTTTTCCTTTTGTATTGTTTCGTAAAGAGATGCCCCATGATGGCATGTTATATTGATATAATTAACAAGAAATTAGTGAGTCAGGCAATCGTTACTGCAAGCAGTTTCTCAATGTCTTTGACAAATTCAGAACAAAACACTTTTACTATAACACTACTTAGACTGTATTTTAGTCAGGTGAAAATCCGAATTCTTGAGACCATACAACATAAAAATAAATTTATTTTCTATCACATTCACTATTACAACAGCTGAATTGATAAAAATCATTTACAGGGTACAATTGATGTCACATTTACCACGAATATCTACTATTAAGAGCATATTCAAGATGCAGGCAGATATATACGAGTGTACCCAGGCAAATGATACAACTACATGAGCAATTTTAATAGTTGCAAGTAATTTAAGTGTTTGTTTTCGCTTGCATTCGTTTGAATTTCTTGTTTTTGCGAGGACATTTGTAATACATGTGCAGTCATAACTATTTATATGCACTTGAGTAAGCATGGCAGGATTTTGAAATTATTCTTAAAACCAAATTTTTCATAGCAACGGCCTTTTTTTTCAAAAAAGAAAAAAATCAAATAAAACAAGTTACAAAATACCTGAAGATCATGTTACTTCAAGTAGAAAGCTTGCAGTGGTGTAGTTTAGAAAAGCGAGGTCTTGAAAAATTTAGGTCATAAAATTTTTAAGCTGAAGAAAATGAAGTTATGCCATTTATAATTTACTAAAAAATAACTGGTAAAGCTATTGACAGAAAAACAGGTGAGAGCAACAGCTACGTCTGAAAAAACTCATCCAAACTTCTCCAATAACTAACATAAATAACCGAAAAATTTAAGAAATGGTATATAATGTCGGGGTAGCATTTTCTACTGTTTTAAACTTTTTAAAATTTCGTAATCTGTTTTTGGAATTTTATTGTCTCTTCATTGCTCAACACTTTGAGCCGAATGTCTTTAATAAGTTGAAAGTTTCTTGATGGGATTCTATTAAAATGAAAATTGATCTAATAACATATTAAATGTGGCTATTTTATTTCTCAATGAAATTCATAAAAGAAAGACATGCAAACCTTTCAAATATAAATAAAAATATTCAGGTTTTTTTTCATAAATAGAATAGTTTTCATACCACAAGTTTACCGGAAGACACAAAATTATTATCCTGCTGTTGTACCTCGAAAAGGCTTCTAAATATCATTTTATGAAATCTAACTTAACAATTTTAATTCCAATTCAAATACAAGTTCCTTCACGTTAATCTTATTAAGATTAAAAAGAAAAAAAACTTATATATTCTTTTGAAGCCGATTAAGAGTTAAACTAAATATTTCTGGAAGAAACTCAAATTCACTTGCTGTACACAAACAAGGAACATGAAAATTAAATAAAACGAAACGGCTTTTTCTAGCTCTCGAATTCGCCACAATAGTTTAAAGTGTTTTAGCAAAATATGCTAAACTCACTTTGAGAAAGTTGAGTTCAAAACTTTTGTCCAACAATAATAAAAAGAATACATTTGAAACCGTTTATGGACCAAATCATAACAATTGTAGTCTAAATGAATATAAATGCTTAGCAGTTGTACTACAACAATTACAAAAACAACAACAATAAAATGTATAAGTAAATGTCCCCAAGAAAAATTTATTTTGTTTCCTTCTTTAGATATTCGAATGTAGTTTTGTCTGTAAGTGTAAATGCAACAAAAAGTGGAAAGTGATAGAAGAACGAACGAATAGTGCTTGCTTTTGTCCAATAAAGGCCATTAAAATAAAGAAACTTTTCAAACAAGTTGCCCAAAACACTATACATCTTCACATTACTGTCAGTAACCGTAAATATTTCGTTTATGAATCATTTGAGGGTGTAAATAGTGCTGCGGCACACTTCGTAGAAGAAAGTTATCAATCTTTGTCTTGTTAAATTTACATGCTTGTGGACTTGTGGCCTTTCAGGGGGAGTTTTTTTTACGGCAATTTAAGTTCTTTCAAAGTGAAACTTCAGATAAAATAGCCTAATAATTCCTTATTACTAAAAAAATAAAAAAGTTATTGAAATCTTTTTGAATTAAGAAGTTGTATTTCTTTTTCCAATTCTTTCAAGTAGAAGAAAGATGATCAACATATAGTTTTTTATGAGCCTAATTAAGGAAAATGTATGACCAGACTTTTTGTCATGAAACTTACAGATTTTTGCGCAAATATGTGCGATATTAAATGCAGTACAATAACTTATTTATATTCTCGTTTTTAAGTCTGTAAAGAAACGTAAATAACTAAATAAACCAGCTGCTATAATTTCCAACTTGACTGTGTCTTCATATTTTCAAAACCAATAATTTCGCTCCGTTTTTTACGTTCCAAGTTTTGGGTCACGTTAATTTGGTGTATATTTTGCGGCCTTAAAAACTTTGTTGCCCACAATTCTTTTTACTCTGTCGTTGTTTTTCTGTAACAGAAATTCAAGGTGGATGATTTATCTGAATACAATGCAAAACAATTATGATATTTTACAACTGTATAATTTTCATATTTATTTTATCACGAAATAAAAAATATTATAATTCTTTCTATTGTTGTTCTGTGTGTTTTAGACTTTTGTTCTTTTAAAACCCAAAACAGGAAAAAAAAACTTTTTAGCGCACATCTTTTGTTATTTGAGTTATTACGGTTATTGGGTTGAGTTTGGATGGCTGACAACAAAGTCAAATATATGAAAAATTTTTCTTAATTGATTTTTTGATATATACTAAGACTTTTCATGTAAATCAAATGCGGTCAATCCTTAGTCAAAGTAAATATAAAAAAGGACCATTTTGAATATTACAAAAGTTTTATTAACTGCTAATAAAATTTATATATTAATCTCTTGCACATTTAATGCAGTATTCTTCTTTTTATATATTTTTACGCGTTTTTTAAGTTTTTTATTAAATAAATACATTTTTGATAGTTTAGATTTTATTACACAAAAATGACGAAGATAAAAGGATACATTTATAAAGGTTTTCCCCCATAAAACGGATATATATATATATATATATATATATATATATATATATATATATATACATATAGAGTAGTAATAATTAGCACAAAAAGAAATTGAAACTACACAAAATTTTTTTCTAATTTCTTGAACATTTTACTAACATTTAAAATAGATCTGGTGCTGCTCTTGATGTCCACTTTTAAACAATTTCCTTCAGTAATCCTTTACAAATATTGCAAATAATATTGTACACTTCATGAGACCAAATGGCACGATTTTCGGGGCTTACTATTATTATATGCTTTATCGTGATGAATTTAATTTCTTAACAAATGCTTGTCAGGCTTGTTTATGGTTTTTCAAAATATAGTTTTTGTTAGTTCCTTTTTTTCGGTGTTTTTAAAATATTTTGATTCAAGTATTTTGTTGAGCTTTTTGTACAGAATGCATTGTGTTTCATAAGTATTTTTATTCAAAACTGACAAGAGGAAGCTGACAACTTACATGACAATAATTAAGAAACTCTTAATATTTTTAATATTGAGCAATTTCCAGGCAGTTCTAGAAGACCCTGCAACTGATGAGTGTAACCTTTACTCTTCGGGAAGCTCTTAAGACTTAATCAATAAAATACAGTATGGAAAAAAGTTTTGCTTTCCTTCTTTTTTACTTTTTGGATCAGCTCTTTGCCTGAAAAAGGGCTATTCTATAAAATCTATTCCACAGTTTATATTTTTATGCTGACTTATGGACAGTAATTCAATTTCCACTAGCTAAAAGATGGTAAGGTAAGACTTTGTTACATTGTTCGGGAACGATACGAAAAATTTTGCCTGAATTTAAGAAAACTTTTGAAAGTATCAGGTATGAAAATTAATAAAGGCCCTATTGAGATACTTTTTGCCATATATAAAAAATTAATATCGGATATAATATTTAAAATACTAAAATATATAACTCGGAAAACAAAATATTGTTATATTTTAATTGTTAGTCTTTGCAAATTAAGTCTTTTTAAATCGACTCGTTTTTAGAACATGCCCGTTACATATCTCAAAGCATGATTCTAAACTCCAAGAAAAATATATGCCTCATAACGACGCAAAACATTTTTCATATTCCCGTTTGTATTAAGTAGTTTAATACAATGAAACAGCAACTTTCAAATAAAATTTCCCTAGACATCCTGCACCGACATGTTTACATTTATATACACATAAATATTTCCACACTTGTTATATGAAGTTCTCTTCATCTGCCTTTTGAAACGTGCATAATATTCTTGCAGACTACAAATATTTTGCCCTTCAACTTCTTACTTAAAAAGCCTGCTATTTTGTTAAATATGCCACAAAAACAAAACAAAAATTAATGAAATGATAATAAAATGTGATTCTTGTGCTACATTATTAATGATATCGTTATGCAAAACTGATATGAGACATACAGCGAAAACAACAACAACAACAACAACAACAAATATGTAACAGCACAAAAGATGACGGAAAAAATTACAACGTTAACTTTCTGTATAATTATAAACAAGAAAAGAGCAGGCAGTCACAAACGCATACCTACACTTGAAATGAAATGGCGCTGATGGTGTTGACAGTCATGATGATGATGACAAAGAAGAGACATTAATTGACAAGAAATGACGCCATGTCGGGTACATTGTCATCATTGAATAATGTTCGTAAGCGTGCCTGCATAATATAATCATTAAATATTACAAATTATCTATTTGATTTCTCCTCAATTGCCTGTTTCAGTTCCCCAAAAAAAAATATATTCTTCTGAACCATATAACAACTTCATATACTGTGTCTGCATGAGTTATGTACGTCTCATAAATATGTAAGTCTGTATGTCATGCTTTAGCAGTAATTTTTTGTCCCTGTTTAGTCTTAAATGCAAGTTTAAACAAACTTTAAGATCATAATCTGCTTAATGCTATTGAAAAAATTTGTGTAAAGGAAATTCTAAGTACAAATAATTATAGTATTAATAGAAAGCTGCTGAAACATTAGCCTTCAAACTGTAGGGTAATATGGCATAAATAAGCAGCCATCTAGAAAAATTATTGCGTTTATTAAAATTTATGTTTTTGGTTTTAGGTATTTTTATATTCTGCCTTCCTAATGAAAGCTCATATATATTTACCCCCATATTCGTAAATGTTAAGACTAATTTCAGATTTATTTTAATCAGGTTTTTTCCATTCACAATCTTTTTTAATATTATTTTTAAATACATTTTTTATTTTTTTATGAATAATGGGGCTAATGATTAAAATATGATGGTTTAAATTGGAACAATGAAGACAGCTAATATCGGCTATGATGAATTTACTTTTTTAAGTTATAAAAATCTTTGTGAGCACTATTTAACATATAATTAACGGACTTTTTGGTAACACATATTTTGTTATTGATTATTATATAAATACTTTTAATCTTGTAATTTTTTACAATCGCAATGTATTGTGCAATGTATTGTATGGAGCATTTGCAAAAACATTGAATTTAGAAAACAAGAGCCGAAATGTTAAATTCAGAAAAACATGGTTAATGTTTTATGAAACTCTCAGTATATTTCCCGGTCTTTTATAAGCCTTTCCCTTTTCATTCTCTCAGGTCCTTAACACTGTATTATTACTCCCCATTTTTGAACATAGGGTTACACTTCGTTTAATCGACGAACAATTTTTAAAGATAATCTTAGCGGAATAATTTTTAAGGCTTGGAATAAAAATATATGTTTTCAGTCAAGTATTTTATTCCGAAAATAAAAAAAGCATAGAAACTTTTTTCTCTCTCTTAAAATTTGATACGAATTTGAACAAACTTAGAAGAGTTACATAATACAGATTAAATGAGCTTCGACGATCAGCAACCATCCAGGGTGAGAACATGCCCTACTGCGAATTTTCATTATTATCCTTACCACGCGCTATTGACATATAATCATTAGACTCATCCTGGCCAATTTAAACACTAAAGATGCGAACAAAACAATTCTTTCGACATCGTGAAACAGTGAGTGTTATTTAATTACTACATTTAAAAAAAATATTTATCATACTCACAGGTTTGAATGCAAATAAAAACATCTGCTACAATTTCTAACAATAATTTAAACTGAATTAATAGGCCTTAATCACAATGAGGAATTTATGCTTATAAGCTGCTTATAAGACACATTTCGTGTAGAAAATTTGCGTAATAAGCGTCTAAAAAGGGATAAAATATATTTTCTGAGTAGTGCCAAACTAGTTTTGCGTAGAATATTTACCGTGTGAGTCCTTTTGCTGTTCTAAAGACAATTATCAAAAAGACATACAGACCTAAATGACTATTAATAATTTGTAAATAAATCCCCTTTATTATATAAAACATTTTTCAATAAAATATATATCATTTCTCTCAATTGAGGGGAACGTTATTGATTATAATGAAAGTTTTTTCTCTAACTCTTACGCTTTTTATATCATATAATAGTTGATGAATATTTGCATGTTTAATATTTTCATTTTTTCATGCAATATTTTACAATTTATTTAATGGTCGTTTAAGAGTTTAGTAGTGAAGTTTCTACGTTCTGTAGGTTTTTCATTTATAGTAACTTTAAAAAAAGTATGCATGTTTTAAATGAGATTTTATTGAATTTAAGGCGCAAAAAGCATTAAAGTATTGTGCACATAAAAAAGTGCATTTAATTTGCACTGAATATGATGCGAGAAAAAAGCTATTAACCAAATAAATTTTATTCAGTTTATCATGGCCTTAAAGTTACAAATAGAAAAATGGATGTAAACTCTGATTAAATTGTAGTAAAGTTAAGTTTAAATGTTTATATAAGTTTGATTGTGAAAGTGTTTTTTTGCACTATGGGTTGGAAAACTACTTATCGAGTTGTATATAATACACAAGTTGTATATATCTACAAGAGGCATTTTTGAATTTTTTATTTTCACGTTTTCTGGATTGCATATAATTCGAAGAATATAACACGATGTGTTAAATAAAATTTTAAAATAAATTAGAACCAAGTATATGTTAATCCAAATCGTGGAAGTTCTCTGATGGCATTCCAATATAACCCTTTTTTGGATTTTACTTAAACTACTTGTATACAGAAAAAATTGTAAGTTCTGACAAATTTAACTCTGTTGATATGATATATAATGTTAAGCATTTCAAAATATATATTATTAATGAAATTAACTGTTCTCAGTTGAATATTAGACTAGATGATGTTCTTTACTCTTATCAAAATTTAAAAATGCAACATATTTTGAACATTCCTACTTCACTTATATTCACAGTGCGTTTGGTTCGTTATTTTGGAACGAACTGTACTTATTTTATTACCACAATCACAAACACAATCTAACTTTTAATTAAAAAAAAGCACTTTAAAGCGTTTGTCAATTTATTTCTATTTATTTTTTCATCATGCACAGCATGATTTCCATATGATGTTTTTTTTTATTGTCGTCTAACATCATTCAATAATAATTCTCAATGGGAAACCTCTTTTGAACTATAATTACAATTTTCAGTAACATTTTTACATCGAATTGGTGTTAATTTTTTATAACTGTTTAATTACACTCGTTTTGCATAGTATTTAACAATTTGAAAATAAATTTATATGCTCTTGTATGACAAATATTTTAATTTTATTGAAATCTCTAAATAGTTTTGACCTAAATTATATTGAGGCTTATTGCACAATATAAAAGTATTAATAGTTTTTATTTATTGTTAAATTTAGAGCAACTAAATGTTGATTAAATAAAGTCAACAGAAAAAAATGTTTTTGCTTTAGTTTTGTATTTTATCTTTGATATTCATAAATCTAAAATTAGTAATATATATATATATATAAATATTGGAGTTTTTTTATAGAACAATTATAAAATTATAAAATTATTATAAAAGATTTTCATATAAAAAGGGTCCAAGCTTAATCAATTATTACTGAAATAATATAAAAAGATAATAATTAAGAATCAATAAATAGAAATCGTTATACCTAAATTAATCGTTTATAATTCAGCTTTTTAATGATAAATTAAAAATTTCAGCGTGTTTTCTCTGCACCATTATTCAGGTTCGAATTGGAAGCCGAGGGTTTAAAATTGTTATTAAGAGTGTAATACTTAGAGTATAAACATCATACCAGAAATATTTTACATTTTATCTTAATAAAGTTTTATTTAATTTTATTACCGAGAAGTATATCCAAGCAGCCAACAACACTACAAGGTAAACAGCTTCATTTGAGTTATTTCTTACATGATACACCCACCATTTATAGAATGAGTTTGAGGAGTTTGGAAAATGTTGAGTGTACAAAAAAAATATTTTTAGCATCTAGTTAACGTTTTCTTTATTCGAGACGCATAATTTTCATAAATAATTGTTCGCCATTGGGTTAAATTTTTGAAAACAAGTCAACTTTAATAAGAAGTCTTCTTCGTAAAAAAAAGTAATCAATGAGAACAATTTACAACAGCTTAATGTCTTCAAAACACCTCATACAGCTTAAACTGAGTTACTTAGAAATAATAGTAAATAGAAATTTTTGTATATAAAAATATTTGAAATATGTAATTGTACATCTGCTTTATTCCCATCCAGGGCAATTTTATATATTTGGTTTGAGCTCATGTATATGAGAATTAATAAAAAATATTTTTTTATATCCTTTTTTATCGTCAGGTTATGAAAGGTTATGATAGGTTTTTATATCACAGTGCTCTGAAATTAACCAATTTTAATACATTTGAACATAACCAACGTGTTCCACTTTTGCAAGGTACTACAAACTACTACTTAAACGTTCATATTCAGTTTAAAATAACTTCCAACACACCCGTTCGTATTCGTCACCATATGGATTCTGTTATAAATTTAATTTGTTTAATTTTTAATATCCTCTCGTAAGCTGGTCGACTGTGTAGAATCTATAAATATGAAAAAAAAACTCTATATGTTTTCTACTACAAACGTACATTTGTATATGATGCACTAATACATAGAAAATATTTTTTCCATCAACAAATAATATACAAAAGCAATATTTTACGAGCACTCATCAAGACAGTGCATGTTACTCGTAAGCTTTTCATTAAATTATTTTAAACAATAATATAAAAAAGACCATAAAAACAATGGCCCCAACCTCCCATTACCACTGAAGAACAATAAATGAAGTCATTGACATTGGATTGTTTTTTTCTTTCAAAATTGCAAATAAAACTGCCGCCATGCGAGAGAATATTTTAAACGAGCCACAGTGACCAAAAAGCAGAATATGGCCGATAATAAAAGTTAGACAATAAATATATCTTTGCCTGTTTTTATGTATTTTAGAGCGAGCACGTAGGATGGGCAGATAATTGTAAAAATTTGGACTTCCTGACATAATTTGAAGAAAGTTTTTTATTTGATTTCTTTTAATGTTTTACCCAAGCTATAGAATTAAAACCCATCGGAAGACTTGTGTTTGAAGTTCTCTAAAAATATTACTTCATGTGCCTAGAAGTTTTAAAAATTTTTAAAACTGAATGAATATTTCCTAAAATGCAAAAAAGCAAGCATTTCTCTAACCCTTAAAACCACTGTGCATGATATGCTCCACATATAAATCGTTTTTGGAATCACAAAACGCGGGAAAAATCACAGTGAACTCCCAATTAAAACGCATAAAATACGCATTAAAACAAACTGTTGTGTAATAAAATTCCAAATTTGCACAAACCAGTCAAAAGCTAAAAAGTTATGATGTCTAACTGGTATCATAAAAGTGGGAAACAGCAGCAAAAAAATATACCAACATTTTAGATAACATTATTTCGTTAAATTGGAAATGTTGGCATTAAAAATACATTAAAAAAAATAATGTTGACAAATTTTATTGGTCTCCAGTTCAAAGTAAACGTGAACACAAAAGAATAAAAAAATATATATAAAAACAAAATTAAGAAATTAAATGGAATCAAAGCAAGTCAAATACAAAATTTAGCCTTTAAAATAATAAAGCAGTGACTGGGCCAGCTGTACAACTCCGGCTAAGGAAAATGGCTTAATAAAGTATGTGTTCATTGTTGATTTACAATATAAATTTGAAAAAAGTACGCACATTGTTGTTGCTATTGTATTCTTTAGGTCATTTTATTGCTTTAACGTTAGTTGCATTGTTATTTTATTACGTAATCGTGATAAGTACACTCAAAGTCCTGGGGTCTGCACGCATTTATTATTACAACGCTATTCACTCACGAACGCACAGACTTACACATTTGCAGCTGCTATTCCTATTTGCACATTCACTCACGACTGACCTTTCGAGACCTTTTTTGTCAATGTCCGTTTGCAACTCGACTATACTATTGCCATTGTTTACTTGCTGTTTGTGTGTGTGTATGTGTGCGGGAGTACATATTTCATTGTGCATTAATGTGTGAAATTATATGGAAGTAGACTCTAAATATTTCTATCAGTGTAAGTATGTATCAAATATATGCGTGTTTCAAGTTATTGTAATTCAGCTTGATTGTGTCTGCTTTATCCAATACTTTGGTCTTTAACCAGGATTTACCACTTTAAATTGAGGTCAACTAAGTTTGTCAATTTACTTTAAGTCTTAATAGCCTTCCGCAATTTTTTTTTTATTTATTTTATTGTGCTAAAAATTAAACAACTTTTTTTTAAATGTCTAGAGGAACAATTTAAGCGGATATGTATTTCCCAATGCCAATTTAATTTTTAATAATGGAAAAAGTGGCTGAAGTTTTGGTCATAAAAGGGCAAGAGGAAAATATTTTATTGAATTTTATAAATACATTCTCAGCACATATATTTTTAAGTCATTTTGCGTAATTAATCAAGCATTTGAGCCAACAGTAATCTGACTGTCAATATAGTCAAACTTTTTTATGTTTTTATGTGCACTGAATCTAACAGGGTTTTAATTACAACAACAGTAAATGAAAAATATGAAATAAATATATTTATAAATGTTAGACTTATTTGTATGTGTGCAAAAATTTCAAATCGTATTATTGAAATATTTAAGTAAACTAAAGAATGTTTGTTTAGTTGAGCAAATTATATATCATTTTATAAGATTCAGTACACTATTATAATTCCGTTTTACACGTAAATTAAAATTTACTTGTTTGTTCTTCAATTCTTCAATTTTTACTGTGCTGATACTTTTGTCTCAAAATTATAATCCAAAACTCACATAAAATATACTTCTAGTGCTTTTCAAAGAAGATATTTTAGATAGCGTAAGGCGCTTTACATATGATGAACCTCATTGAAGTCCCATCCTAGGCCACGAAGACTGAGGGAAGAACTTGAATTTGAATAGACTAAAGTTTGCCTAAATTAGACATATTAAGAACATCAGCATTTACATAACAAAGCCCAATCGTAGGTGATAACTTAAAAAATATCAGATATTTTTTAGCATTCAATTCTATGTAGTTAAAATGGTATATATTTTATTTACATTATAATTTCAAATTAATTCTTCTAGTTTTTTTACCTCTTTTTGATTAATAACATGGACTAATATTTTTTTAGCTTAAGGTCTCTTTATTTTTATTAAATTATTAATTGTTTTTCCGATATTTCGTCACTCCTTTGCGTGAGTTTTTCAGGAAATTAATTTTTTATTTGATCTTTAAAATTTCCTGAAGAAGTCGCACAAAAGAGTAACGAAATATCGAAAAACAAGCTCAAATAAATATTTATGATTTCGGCTACAAAGCATGAGTCATGATTTCTAATTATAGTCCCTTGCTAGCAAACAAACTTGGTACAAAAGCTAGTGATCTAATATTAAGACTAGATACCATATACATTTTGTAAAGTATTTCAACACTTATTGTATAAATCATTTATCTGTCTCACAAAACCGATAAAAAAAATAAAAGTTCATTTCATTCCCCTTTCCGCAACATAATTAAGTAGGCCTACAAGGCTTTAACCAAATGGATTTGTTTGACAAGAAGAAATCTGACCTTTAGATTACAACAAAACCAAAATGGTATAACTACTACCATGTCTTCAAGACATAACAAATCCACAAGCACTTAATACTCTGTAATATGATGCGGTTTTTGGGCATACTAAACACTAAACCAACAGGTAATCACTAGAAGGCTTAATGTTCATTACAAGACAAAAAAAGGAAAATTTATAAAATGTATCTTAGAAATTATGATGTGATGGAATAAATCTGTTACACAACAGCTTAAATATAGTTTTTCATTTATTGTATGCAAAGAGTTTAGGTAAACTACTCGTATATGCTGATGTTCTGTTCAAAATAAAAATATCATTTTTCAAGAGCAAAATAGGATTTTTTTTCAATGTTACAGGATGAACAGCAAAGAAAAGCAGTTGATCTAATGCATATGTTGGGGGTATACACGCATACACACATATATAATTTTTGCAACACACATATGAGAGCCGCAGATGAATGATGGTTGATGTTTGTTGTAATATATTATATCGTGTTTTGTGTTTGTGTGTGTGTATGTGTATATGTGTTTTCATTTTTGGACAGTGGCCAAAATGTGAAAAATGTTTACGTTCGCGGCAAACCACAAAAGTAGTTAAACAAATACAAATAAATTTAAACAAATAAATAATTTAAAGAGAAACAAAACATAGTGACGTTTTTTAAATACACTTTCACATGAGCATATCACAACAATACGGTTACCGACTGACAAATAAACAAACTTACTTAAACAGCAGCGAAGGGCATAAAACTTGGAAAAAGTTCAATTACATCGGTGGACAAATATTTTACAGAATATGCATAAGAGCTGCAAGAGCATCGCCAATTTACGAAATTGGCCAAGCATCGAAATTATATGAAATTCCGAAATTATATGAATGTGATCTTTAAAGTTATTCCAAAACGATCAACGGACATAAGACAAATCATGCGACCGACTGCAAATATTTGCGACTACATACATTTCCATATATTATTCAGAAAGCGTCAACTGTTATTTGGATTAGGTAATTTGAAGGCAGAAAGTGAAAGGTTTAATATTAATTTAGCTTATAGAGTTTTAAATCAGAAAGCATCAATTGTAGTCTAGGAAGTAATAAATAGATTTTATTTGCAATAAGTATGACAATAAGAGAAATAGTATATTTCTTAATAATGAATAATAGTGACTAAAAACCTTTTATTAAATGCATTACAAAATCTTTCGCTTTCTACATTAAAAGTTCAGGTTTCTTAGTTAAACTACTATCAATGGCAGCTATTGAACATTTTAAACTACACCAAGGCCCCGACTTGTGTCGGACCGATTTGCATCGCATGTGAAATAATTCGGTCTGCGTCGCTCTGATTTCAATTTGCGTCGATTAGTATTTTGATTCCGATATTCGGTGGTCAAACTTGCATCGCTTGGATTTCGATAGTGTCGCAACATACGCTTGATCGCAGCTTTGAATAAACACGTCTCAACTCAACATTATGTCCATGATACTTAGCATACTGAAGAATGGGTTTATATCTCAAAAGAAAATGGTTTGATTTAGTTGACAGAGAAATAATAAAGGCACTACAAATAATCGAATATTCCTTAGTTTTTTATATAAAAATATTTATTGAATTATAAGAATTAAATTAAAAGAAAAACATGTGGCTAGTGTTATCTGGAAAATAGTTATTTGTCTCTGAATTTTTTACTTTTTGATCTAATAACCTCGAAATCAATGCATTAATACAGAAAAGACTTATTCGATTAGCGTTGTTTTGACTTGCGCCACTTTTCGCTGGTTCCTGTTAACGACTCAAAACGGAACTGTAATCTAATCTAGTTTGTTTAAAACCTAGCATTTCTCCTAGCGATCATTGAATGACTTTAAATATCAATTTCAACGCAGTCAGCCAGAGTACAAACAAAACGGTATCGAAAAATACATTACAAAGTGCAAATTCTACTAATAAAAAATAAAATCTGAAATTTACCTTTTAGTCTTTTCAGGTAACCAATCAGCTATATACAATAGTTAGATCACTAACTCTAGTTTCACACATAATCTTGAAAGATAATTGTTATAATCATCATCATGAGATAAACGATTAAAATTTAATATATTTTTTATTGGTCATTGCACTGGCGTTCGAACATGCAACAAAATGCTAACACATATTTATTTAGTCATATCGTTGCTACGTTTATTCATAACTGTATGCGAACATATACATACACCTAGAAATACGTGTGCATATAAGGTTATATGCATAAAAGCCATACATCTGATGTATTTTAGCGGAAATTATGCTTTCGTACTGTCAGTTTATTATGTGCGGGTGTTATTTTTGGTAGTATGTGGTTGCATGATTTTCAGTGCCATTGTATATACAAACATGGACACATCGTATATGTGCGAGTGTTTGAATGCAGTGTATCCGACAGTGTATAAGAGTGTGACTAGTAGTTATAAGTATTAAATGTACTCCATGTAATATGCCATGTTTTTGTGCCAAAAATATTCATGTAGAACGACAGTATAAGCGGTTTTAAGTATTGTTTAAGTGTTTTGTGTATTAAGTAGTGGTTTCTATTGTATATACGTGGGTAGAGTTGTAATTAAAGCAAATTGTTATAGTTAATATCGTTATCAGATTAGATCACATCTGCAATCAATAATCCTGCATGTTAAAAACCGACTACAGGGATAACCGCATCTTGAAAAATCTTATAACTGAACGCAATAAAATTGAGAATTATATATTGAGCACAATTGCAAAAACTTATGAATTAAACTGCAGATCTGTGCCATAGCTCTGAATCAAAAAATATCTGGTTATAAATATATTACCAAACTTAAATAAAATAATACACAAGCTTCCGCACATAAGAAGAAATCTACGTACCTGCATTTGTGAGTGGTCCGTTTAAATAGATGAGTGGCCCTTGTACTTGTGGGTACGTCTGCGAATAAAATAGTATTCTGCTAAAATACTTCTTGAAATAAATCAACAAAAGTAAAACAAATACAAATCAGAATAAGATCTCAAAAAACTCTCTGTGGGAGAAAAACTTGAGGTTGGGTTTGTGAATGAGAAAACGTTTTAGTGTTTTCTTTGGCTCTATTCCTTATTGTGTTGTTCTTACAAATTTTCTGGCTAACACCCGCAATCTTTTTTTTTGTCTATTCCTTTTCTTTCTTTTTTCTAAGTTGTATCAGTTTCTAGTGCTATTTTTTGTTTGGTATTTTCCTTTTGCCATTTCAGCCTGATTATATTTTCACTTGTGCCAAGGTAGAGGGAAAATATTCAACAGGCTCATTGTGAAGTCATCATATTGTAGTCTATCACTACTATTGCCTGCCATCAGGAAAGGTCGGCTTTGCTTCAATATTAATTTTTTATTTTTTAGTTTATTATTTTACTTTTGGCCAAAATAAAATAAAGTAAAAAATTGAAAAATAAATACTGATGATGACGATGATGATGATGTTTTTTGTAACCGGATATATAACGTTTGCTTGTTTTCCGTTTAGTTTAACTTGTGTATGCTTCAGTTAAAAAAATAGCTCCACACATACTCTTGGCAAATTTCTACTGACTTCATACTGATGTAAACGTACGTACTGCACACAAACGTTTATACTTGTGGAAATATTAATTTTGGTTATTTTTCAAACAATTACTCTAAAAATTTCCTGTAAGCACTTTCAATCATGTTTAGAGATGGATTATTTTTTGAAAATTTATTAAATGATGGGATCACTTGTGTAATGCAGAACGTGAGTTGTTTGTCAAATTTGTTTTTTTAAAATATGTTTAAGTATTTGTGTAATTTGTCGTTAAATAGGTGATAAAAATCAATTTTAGTTGGATATTTTTTTCGTTTCGTAATAAAATGTTTGTGTTACCTAAAGGAAGATAAACTCGGCAAAGTAAATTGACAGGAAAAAGTTTTGCCAAAATAAATTCAGTAGCTGGAATATTAAATAGAAACATTATTCACATAATTTTTTTTTGAATTTTTTTCACACATGTGCTCTTTCTTGTCAACTCTTATATACTTTGCCTATTTCCAAGCTTACAACATTGTTTCACACCAGTTTTTATTCTGTTAAACTTAATTGGATTTTATAATAAATCTGTGAGCGTCATCATAGTTTTGGTATTTATTGTAGTGTTAATAGATAGATGGTTATTTATCTTTGATATATTAAACAATTTTTTTTATAAATTGTTGCCCAGATTAAAAGGTGTATAGAAAAATGTCGCTGCTAAAGTGTTAAAGAACTCTTAACATATATTTCTTTGCAATTCAGTTTATCAAAGAAACCAGCAAGTGCACTCCATGATGTGATTATTATGAGCACGATTTCAGGAGAAATAACTCTGTGTCATTCGTACTAAATTTCTAGTGTACAGTTTCTTACATGGTCGGTTTAAAGAAATCGGCCAATCGCTGCAGACTATTTAAAATATTAGATATCGTGCCAAATAATGTTTAGTTCTTAAATTTTTCGATTGATTATCAACACTCTTCGGCAATTAATATCATGAACCGAGCAGCGTTCATATTTATTTACGGTATATGTATTGAGGAATCAGAAACCCTTTATAATAAAAATGCAATAAATGAATCAGATTTTTGTATCTCAGAAGAAGCCTCAAGCACCCACGTTTTTCAAAACATTCTCAAAGATACCTCACTTCCTCTGATTTTCCTATTATTTAAACCTTCTACTTCTGATGGATAATAAAGAACAAAAGAATAATACCTTCGTGTAATTGAAAATTAAGCGACACTCTTCACTGATTTGTATATGAATAACTATTGTAAACTATTTTTGGGATCTGTTAGTAAGAATAATAAAAATGGCTGTTATATTCAGAATCACCGTACTAAAAATCAAAATCAATAATATAACAACAGTTCTTTAATCAATAGTGTGAATCTAGTCATGCGTAAAATAATTTTAAAAATCGCAAAGATTTTTGTTCAAAAATAATTTAAGAAGTGCTACATATTCAGTATGTGATGTAGAATATTAAAGAATCTTTTTACGGAATAATTTTCAATTTACTTCACAACTTTTCTAAATTTGCTAACAATCAATTTTATTTCATTTTGCTCTATTTACAGAACAGTTTCATATTTTTGTGGGTGATTTAAGTGCAGAAATTGAGACTCAACAATTACGAGACGCCTTCGCACCCTTTGGAGAAATATCGTAAGTATTTACCAAATATAAAAAGCAAAAATCAATTTTCAGTATAAACAATTATCTATATTTATTTAATTTGATTAATACGCTTAAACCCATTAATCAAAAACTAAATGACAACAAATAGATAAAGAGTGAAGACGATAAATAGAAAAGCAATCAATAGATATTCAATTTTGTGTTAGTAAATATAAATAAAAGGGACGTTCGTTCATTCTATTATGACATTAGGAAATTAAATAACACGATTTGTAAATATATATTTCAAAAGAAATGTATAGTGTTTGGCAGTGTGTTTGTGTGTGTGTCAATTTGCTATATAGGGCGTCGAAGCTTTTAATTAATATTTTTGTACAAGTTGTTCAAACATAATTTCTTAATTTACATGCAGTTAAACATTTTGAAGAAGGAAAAACTTGTTGAATATATGGTTAGCGGTAAAGTATTCTTAAGGTCTTTTAAACAGATGAGCTTTTTTCGAAAATCGCTGCACTTCCATCATCACTAGTCATGATTATTATTGTTTCATACCACTTGCTAGGATGTTTAGTTGAATGTGATAAGTTTCTATTTGTAACAAGAACTGTGAGAAATGGACGGTATCATACTTTCCTTAGGTCGCTGTGCTACCATTTAGTTATTTTCTTCAGTATTTTCTGAATTTTGTGTTCCATATCTTTTACAACTAACTATTTTGGTTTGAAGTTTATTTTATGTGTATATATTTGCCACATAATGTTGTGTGCACTTAAACAGTTATTTTATTAATAAAGAATATATCATTGACTCTTCAAGAAAATCCAATATGCAATAAATTTTTAAACTGCTTTTTAAATTCTTTAAAACCTTCATCTAGTAAACAGTACTCACTACGAACGTCTTGCTTTACAAGTGGAACCATATAACTAGCAAAGTTGAGGCGTTGCTGTACTGTCCTTGACATCAGCGCTGACTACGCCTAAAAACTAAGGTCACTTCCATCCTCTTTCTCAGCAAATATTGGCAACTGTAAGGGTTATGTTAAATGAAAACCATTCATTTACTAAAAATCTTTAAACGCCAAGTAGGACCTACACATACATAGTAGTTTCCTACGCGATTTGCTGTTAGGCGGCATCACAAAGGCTGCAAGTAAACAAAGTCATTGAAATAACCCAAAACAACAAAGAGTTTTTTTGCGAGATCCATCAACGTCATAAACAGGCAAACACAGATCCTCAAGCAAACAAATGAGCTTAAAAAGCACCACTAGCCGCTATATTATTTGTCAGCCACTGATGTAAACGGGCCATTAAATGGATCAAATATGTTTTTGGGCTGTAGAAAAGTCATTAGTTTTCAGTTAAAGGCTAAAAACCCTAAAGTTAAGTTGCTACGTGCTTGAGAAACTTGTTTCATGTTCTTCCTTTTAATGCCACTAAAAGCGTAACGAAAAGATGTCTCTCCCCTTTTATGCAATTAATTAATGAGCCTCAAACCCTTTGATGGTTTAAAGCGATTTTGTCAACTTAACTTTACATAGATGTTCGTGTTTGTGTACGCTTTTGTTTGTCTATTGTTCGTAGCAGAAATGTCAAAGCACGTTGGAATATTTTGCTACGAATCTGGTTGCATGACATACATGAGACATTTCTCCAACTTCGGACTAAATTCATGCTGCCGTTATTAATTATTTATGTGTATTTGAAATCTTAAAGCATTCATATATGAAATACGCACTAAAGGGTTTCAAATATATATGTATATTTCCATTATTTGTATAACAATAATTTTCTTTTCTAAAACGCAAAATAAATGGCAGTAAATAATTTATATGTCACATATATCTTGGACTATAAAAATAATAAGCACTCGAATTTCATAATACTAAAAGCCAAAACGAAAGTTGTTCATGAAAATTATCTCATTTTTATTTTGAAATGTATTAAAATTTTGTTATTTTGCCCTGCATACAATACAAAATGAAAGTCACATATATTGAAAAATATTTGAAGAGTTTTAAGATTGTCATTTATCACAAAAAAATATTTGAGAACTTTAAGATGAATGACAAAGAGAACTTCTCACACGGAACATGTCCGTAACCGATATCAATTTTGACGTGGGATGATGGGAAAATGTTATAAAATCAAATGAAGTTTTTTGGACAAAATTTAAATATTAAAATTACTGAGTGACATATATAAGTAAATTATAACTTTGCTCTTACAGAAAATATGTATTATTATTAAATTTATAACGCACAATCGGTATGCTTCCCTATTCTAAAAAAAAAATCATTTTTAACAAAGGCTGTCAGACACAATAGTTTTACAAATGACTGTCATCTTGCAGATCTTTTCAAGTTCTGTAAAAATTTATATTTTAGAGAAAGTACATATTAGCTGCGGTCACGGTGCAAGGATACAATCAAGCGGCAAACAGTAAAATCATAGGATCATTTCATTTTTGTTTTGAGACACTTGTCAGTTAGTAAGATAACAGATGAAAGTTATCTAACATTCATAAACTTTGTTTACTCACTTCTTTTATAAACAAATGCTGAACTCAATATTATTATTGTTGGAAATGAACGAAAAATTTAATAACTTACTATATTTCTACTGTACTTAGTTATACTTGTTTTAATTAAGTATGCGTATGCTCACTCTGTTTGTCATTGGTTTTACTGTATTAAAACTTATTAAAAACTTTTGTGTCTAATAAAATTTATCAAACTAACAGGTTATGGGCTACATGTCACGCAGTGAAAATAAAAATTAGAATTTTTTTTTTTCTTCAAAGAAATAAAAAGTTTGTGGCAAATATATGGCAAACCTTCCTATTGGATTTTCGTTGGAGCGTCTAAAGGGTCGCGAGAATTTCGACGTATGGAAGAGGCAAGCAAAATCTTGTCTGATCATCAAAGGATGCTGGAAAGTTGTGGAATCTGGTGCGGTTGATGCAAATGATGCAGTATTGAATGAACGCGCCTTGGCTGAAATCACTTTGATGGTAGATTCCTGTATTTATGGACACATTGCTACAGCTAAAACAGCAAAAGAAGCGTGGGATGCGTTAATGAGTGTTTTTGAGGACACAGGTCTTACACGGAAAGTAGAGTTGTTGAAACAATTGGTGAATATGAAGCTGCGGAATTATGCTTCTATTCAAGAATACGTCAATGAGTTGGTGATAACTGCTATAAAAGTGAAAAATGCAGGACTCAATATAGACGATGAACTTACTGCATCGCTTATGTTAGCTGGATTGACAGATGAATTTAAGCCGCTGGTAATGCCTGTGGAAAACTCAAAGGAAAAGTTAACAGTCGATAAGGTAAAAAATCTTCTTTTACAAGATGCTAAATTTGATGTTCCGAATGGGGAAAAGGAAGCTGTGCTCTATTCAAAAAATTTCAGCCATAAGAAGAAAACGCCTGTAGAATGCTACAATTGCAAAGAATATGGACACATTTCCAGAAATTGCCATAACAAAAAGAACAACAATATCAATAGTTTCAAAAATGGTAACAACAGAAGCAACGGTAATCCAAACAAGAAAAATGAGAAGAAAGAATTTTCTTCAACGCTAATAGCATCGGGCACGAATTTGAGCGCAATTGCAAAGGAACCTTGCTGCCAAGACAGTAAATTTATGTATTGGTACATCGACAGCGGCGCTAGCAATCACATGGTAAATGATAACAAGTGTATGTATAACATACATAACATAAAAGACAAAAAAGTGATGGTTGCTAACAAGAGCGAATTGAACGTTGATTGCGCAGGTGACTTAAATTTGAATATTTTGATTGGTAATTCAAAAAAAGAAATAACCGTAAAAAACGTTGAATATGTACCTAACTTGTGTGCAAATCTTCTCTCTGTAAGACAAATGACGAAAAGTGGTAAGAAAGTTATTTTTGAGGGTGAAACATGTCGCATATTGAACGGAAATGGTACACTTATTGTTTCTGCTAAAGTCTATAACGATTTATATCGAATAGATAGTGAAACGCAAGAAAAAGAAAATAGCGCATTTGTAGCTGCAAAAGAACTTGGTCTTTGGCACAGAAGATTTGGACACATTTGCGACAAAAATTTAATTGAAGTAAAAAAATCCTCAGATGGCGTAAATTTTGAAAATAGAAGCCAAACCCCGTGCGTGGTTTGCGTGAAAGGGAAACAAACCAGAAAGCCAATACGAGAAGATGGCATAAGAGCTACTAAGTTATTGGAGTTGGTGCATTCTGATGTTGTTGGCCCGCTAAGTGTAAACTCGTTTTCTGGAGCTCGATATCTGGTAACGTTTGTTGACGACTATTCTAGAAAATTGTTTGTATATCCGCTTAAGAGAAAATCTGATGTCTTCGAAACGTTCGTATTATTTAAGAAAATGTCTGAAAATCAGTGTTCGACTAAAATCAAAATTCTAAGATCTGACAACGGAGGCGAGTATGTTAATGAAAAATTTAAAAAATATTTTCAGAACTATGGGATAATTCATCAAAAATCGTGTGCTTATTCTCCGGAACAAAATGGTACTGCGGAGAGAATTAATAGAACCTTGATGGAACGTGTTCGATGTATGCTAATTGATAGCGGCTTAGACAAGCGATAGAGTTCCATGCCGTGGTGAAAACAGAAGCCCCGAAGAAATTTGGTCTGGACGACGTCCTAACCTAAAATTTTTGAGAGTTTTTGGATGTCCTGCTCTTGCACACATTTCCAAGGAAAAGCGTCGCAAGCTGGATACAAAATCAACAGAATGTATTATGATGGGGTACAGCTGTGAAAGTAAGGCTTATAGATTATTTAACCCCGAAGATAACAGTATTATTATAAGCCGTGATGTGGTATTCTTAGAAGAAAGTAAGGTGAGCCAGAATATAGAAAATGAATTTTATTACCCGGAACTGCTCCAAAATTACGATGACGTTAATTCAGGGGAGAGTAGAAATATTGTTGAATTAACTCCTACAATAACGAATGAAATTGATGATGCACCGTCAAACACTAATGTCGATGACAGTGATTATGTCGACTCTGATGAATGGTCATCGCCTATGCAATCACCAATGGAAACAGATGATGAATGGGTTCCGACTCCACATGTTGCCCAAAATTTTCCATCGGTATCAGATAACGTACGACGATCACATCGTATTGCCAACAAAAATAAGCAATCGCAGAATTTTTGTGCTATACAGTTTCTTTCTGATGACCCTAGCAGTGTAAAGGATGCCATGTCATCAGATAACTCAGACGAATGGAAAGCGGCCATGCAGGAGGAAATTGATTCACTGAAAACAAACAACACGTGGGTGTTAACAAATCTGCCACCGGGCCAAAAGGCTGTTAAAACGAGGTGGGTTTTTAAAACTAAAAAGGATAAACATGGTAATACTTTAAGATGGAAAGCGAGATTAGTGTCCAAAGGTTTCTCACAACGTGAAGGGATCGATTATAATGAGACTTTTTCTCCAGTGGTCCGATATGATTCAATTCGATACTTGCTGGCATTGGCTATTAAATATGACATGTATGTACACCAAATGGACGCCGTAAGTGCATATTTAAATGGTTCACTTAAGGAAACTGTTTATATGCAACAACCAGAAATGTTCAGTGATGGTTCCGATAAGGTATGCTTGCTGAAAAAATCCATTTATGGTCTGAAGCAGTCGGGGCGTGTATGGAATGAAACAATCAATATTGAATTGCTAAAGATGGGACTCATAAGAGGTGAAGTGGATCAATGCGTTTATCATAAGGTGGATGGTAATCAGATGTTGTACGTGGCTATTTATGTAGATGACATTTTAATATTTTCAAATAATATGGTAACAATTAATTCGATTAAGTCCGAATTATCCAAACGATTTAAAATGAAGGATATTGGAGAGGTATCTTCAGTATTAGGTATGAATATAACCAGAAGTAAAGACGCTATCAAAATCGATCAGACGCAATATATATCAAATGTCTTAGCACGATTTGGATTGAGTGATTGCAACCCAACATCTACTCCAATGGACTACAACCAAAAATTATCCTTGAGCATGTGCCCCAAAGATGAAGAAGCAAAACAGCAAATGTCAAGTGTTCCCTACATGCAGGCGATCGGGTGTTTGCTGTTTGCAGCTCGAATTTCTAGACCCGATATTTGTTACGCCGTGAATTTCCTAAGTCGATTTGGAAGCAATCCTGGTAAAGCACATTGGGAAGCTGTTAAACGAGTAATGAGATACTTGAAAGGCACAATCAACAAAGGTATTGTTTATAGAAGGCAACCAGACTCAGAAATATTAGGTTTCTGCGATGCTGACTGGGCCGGAAATATCGACGATCGCCGATCCACTACTGGATATGTCTTTGTATATCAATCCGGCGCAATTTCCTGGTCTACAAAAAAACAAAAAACAGTATCGTTATCATCAACAGAAGCTGAGTTCCAGTCATTAACTGCAGCTATTCAAGAATCTGCTTGGCTAAAACGCCTAGAAGCTGAACTTAATCCCAAAAGCTGTAAAAGTATGTTGTTATACTGCGACAACAAGGGTGCTTTACAGGTCGCTCTTAATAATAATTTCTCGTCTAGAACAAAACATGTGGATATTAAATCAAAATTTATTCGTCAGAAAATAGAATCAAAAGAAATAATTTTGAAATATTTGTGTACAAATGAGATGATTGCAGACATATTTACCAAGGCTGTTACTTCTCAAAAACTTGATTATTTTGGAACTAAAATTGGTTTTTTGTAAAATATTGTTACAACCTTAAATATTTCAATCAAATTTTATTTCGTCTTGTACTTTTTATAATTGTAAAGAGTATATAAGGAATAATTTAATTTTGTAAATTTATCATTCAGGGAGAGTGTTGGAAATGAACGAAAAATTTAATAACTTACTATATTTCTACTGTACTTAGTTATACTTGTTTTAATTAAGTATGCGTATGCTCACTCTGTTTGTCATTGGTTTTACTGTATTAAAACTTATTAAAAACTTTTGTGTCTAATAAAATTTATCAAACTAACAATTATATCCCTTAGAGCTCTATTCCGCCTTCAGTCTTGAATAGAGTATTGAATATTTCTAATCTGCATTATGTTAAATTTTTGGCAGTTTGTCTTAATGACACAAAGAGCACAATATAAAAATTAGGTGAAATTTTTTTTGTTGCACAATTTGACAAAACATACAATGATACAAAATTTTTTTCCACGACTAACCTACAAACGTCTCGCTTGAAGGAAATTGTCATGTCAAGCTTAATTGTGGCCGAAAAACTAATATGTTGCAGGAAGATGGAAAGGAGCTCCGCTATGGCCTTTCCACTGACATTTATCCCTGTCTTCTGCCTTGTAATATTATCATACTTCCCTTAAAAAAATAACTTAGTCTAGACTTCTAGCTCCATTTGAAAATTAATTATAATTATATTTAAAAAGAAATTATAATTATATTAAAAAAGCTCCACTGACTCTATTATTAATAAATATATTCGAATTTTGAAGTTAATTATATGAATTTATACGATCAGCTTCTGTATCGAAATTTGACCATAAAGAATTTAACACTAAGAAATTGTTTAATAACGCAAATTTTTTTAGCTTATGAAATTCTAGCATGAAATAGGACAACATTATATATAATCGTAATGATAAAACAAATATATCGTGGACTAGTGTATTTTGAAAGAATTGCTGGATTTAAAGGCTATAGAACTTTTAAGTCATTTATTTATTGTAAAAATATTACATGTTATAGGAAATTGTTGGAATGGACAAGGGGTTAACTCATATTTCCATTTAGTTTTTCAACAATATTAATTTAATATCCAGTTATCAGCGAACCTTTCAATCCGATGATGTAGAGCTTTTTAAATACTCTTACTATGCTTGAATATTCAGTGATGTTTTGGGATTGATTTATTCCTCAAAAAAAAAAAAAATAAATAAATATGTATCTATGAAACAAACATTTGTAAGAATATCTTAAATAACTTTCATAAAATTTATTTTCCTTTTGCACTTGCTTTCATAGGAAAAGCTGAGCTCTGTAAGTATTTCAAATGAAATGGGATTCTGTATTATCGAAGAATGATACATTAATAATATATTTAGCAAATAACCTAAATTGTGTTTCTGATAGTTAATATTCTTTAATGAGATGCATCTGCGTATTTTGAAATCTGTAATTATTTTAATAATTTTATTCACTGAAGTAACTAAAAAGTAATTGGAAGAAAAGCTCTGCAGCTTAAATGGTATTTTGTTTCATCTGTTCTATATGATTTCCCTTCATGTTGCCCTCTGAAGTAATTATATATCGTTTACAACTACAATATATATATATATATATATATATATATATGCTTTTCAATCTAAAATGAATTACAAGTCAGTAACATGATTTTTTGTATTAATAAAATTATGCTGATTCACCACAAATACTCGTCCTGTAATACTGCTCCTTTTATTTTTTATATATATTTTTTATATAAAATGAACTACAAAGCGACATCGAGTTCAAAAAAAAAACCTTTACAAACAAAATGGTTTAAAACAACTGACGTAAAAAGAAATCATTTGTAAAAGCATTACCGCCTTTAAAAATTAAATCAACAAAAATAGAGGACATTTACAGCGAGTGAATTTTAACACAAAGGACTTTGAATTATTAAAAAAAAGTAGGAAAACGATTTTTATCTCTGTTTTTGTGCCAGTTTCTGCTTGCTGTTGCTCTTACCGTCGTACAGAACGCACAAAATTTACGTCTGTGGCAGTTTTTATTTCCCTTTCTTTTTTTCATGTGAAAGTTAAGTGTTTGACTGCAGGGTAAAAATATAAAGGCTGGCATAAAGGCAGTTGTCCAGCCCAACGGGCTTAAGCATTTGTAGACAATTCAAACTAAATTGGTACTTTGAGCAAAAAAAAAAAAAAACCAAAAACATTAAGGACATTTTTTCCGCTCTGAAAGAGGAAATTTGTTGGAAATTAAAATGAATAAAATTTTGGTGGTTAAGAAGATGTTAAATGCTTCAATTCGCCGTTTCCTTTTAAATTGAATTAAAGTAGATATTAAATATGCTCCACGGAGTCATTAAGTCTTAAATTATAGTTGGCTAATATATTAAACACATACTCACGCGCAAATTCATACAGAAATTGAAACCATACCCAATGCTTAATAACATGACTTGTACGGTTGATTATAAGTTCTTGTGTAGCTGCTCTTTGTAAATCCTATTAATCTCGTTTAATTTTAAAGCTGTATCCCAGGGCAAATCAAAGAAAGACATCATTTGGAACGAATTATTTAGGCAGTTATAATTAATTTAGTTAAACTAATTGCCGAAATTGTTCCAACAGATTTCTAATGACAAAATTATAAAAAATGTATAGCTGATCTTTTTATTCTGTATCTATCAATATTTCTATATATCTATATATCTATATATCTATATATCTATATATCTATATATCTATATATCTATATATCTATATAACGTTAAAAAGCGTGTCTTCAAAGTATAGGCATATAAGAGAGTTTCCTGTTTGAATATACTTCAAAAATAAATAAATTGTATATCCCTTAAACTGAAAAAAATCTAAAAACGTATTATAATACAAGCGGTAAATTTTAGCTGCTTTTTACTTTTCCCTGGTTATTATTTTACTAACAAAAAGGGGTGTTATTGATTGAAAATTTCTTCCTTTAGCCGCTTAGTTTGCAGCATGTTTGGAATTTTGTTCCCGTTTAACGTTAAAAAGAAAACTATTTGTTATAACATAATAACTTTTGCTGGTAGATGATACTTGAACCTAAAAGAAAAGTTTTCATTTAAATGTAGGTCAGTTGTCAATATATAATCCGGGCGTTACTTATGTACTCGTAGTTATAAAAAAGGACACATTATAAAGGCTTAAGTGATAAGCATTATTTTCTTGTACATTCTTATAAATTACTTACAAATCTCTTTTAAACATTTGTCCACATATCAAGTATTTTCTTGTTAAAACAACAAATACATACACACATATTGATTTTGCGTTATTCTCCCTTATCAGAACACTAAATTGCATGCCACCACCGCTTTTCATTTCTTATTTTTTTTAAAGGCAGCGCATTAAACGTAAAGATCCAAAGCAATATTTTGTAAAGGAAAAATAAAAGTTAACAAATAAATTCGGTGTATTATTTTTGGATTTACCTAAATACAAAATGCCAAACTTTTCACAGAAAAAAAAATTAAGTCGAATGACTGAATGGATGAAAGAATGAGAGGCAAGCGAAAGGAAACAAGTGGCTAAGTAAAGAGTTTACATGTTGTTGAGAATGAAAACTTACCCACACACATACACACACACTTCATTCTCGAACCCAAGCCATACAAAAGAAAATCCTTTTCCTGCCTTAAGCCCCTCCATAAAGTCATGTGCAAGTATGTGTTTATACGTATAAACATATACTCTTTTATAGATTGCTTATACAAGACATTCACCGTTCTACCCGAGTTTTAAAAGGGATCAGACATTTGAAATGTTAAGTGAAGCAAAGACGAAAAAACACCAAGATTTAAGTCCACTTTTTCTGAAGGGATATAACTGTCATTTTATAATGTATGAACATTGAACAAACAAATAAAATAATACAATAAATATTTTCTCACGAAAAGTAAAAATGAAATCAAAAGCCAGACTAAATTCCTTTTCTGCGTCGCACATTGTGTGCTTAATAAAGATTTTTCAGAGCTTTTGTTAATTAAAATTGTTTTTAATTTAAAGGATTTTTACATAAAATGTAGCTCGTTTTAAAGTTGAATTTGAACATAGAGAAAAACTGGAGTTGACAAGCTCCAATAGTTAATAACTAGTTTGAAAATGATTATTAATATTAATAAATCTAGAAGTGAGATATTCAATTAAATAGAAGTGATGCTTATGAATACCAAAAACTTAATATTCTTGGCATTCATTAAATGGAGGGACAATACTGGCCGTGTTATTTACGCACACATGCAAACACAAGGGACGAGTTTAATAAAACATATTTTTTATGGGTGCTGTTTGGAGATAATTAAAACTTAAAGTAGTCATGAATATGAGATGTGTTTATTATTGTCGGTCTTTTTAAAATGCAAAGGCCACTGAATAGTACTGGCAACGGTTGGTACTCCAGGTAATAAATAATCTATTGGTAGCTTTGTCCTGATGTTAAATGATTCATGATGTCTTGAAAATTCTTACATAAAAGGAATGTCAACACGAGTTGACATGGTCAGCTCTAAGATAGCAGTCACCAAAATCGATAGTTCTCATTCTGTTGAAAAAAAAAACAACAGATACTAAATAGGCACGCTAATTCGGCGGTACTGTAAAAACCTTTCTTTTTACTTCACACTCTTGCTCTAGTTTCGGCAAATTTCATTAAGAGATTACGGGTTGTGTTCGAATTTATAATACGATGCTCAGCATCGTTTTACTGAAAACTCTTGTGTAAGTTGAAATAAACTAGAGTCTTTGATCTATATCAGCAGCTAAATCGCACTCAGTCAAGTAACCAAATAAGACCCAGGAGGCCATAAAATAATTTATATCTTACAAACAGTTTTTATCGAAGAACGGAATTTAAAAAATGTTTGAGACATCTACAGCGTTTAATTAAAAACAACAACAACAGCAACAACAAATATTTGAACTTCTTATTTTTAAATATTTAAATTTAAATTCTTAAAATTCTTATTTTGGCCCTCTTAAATTCATATCATAAAAATGTTGCAAAACCATTATAAGCGTATTTACATTATCTGAATGTATTCAGCCAATAGAGCAGGAAAATACCTGAATCAAAATTTCATAAATATTTTTAAAGCATATAAACACACTTTCTTTTCATCGTTATTAACTCATGCACCTCTTTGTAAATCATAATACAAAAAGAAAAGAAAACAAATAAGCCCACAAACCGCACACACAATAACTAAGAGAAAGTTTGAAAATACTCGTATACTTGCTTTATGCTCGACTACGCTTTAAAAAACTTCTTATATATACTTTTTTTGTATATCTTTGTCCGATGATTTTAACAAAGAACGAAATCTGAACACAGAAAAAAATTAAAGCCACAAAAAATCTGAGAGTTCATGTTTTGAGAAAGAATTTACATTCATCCATTCTAATGGTACAAACAGCAGCTACACCATCAAAAAGTGAGATAAAAAAATATATAATAGAAAACAGCTACAAGAAAGATAATGATGCCACTGATACGGAGGAGTAAGCAGAAGTAAAACGACCTCTGTAATACCGTGTCAATGCACGAAAGTATCTTGTATCTGCATGTACAACCGTCTAAGTGTGTATTGGTGCAAATTTAAGATTCATAAGTACGTGTACCTGTGCGCTCATTTTTATCTACTTCTCACAACTTATGACCAATTTTTTTCTTTTCTTTGATATTTTACTTGAAAGAAAAGTGGAGCAGTTTGTACACAATTTTTGGTTGCACGTTTTTGGGGTTTTCTTTATATTCGACTAAAAGTTTGTAGACATCATTTTTATATTACTTACCACACAATTTATCAAAGATACACTTCATTCATATAGTTTTAACTGTGATGCAGAGATGTGAATTGGAATCAGTTGCATTCTTGTATGGATATTGATAGCGGAAAAGCTATTGAAAGTTTGAGAAAATTGTGTGGGTTCAAATATCTGAAAAGGATATTAAACGAATATTTGTAAAACTTCTAAAATTTAAGGGGGCATTGCTGGACATCTTCGCAAAGAAATTCGTGGTGGTGTCGAAGGGATATTATGTATTAGACAGTATACAAGAGTGAATTGTTGGGCTCTTGTAAACGTTATAATATTTTCGTGTGTTTTGTGATGTATCGTCACTGTATTTTATCATTCTGTAACATTTCATTGATCACAGATCTCGTGATTATATTACTCGTCACATTGGCGAGCAGTAGTGAGTTTAATAAAATCTCTTCTGAATTCTCTTTATCAACTAACCGACCCTTAAAGAAGCATTTATATATATACACTGGTAGAATTCTTGTAAAAATTTAAGTCCATGTAAATATTTCTACCTGAAGACTAATATTTTGCTGGTCAAGCAGATGTCTGCATTAAACTATGGACTCTCATGGAATGCTTGCTTTTTTGCTAAACTTTGCAAATGATTGTCTTACAAGCATTTTGTTTTCAGTTAAAAAGAACATCGGAACGAGCTTTGAGAAATATGCTACTGCTATTTTAAAAAAGTTGTATCGAACTATTTATTGTTATAATAAATTCAACCTAAGATCGGTGTAATATTATTCGTGGAATGTTCAATTCAGAGAGACATGATAACTATTCCAAGATAAAACATTAACATTAATTTAATTAATTTTAAAAAATCAATACACTTTCATTATCGTACTCTAGTGCTACACTTATTTATAGATACATGTGAGGAAAATTGTTAATTAAATCATAATAAATTAATATATAATTGAATTTCACATCGTTATCTTCTGAAGTGAGATTTTTAATATTACAATTCCTTCATATCTTCATCCCTGGCTCCAGTGATTTTTTGCTTGGACAACTGGTTGTAAGATTTATTCTACCTAAAGTTTTTGGTGGATAATGCGCTCTTTTATGCCTTTTTAATCTCACTCTTTTTATATGTGGGATAGTGTATCTCCGTATTTGTTTTCATAAATGGATGCAAGTGAAGTAAACTTCAGCAGAAAGTTTGTTTATTACGTTGACATTTTTCTGCACGACTTTCCTTTCGCAATAGTCAAAATGTTGCTTCAGTGATATACTTATTTCTTTTTTTTTTTTGTAATACTATGAAGTATATTTTTCAAAATTAGAAATATGGTTTCTATTAAAGGAAAATATAATTCTTAGTCTTTAAAAAATCAATGTGATTAAGTAAAATGTTTTATTAATTCAGCGCAAATATTGAGATCGCATGAAACATTTTTGGAGTTATATTTATATGCCTAAATAAATATTTATTAGCTAAACATATTTTTGCGGCTTAATAAATTAACTGAGACAATCAATATGTAGAAACAAAACAGCAGAAAATATTATAAAAATTGTTTTCTATTCTAAAATGATATATTTTATTTGCAAAACAAATTTTAAATAATTCTACAGACTTTTTTCATTATATATTTATTGTTCTCGGACCAGCATTCAGGGGATGACCCCAATAAAAGCGATGCATTGTGCCAAAACTGGAAAAATAGCCTGTGGGAAATATGTTGTACGATAGAACTTTCCTTTCGTTTTAGTAGGCCTGGCAGTTAATTAAAAAAATAAAGTCGCTTCAGTATAGTCGAAGTCAACTAATCAGAAGCACTTTACACCATTTTTACACGACTTCTATGCTTTACAATTGAGAGTTATAAGAAGGACTTTTTTATCATCTGGTTCAAAAGTAATTACAGAAGAATACTGCGCTCTTAAAATTTTGTTTAAATTAAAAACAAAATGTTAAGCTCGAAAATTCATACATACTAAAGCATCTACTTCTTTTGTTTATGGTACTTTTATTTTTAAATTTCCTTCATATTCATCATATTTTCGCAACTGAGGTGAAGATTGCAGTTTTTACTATTTTTTTATAGCTGCATTAAAAATATTTGTATATTTCTGTGCTTGTTTAAAAGCAAACTTCACTGGCAGATGATATGAAGACAGCCTAGCCAGAGAGCTCTTTCAATTTTCTTAAACTGGCAGTTAGTCAAAAGTTAGCTTAACTTTTTTTTCTTATTTCTTTTACCATCTACTTTTCGCATTTTATGGTCGTTCTTCGTCATGCTGGTTAAAGTTTTTGTGTTCTTCGTTGCCATTTTCTCTGCACCAATATATTTTTGTATGTATATAAAATTTTTTCTTTTATTTTTTGTTTAATATATAGTAGGAGTATTTGTCGGCTAGCTGCTGTTTTTAATATTCTTATGGTCTATTAAAAAGTTGTAAACTGCCTAAGTTTTCTTTCCAAACCATCTCTCCTTTTCTTGCACTTTTTTCACTGAAATTTATTTAAGTGTTTTTATAATAGATGTTGGACTATTACTTATTTTATTTTTGGGACTCGTTTGTTTAGCAGCAAAAAGGCCAAAATTTAATTTGCACAATAAGTGATGAAAATTGTTAGGAAAAGCAGGAATTATGAAACAAACAACAAATTTTAGTACGGGAGTTCATCAGTGGCCAAGTTATTACTCTTCTCAAGCTTTTGTATGATATTTATTTTATTATTATCTTGTGTTATGAAGGAGTAAACAAGGCCTGAGAACTTAAATTTTTTATTGATAGATAATGCTTACACGCACTATTTTATATCGTTTGGCCTATAATGAATTTTGCAGCAGTTGTTGGCTTAATGATATGTTCCCTTTTTAAAACTAAATAGTTAAAAATAATATATTTGCATAAAATAAATATAGGATCTTTTGCACGGATGGGTTGAAGAATAATAATTCAATAAAATATATGCCCAAGCAGGCTTCAATAAGGCCTGATTTGCGAAACTGAAGGCGATGTGTTTCTAACTTTATAAGATGTGAGGAAACATTTTATTAGCGTGCGTGTGATGTTAAAAAAAAAACAAGCCAGTAAGAAAAATATTTATATACACAAATAAGTAGTTTCGTATGAATGAATATATGCGTGTTTCATATATATAATACAAGTGAATAATACTTTTTAGAAGAACTCCGTTTTTACCACCAATGATATATGAACAATTATACACACACAAGAAAATTTGCCCATTGGCGAAAAAATCTGCCCATCAGTAAGCCATTATTTAGAAGACGGCAGCCGTTGTATTCGCATTTTCCATGGCTATTTGGTCCACATTAGAAGGGTTTTGCATTAGCTTGTACCGAGCTTTATTTACATATATAAATTAGAAAGTTAGCTGACGTTATTACCACTATCCTTCTACTATTTACTATTAGCAATTGGTCCTTTACTTATATACCAGACAAAAAGCTGATTAGAAAAATATTCGTAACAATGTGAACAGAAGTAGTTAACATACAGTTACTCTTAAATTGAAATATATTTTGCTGTATTCAGTTTATTTTATCGATTTTCTTCCTCTTTCTAATTTTTCAAACAACATCATAAATAAGAAAAGAACTTTCAGCAAACACTTAATTTAAAATTTATGAAAACATGTAAATAGAAATCACAAGAAAGTTATGCCATCAAATGTGTGTTATCAAAAAAGCAATTTCCAAATAAGATACATATTCCCTTTACACACAAAATTATGATAAATGCTACCCAGTCTTCGGTACTCAAACACTTTTACACTTTAATAAACATCTGCACGAACACTTTGTAAAGCTTTTCTTTTTTGTCTTCTTCTTTTAAATTCTATTAATATTTTATTCAAATGTTATTTCAATAAGTCTCAACAACCCAGCAAAACTTTTAGGGACGTTGGTATAAGAAGGTTGTTTAATAATACGAAGAGGTTGTAATATAACGAACTTTAATTATATGCTGATTCTTTTTTCCCAAAATCTTACTAAAAAATTAAAAATGAACAATTAAATTGAATTTGCTATTGATGGTTATCTCAGCAGAATAATAGTTAATTAAACAATTAGTCATTTAGTTATTTGAAAATTTTTCCTTCTATATATTAATGAAATAGTTGAACACGAATATGCTTTATATGGATATTCACTGACCTTAGCTATTTAAGTGAAATCAAGATGATTGCATTTTTGGTAAACTCCCACTATTTTCTGTTGAATGCTGAATACGCATTCTAACATCAAGAGATTGATTCCTTATTCAGCCATGGAATCGAATTGTTTTATTAATACGTTGTTGTGTTGGTATACTTAAGTGGTATCGGCATAACCTTGACAACAGAGTGGCACTAAAAGAAGTATCCTTCTTCACCAGTATTGTAAAAATTTTTCGTAAAATTTTATAGTAAATAAATAGCATAAATAGCCTTATACAGTTCTATAACAATGTTTCCAAGTAGTGGAAGTGCCTGTCCACAAAATTTTAAAATTTTATTTATGGAAATAATATAGAATGAAATAGAGTTTAGAGAAACTTATATCAAAATTTACATTTTGCAGCAGGCTTTATTAAAATCATTATAACAAATAGCTTGAAAAATTCATAAGAAATGGAGGTGTCACGCCTGATGTAGGTTAAAAAAAAAATATGTAAACAGCTCATAAAAATAAAACAAAACCTTATCGAACCTTGGCTTTCGAAGGGGTCATTTGATATGATAATGTATTTTCGCCAGAAAACAAAAACAAGATCGGATATACATATAAAATTTTCTTATTACATATTTTTTACTTTGGAGCTATTAAACTGTAGTTTTTAATAAATTTTTTTAAAATATATGTGCCATTTTACTTCTTCGCAATTGATGGTGTAATAATGTAGCAGTCAATAGCTATTAAATCTAAGCAAAATAATAGTTTACGTTACAACCATGTGCATATAACCTGCACATTTTCCTGGAAGGAAATGTCGTAAGAAGTTTTTAGTAAATTGTAAATAATCAAAATGCAACAACCATAACCTGTTGACCAATAACAAAGTAAATCCTTTTGGTGTGTGAATAAATTAAAGTTGCAAAATTACCTTCATAAATATTGTAAATTCTAAGCAAATAAACATCAACAGAAATAACAACAAAAAAATAGTCCACAAAATACTGCTAAACTATAATGGTATTTCTCTGTAATTGTTTAGGGAAAAACAATGCAACTGAGGACAACACAAATTGCTCTTGAAGAAATTTAAAGTAATAGAAAATAACAACAACAAAAAAGTTACAAAGTAAATACGAAAATTAAATGCAATTTGAATAAACCCGTTCGTATCAGTACAACAATCGCGTGCAAATGCAATTTAAAAATTGCACTAATGTTTTTCTGCTCCGTTTTTTTTTTTCTTTTTGTTTTTGTGGTTAGCAATAGTAGCACGCTTCTAACGAGAATTGTTAAATTATTACCCACACAGAGCCAAATGAACACTCAAACGATTGTGCTGACAATCAGTATCGTACATGAATACATTCGTGTGTGTATATGCAAGTTTTGTATGTGGTAAGTTTTATATTGTTATGACACAAGTAAATGCCAATGAAACAAAATTAGCACTTCGATGCGATACAACAAAAAAAAACTTCAGCACAAGGTCGTTTCAACTTCGAAGCCGGGTGGCACATTAGAACCGTCAAGTTTAATTATGATATAATATTACAGAAGTATATCAATCGTTATTAATTATAATAAAACGTTTTATGCTAATTACAAATTTAGATGCTTAAGCACGGAAATTTGACTTTGCCTTTAAAAAATAGAAATGGCTGACATGAAGAGCATGCTAAACCGATAAAAGGGCAAAAACATTCAAATGTACTTAAGAAGACTCAAACCAAAAAAAGACTTGAGAATCATGGAACAAAAAACTAAGAAATATAATCAAACATAATATAATCAAACGGCAGCAGAGGGACTTAATAGTATTACCATCGGTCTTATAAAATTCTCGTACGCTTCTTCATAAGAAAAAATAAATAGAAACTGCTTTCGAAAACAGCTGTTCTACTCTTCTATGTGAGATGACTATATAAAGCAAAAGTTAGCTTTTCCTTGTGCTTTGAAATATTCTTCATATATTTTTGATAAAAAAAACATTTTTCGAATAATAAGCCTATGAAATTAGATTTAATGAAGACTATGTTTGTAACATCATATTGCAGATGATACTAATTCAGATCAAAAACTCAAGTAAACAGATTGAAAATATTTGTTGGTATGAGATTCACGTGCTGTATCTAAGACAAAAGGCGATAAATTATTATAACAGTACAGGTGGCAAAGATATATATATTTTCCATTCTTATTTTGAAAGGATAGATGAAAAAATAGGCGAGAAAATTTGTGGTAGAAATCTTACTTGTTTTAATATAATTTAACTTTGCCTCCAGTTCTTAAAATCTAATAATAACGAACAAGAATCTCTACAGCGTTAATTTTTAATTAAATCGCTGATGGTATTTTCTTTATTTAAATTTAGAACCACAAATGTGGTACTTAACTTCACCTTTTACCCCAAGTATGTGTAATGATTCTATAAATCGTGAGAATTTCTATTAAGAATTAAAAAACTTCAAAATAATAAAGGAATTCACAAACTGTCGTAATTGTTGTATCTGCCATACGTACTAGTTTTTGTTTGAAACTCTGTATGTTGCTTTATTATTCAGGGCCAAATATCGTTAGATTTAAATGTTCATACTTCCATAAGTACATATTATGTTTGTACCCTGGTGAATTTCTTTTACAAATTTGCAAATAGATCTGTGACTCTATGAAACTCACCACATAAGAAAACCAAAATATGTATACATACAATACATGCACAAATTAAAAATATAAACGAAGAAACAAAACAAAAACAAAAAAAGAAACAATATTTGTTACGAAAACTTCAAATTAGAATGAATTGTCAAGGAACCATGGTTGAGAATTGCACAACACATGCATTTGAGTTATAAAAATAAAAATGGCAAAAAGATGGAGAAACTAAATTTGTATGGCATTATAAAAGCAACAAGGTGGCCACATTGTGTGGTAAATAGTGTTTATTGGCTCAAATGTTTGCAACTTGTTAACATGTTAAATTCTATAGCAAATTGTAATAGAAAGAAAGGATTCGACTTTCTATAAAAATGCATGAAAATGATTTTTGTTTCGTTTTATTGCAACTGTTTTTCTTCTTGCCATTTTGAGGTAAAATAAATAAAAGCTACTTAGGAATTTCCGTTAGCACAAACCCAACTTGCAACTGCAACGTGTGTGCAATTGGAATCGAACAATCAGTAAAACTTAACAAATGCCAAAATTGCACAAGAACATGTAAACGAAATTTGCTCAATAGCTAAAAGAAAAAAAAATTAAAAATGAAATAAAAATGTATGAAGAGAAGAAAAAATTACTTAAAGTGAAGTGAACATAAGAAATGACAACATTTTCCTGTAAATTTTATGATAGTCTAATTTCAGCTTTCTGGTGGGAAAAAGCATACAAAGTTTGCTGAACATGTTGAAGTTTTCTTTGCTTCTTTTTTCACTGCCGATAACTGTTAAAATTTTTTTCCTCTTGTATTCTTTTGTTGTACGGACAAAAATTTCAAATTTGTGCAACAAATAGTTGTCCCAAAAGGTCTACACTTGAAATACGTACAAACGAACTCAGACAATACAAAAGGTTTCATCAGATTGTCCAGAAACGTATAAACTATGTTGAAGTATGTTTATTTATTTGAGTGTATGTAATAATAAATAGTTTTTGAGGTTCAGAAAGACTAACGAAAAGGACATACACTTTAAACTTTTACCGGATATCCGCAGTGACACTTGGAGTGCAGCCTCTCTTCCTGTTCAATTTTTTTTCATTCTTTTGCAAACTTTTGCTCCTTCTTTTTTCTTCGTATATATTTTTGGTATTTTTATCCTTTTGTTATTCATTTTATTTGCACTCGAGTTTGTTAAGAAAAGAAATTGTATGAGACAATTGTTTGCTCATGTTTGTGGAAGTATGGCCATCTACAATGCCAAACACCAATGACCACTGAGCACGTTCACAATATTGGCCTTTCCAAATAAGAAAGAAACATACAAAGTTTATTTAACAATATTTTTTTTTTCGTTCTTTCAATACTGCATTTGATAGCCTTAGCCAACAACTATGACAACAGGGACAACAAATAAAAAAGGTAAAATGTTTTCGACATAACTTGACATGAGATACATTTTAGATGAAAGAGCGATTGCAATACCTAAAACAGATTTGTCATTGTTACAGTTTTTATGCTTTTAGGGGATTTCCGTTTCCCTCAAAGTCTTGTACGTTGAAAATTGTATCTCTTTTTGTAGAATTTCTTATTACTGTACAAAAGTTCAAAGACAATTTAAAAATCAATATTATCGAAGACATTTTCAATTTAGAGCTGTTGGAAAATTAACACAAACATTCGCTGATTGTTGAGATTTAGTGTCTAACTATACGGTGAGTTCTTAAAAATATCACGGAAAATGTTTGTGAACAACAAAACAAGTAAAATGTTTGGAATAAATAAATACATGTTTTTTGGTTAATTTTGTGCATGCCGACAATGTTTTGAGAGGAAAACCTTTCACATTATAAATATGATGTTAAAAAAGTTGAAAGTAATTTCCACCCTTTTTGTTGCCTTTGATGATGATAGAATAAACCTTAAATAAATGCTTTCATATATTGAAAATATTATCTGCACTGCAATCAAAATACTGATAACCCTGAATTTAGAAGTCTATAAAATTGTTTTGAATAGTTCTGGGTCTGAGATCCCACAAAGCTTATCTACAGTATTTTGCACTGGTTTATTTAGTTAATTTATCTTCCAGTGCACAAAAGGATTATATAAGTTTGGAAAGTTACGCGCTAGCTATTTGTCAAGCCTCACAACAACAGTAAAATGCTCATCTACATATTTATTATTGCATGAACTACGATCCATTCTAATTCTCCAACCTTGTCCGACAAGAGCATATAAAATATAAATTTCGAAATTCCAAAGAAAGTTTCATATATATTGTGAAAGACTTCTATTATAACTACTTGATTAATTTTCATAGTTCCGTAAGACATTGCAGTGGATTTATGACAACATTTTGTACCTTTTTAAAAGGCCACTTATACAATACACACACATAAGTATTCAGTTTTCACTTAAAAGTAGTTGAATATTTGTCCTGAAACACAAATAATTTTTTCGCTTAATTTGCTTAAGAATCTAGAATTTTTTAGTATCAATGACATATATTGTTTCCATTAAGATAACGTTGAAATTATGAAAATCTTATACAAAATATACATGGATTTTCTCCGATTTATATGATCAGCTGTCAACAAAAATTACTTTCTGTATTATATTTTCATAGAATTTTTTAATTCTACAGTTGATATCGCTACATTATTTTATTTTATTTTTGAATTAAATTTACTGGATCAATGAAGTTATTACTTTGAAGAATTATGTAAACCATTTTCTTAATAAAACTTCTTCCCTAAATCACTAAAATTGTGGTGCTACATAAATAAAATTAGTATATCATCAACGAAGTTTTCATTAAACTTATCTCAACACAACCAACTTTATTAATCCAACGAAACGTAGCGTCGGTTACGACTTTTCTATAGATTAATGTCGAAATTCATTTCTATAGATTAATGTCGAAATTCATAGAATTAACGAAGAAAATTCTTTCACTGTATGAATATAACCAGAACAAAATCAATAACTCTGTCTTGTGGAATCTTATCATGGAGAGATCCGATTTGATTGGCCATACTATCAGAAAGAGTCCTGATGCTGTCAGAAGAATGGTATTGCAGTGGAATTCTCAAGACGAGGTCTATCAGAAAATACCTGAAGTCAAAGAATGTTAACGAAAAATAAACCGACAATAATATAATACATCCGGGTATATTTTGATGAGTAACAAAATATCTTTAAAGTTATTGTCTATATCCATTTTACGAAAGTTAGCTCCACATTATAACGATTTTTATTCATGCTGGGGGTAAATTGCTGCATTTGATTTTGATCGAAATTTCAATACCATTCCAATAAAAATTTCGATCTATATTGAAAGCCGTAGTTTGCCCTCTGTTTTCTTATTTGAAATTATAATTAAAGCATATATAATATTTTAAGAAGCATTGAACGCACTCATTTTCTAACTTCACATCACGGTAATTTACCGTTTGCTTCCTTTAGGCGAAAACGTATGGTTTGACTTCTTCTTTTCAGCCTTAGACAGAATTCTCATGTAATTCAAGTAGTAACAATGAAAATGTAAAACATTTAACTCTCTGATATAGATACCAGCGTGTTAAAAGTACCTTGTAATAAGCTTTCATAGCTGAGAATCAAAGAAACAACGTAGATCCTTGTAATAAAACATATTTTAAAAGAAAAATATAAACAAAATAATAAATAAAAAAAACATACTCATAAATAGCTGTCGAAAGGCCTCTGCTTCGTTTCCTAAAGTTGGTGGCATAAATAAATTTTATCATTCTTCGTTGTGTACGTATTTGTTCGATAAAACGATTGTGTCATTAAAAAAATATATTTATTTCCAATATTTATTTTCTATATGGTTAACACTTGGGGCGATGACATCTCTCCAAACTTTATTTAAGATTAACAACCTCTTTGAATTTCTAAGGAATAACCCTGAAACTCGCTCCTTTATAATATAAAGTTGATGTATACTAGTATATTTTATATATGTTGGCCATAAGTTTCATAAGTTTTATTTTATTTCAATTTCTTTTAAAGAGTTTTTGTTACCTTCCAGAAATTTATGTCTACTTTTAGTGGAAAAAAGGAAAGAAAATATACACCAAGTTTTATTTATTGTTCAAACTTAAACGTAAGTGCCCAAACAAATTTTATTTTTACTTGTGCACAATTGTGTACGTACATATAAAAGTGCACAGAGCAAATGAAAAGTTTGTTGCACATTCAGGTATTATTTAAAAAGCATGGGAAACCGGTGCGCGGAAAAGGAAACGGAAAAGAACCGTAAGTTTAACATTTTTAAAGGTGCTAAATGGCATCATTAAACTCACAACCCGTATTTCTTTATGATTTTAGGTACCCAAAATGCCAAACTTTATACTGAATTGTTTTGCACGAGACGTCGGAGTAGTGAAACGTTTCTTTGTTTTTTTCTCATTTCTAAATATATAGTCATTTTTGCATCCAACTTCTGTGACTTTTACTACAGTAACAATAACATTAAGAATAAAAATAATAACAAGAGTACTTTAGAAAATCAAACAAAAATCTAAGAAAACATAAAACTTTCCTCCTCTACTGTTTCTTTGTTATATTTTTCGTTCTTGTTGTTTTTCTCCTTTTGCAACTTGCAGCTAACACTTCATGTTTTCGGCAAGTTTATCGCACTTTTATGTTTGGTCGTAAAAAAATAAACAGTAGAAAAATTATAGAATTTTTTTAAATCCATTGCAGCCAAAAGTCAAAGCTGCACTTTAAAATAGAGTCTAAATTAATTCACTTTTAGGAGACTGTAAGAGATTTCGCTGCTAATCTATGATAGTTAGCCAAATATTATGATTTATCCCTTGGACTTTGCATAAAAATAAATTAACGATATAATGTGTTTCTTCATGACAATTATAACTGAATCTGAAATCTGTTATTAGATAATTGTGTATGGAAAATTTTGAATAATTTATAATCATTTTTTCCCTCTTACTTTCTACTTTATTTTGACATTCGACATGGATCAAATTGCCAATGGCCTTCAAACTGCAAGCTGTCAACTGTGGTTTATACAAACTATTATTTTTTTCTGAAGATTTAAAGTTCTATTTTCTCCCTTGAAAGATAAAAAAGCTGTAATTATATTTACACGCACACAACAGCATTAAATAATTGTTTTAAGCTTTTTGCTAAAAATTTAATTAACCAAACGTACACCCAACATTTTATGCAGGCAAAATGAAATAAAAAACGGTTGTATTCCAAAAGTATCCCAAGAAAATATTTACAGCTTGTCCCCGATTGAGTTCTAGATATTATACCGAACTCTCTTTTATTTTTATTCAGAACATCTTGATGAATAACTCAATATCAATGAAATATTTAGAACAACACCAATTTATTTTTAAGCCCATATAAGACAGTCGAACGGTGGCATTTTTGGCATTATCAGCACTTAGATTTTAGTTTGTCGATAATTCTCAGGCGAATCAATACCAGGTAGCTGTGATAGCCTACGTAAATATTATCTGTGCTACGTACAATCCAGTCAAAAATTACGGCATTCGTTATTGATCGAAATTCGTATATATGGAGCACTTTGGCTTCAAATTATTTGGGATTATTTTAATGTGAAATAAAATTAAAGAGTTTTTTGAAATCATCAGCTCCTCATCTCTATTCAATTGTTCTCTAAACACCATCCCAACTTCTTTCATATCTTCAGCATAATATGTTGAATGAGTAGGGCTCATATATTAAGTTAAGAAATTAAAAAATTATAGATTCCAAATGCAATTGTTTTAACAATTTAAAAATGATAGTAATTCTCTTGTATAATTGTGGCAAACAATTTAAACACGCTGTGTAAAAATAAGAAAAGGCATTATCATATATGTGTATCCTGCTAAGGCTATAACATATGCACTCTACTTATGCATTATGCAAACTTTCATTATCCCATAATGAAAATTTGGTTCAGAAGGTCGCCTAAAATGATCATAAGAATCTGCACGATACACATTTAATCACTTATGAAACAAAATTCACTATCTGCAAACGGTGTTCGTATGTTATTCGATACTTTGTTACAAGTTTTACAGTAACTCAATATATTTTACAGAAACATGTTACACGAAAACAACTGAGCTGCCATCAATCACCGGTCGTGATGTGCTTAATTTGGTCCACATATTAAAAATGCAAAAAGCACGCAAACACTCTGCTGCTACGCGTTATGTGAATGAGTATAATCTACTGATTTCTAGACATATTAAAAATATAACTCATTCGCAACCAGCTGCAGTAGTTCCTGCAGTTACCGAAAAGTATGCAGTACAATTTGTAACGTTGCGTTAGAATTCGTAATATTGGGGCGAAGCTAACGGCAAAGAACGCATGCAACACACATGCGTAAAAAATTATGATTGATTGATGCATGCATACAGACACATAAGCAGATCTCATATATGCATTCACAAACACACACACAAACACATATACAGATATATAAAATATGAAAATAACATTTAAACTGCACTATTGTATTGGAACAATATAAAATTTTTTTTAGCTAAACAGAAAATAAGTCTCCTTATTTTAATGGTCACTTCGAAGGTTAGAACAGATGTAAAAACAGTTTAAGTAAAAAACCACAATATAATATTTATAACGATATTATAAACACATACATTCTTATGACTTATCAAAGATGGTGTAATTTTTAATATCTTCGTGAGAAGCAGTAGAAGTCTAAAGACTTCACCACAAACAGAATCAAACAAACCAGAGAATGACAATCAAGTTTATATGTCTGAACACCAAAGAAGTTTAATAATTATTAATATTTCAAATTGTATTCCAAATAATGTAACATAAAAATAACGAGGCAATTACACACAATATTTTAGTACGAAATGCTCAGTTTTGTTTTCTTTTTCAACTAAAAAGTAATATTAAATAAAAAGGAACTCAAATTTTTTATTATAAAATACATTTCAAATAAGAATATTATTTTCTACCTCCTTATATATACTTTCAATTAAATGTTTATTATTTATTTCGTACACAAAATAACATTTTTTAAATTTATTAATTATATAACTTTACACCCTTCACCAAAAATGGCATAGGGTATGTGACTACAATATATTATTTTTGTCCTTCTAAAAAGGAGTGTATATGTGTTGCTACTAGAAATCGAAGCGCTCAGGAAATTTAGACTTCAGACTTGGATTAATGTATCAATAATAGTTCCAAATAAATTGTTATTTGAAAACAGCAACTCATAAATGGGGCTGGTAAATTCAAATTTTTTTTAGCATGATTTAGTTTTATAGTTCAGGAGGTATTAAAATGTTATTTAAAATCAAATAAAGTTGAAAATACGATTGCAGTGTAAAGCAATTAAAACTTGTATATTTACATAGGATATATGCCCGTGAAGAATACCCAATTAGAGACACAGTTCTCATATTTCCTTGTAGATTTTTCAAGAATTTAGTATATGATATTTTAATAGATAATAATGTTTTTGCAATCTTATTTAGTTAAAATCTCAAACGGATATTGATAATATTAATTTCTTACAACATCTCAAATGTGTTATAGATAATTGAAACTATAGGCAGTTCATTAAATGATATTATTTTCTTTATTATAGATATCTCAACATCCATTATTTAAAAGCAGAGCGAATAAAACTTTTCTTTGAGTGCACCATTTGTTTTTAATTAAATTCGCTTTTCGGTTACAAACGTTAATATGTCCATTCGTCCAAACTAATTAAATACAAGGCACTTTATTAGAGAGTAAATTAAAATCACTTTGATTATACGAAACCTTTAAACGCTTAAATAGCCTTAGCTTTAACGTTTTGTATTTGGCCTTAAAAAATGTATCCGTTAATATATATAAAAACGTATAAATAATTTTAATAACAATTTAACTTTATACACTTTTTATGTTCACTTGTAAAAACTTTTAATGTTCATTCCTCCGAGCTTATGAAACACATTCGTTTGAACTTTGTTTTAATATATATTTTTTTATATCATTTTATTTAATTTTTATTTTTATACCGCATTTAATTAACTTTTCTGTTGAATACATCATTAAAAACTTAGTGCATAATGAAATTAAAATATGTTAACTTATAGCAATTGAATAACGCGGCTAAATACAATTATAAACATTTTGTAAACAAAAGAATATTCTGACGGAAAGGAATCAATTAAACGGTCGCTTTAAGTTGTTGAGTAAATGGGAAAAGATAAGTAGAAAAGTTTATTTCAAGGAGTGTTTCAGTTTATTTTTTATAACATTTTTATTGCTATAATTATTCTTTTTTGATCCAATAAATAATTAAAATAGGATGTTATTTTTAATAACTAACGCAATTATCAATTTTAAGAGCACAATTAGCATGTGGTGCATTAGGAACCTCGTTTTGAAGCATTAACGTTCCAGGTAAATTTTGAATTATATATATCATGTGATATATAAATAAACTAGTATGGCTCATTCAATAAATAATAGTTATTTTAGATAGACTATAGTTTGCATTCAATCATGGTGTTACAAAATAGCATATCCTGCAAAAGGATAATTTACTTATTTTTATTTCAATTATTATATCTGCCTTCTTTTTAAATATTAACGAAGCAATCACAAGATGCTGAAAATAGGCATTTGATAGTCTTAATATTATGCGAAAATATTATAAATGTTAAACAATAAGTTTTCATAAATGTGTCATTGATCATATTGGTATAATTGTTCTAATTCGGCAGCAACATTGTCAACGTAAATTTCTAAAATTCTGTTGCAGAACACTCTGTACACAATCCCTTTTATAAAAAACAACATTTTTTTATTAAAAATTCTAAGAATAACAAGCAGACATGAGGCAAATATCAGGCAAATAGGGTAAGACAAGCAAACAACACACAATGTTGCATTTCAATTTGAAAAGTATAAAAATACGAGTTACAGGAATGTATAAAACTATTGAAAACATCTGCTGCATTATTGTATCTGTGATACGCACATTCACATAAAGTAACAAAATATATAGAATAAAAAGTCTAAAACTAAAAGAATATAAACAAGATAAAATATAAATAAAATGTTTGAAAATAAACACAATCAATTTTGTTTCAAATTGAATCAGAAAACTTTTTCACACTTTCTTAAACATAAAGAACGATATAAAAATTCCTTATGTTTTTACTCCAACTTGCATCTACAGGAACAGACTCCCGACGATCTTATTGACGCCATAGATTTTGAAAGCAAATAAATAACGGCAATAGAATGCTTTCACATTATTAATATAGTCTACAAAACTGTTCATAAAAAAAGAAATGTTAAAGAATAAAAAAGCACATCAATTTATTCAAATATCTTTGCTCGTACACACACACACACATACACACATTCAGCAGAAATGTTTATTGGGTTCATAAATCTATAGAAATATTCTGTAATCTGCTGTAGTATTTTGCTCATAAACACTCTAATATTTTCCTTTCATTAAATTCAAAATTTATTATGTGTTTGCAGTTGATACTTTTATAGATTATATTAATACTGTAGGCGGTAAAATATTGATTTTGTGATTTTACTTAACATAAATTGAATTAATTATGAATGGCAAAAATATTAGAAAGTGCGTGAAGTTTTTTAAATTCCATCTAACGTATTGGTTACCTGAAGAAACATTCCAGCTTATATATATATATATATATATATATATATATATATATCATGTCTGTCTATTCAGGTAGTTATGCTGCAATATTTCGCATGAGAAACGTTAATTAAAACAATTTTGTCCAATGAAATATATGAGATTATTGAGGGTTATTTTATATACAAATTCATGTGAAGTACGTCTGTTTAAATATTTTGTCATAGAATTTATATAATTTTATTATATTTACATTTTATCTGAGTAAGTGAAAAAAAACTAGGGAAAAGAAATTGCATATCTCTGTAATAGAATATTTCCTTTACAACATGAACAGCTTTTACTGATAAGAGATAAGGCCTCTTTAACTCGTCTTTGATTTTCTTCGATTTTCTCTTTTCAGTAGTTGCAGGCAGCACTTACTTTATTTGATTTGGTTTTTTACGACTAGAAACAGCTGATGTTAAGTGACATTAAAGTTAAGCCAAGGGTATTTGCTTGAGTCTACCATAACAGTTGGCATTATTCGGACGTCAACTTGCCACCAGTTGGTCACCCTTTCAATTATGGCAATAATAGAAATTTTATGTTCACCAGGCTGGTTATTATTATTTTGTTTTCTTTTTTATATTAACTTTTGTAGACATATTTTCCTTTTGTCATTGGAATATTTCCCAAGCTTTTCTTCTAATACCGTTACGACTTAAGGTAAATTATCTTTACATCGAATTTAAGCTTTATTGGCAAATTGTGCGAAAAGTGTATTTCGTTCATGAAGACATCATAAATGTTTTGAAGCACAGCGGAAAATTTAAATCAGTCTCAAACACTTATCTTAAACTGCTGTTTTCGAAAGACGCTACATTTCCATCATCATATTGATTGAAAGGAATTTGAAATGAGTTATTAAAGCAATTCAGGTTTCAAATCATAAAATATTAATTTCTAATGTAAATAATTCATTCCATATAAAAGACACTGCGTTCTATCAGAAACGTTATTATATAAATCAAAATATATTTAGAATAAAATCTTCAAGTAGGAAACATGTGTATTTAAGATGATTAATCTTTTCAATTGAATTCACTTTCATTTAAATTATTACTTTCATATATGAATAAATGATTTGGCATAAATGCTGCGTACATAAATAGCTCTAGATTTCTTTAGGGCTCTCCACCAAATAATATTTAGTCGCTTAGAGTTACTCGAGTATTTTTAAGAATTATTTAGCTGCTTTGACATATTTAATTATGGAAGAGTAGCAAATAAGTTAAACGACAATGCATTAAAACTATTCTCTAATTCAATGAAAACCTTTGAATGTGTTATAAATTTGGTAAAGATTTTAGATGATTTGAAGCTCCCGACGAGCTGTAATAAAAATTCAGTTTGAAGCATGCTACAATCAAATTGACTATATCATATACGAGAGGATTTTACTTTGGGCTTCATCAAATTATTATAAAAACAGATAAAACTTGAGAACGAGAACACTTCAGCACTTAATAGAGCCCAAGGATATTGAAATTCTTGAAAATCTGATTTTTGCGTGCTATTCTGAAGAAAGAGTTATTTGTATTGATTGATCGTCTAGTTTTGAAATATTAGTTTCGATTAATACGATTAATATGAGAAACCTAATAACCTGTCAATAAGCAGCAGCTTTAGCTGCCAGATAAAATCGATATTTGAATTCATACATCACACACTGTCAGTGCAGTAAAATAGAAGATTATTTACAACGACACGTGCCTGTTTTTCTTATTTTTATTTTAAGTACATACACGATGGAAAATAATAAAAGTTCATTGGCATTTAGTGGTGTGTGTGTGTTTGTGGGATATGTTTTAAACTCAGCATTAGAAGTTTCACTCGAATATATAAACAAATTGAATTTATTTACAGTAGATTAACTACACCAGAACGCATTACATTTGGAATATCATTTATGTCGTTGTTTATTTTTTTTTTTTGCCATAAAATTAAACTCATACGTATGCAGATAACTTTCATGATTGTAAAAAAGTGCTCTTTCCATATATGATGTGCTTAAAATTTTGCAAATTTATCAAAGCGACTGACATAATTATTATATCTATATTCTGCCAATTTTAATAACAATCTACAACAACCAGATTTTTTACAGAAAGAATCTAAAAGCGGTAAAGCTGTAAGCTTAAATCCGTGAATCATGCTGAGAACAGTTGTGGGCCTGATCGTCGTTGTTTGATGATATTTCGGAGAACTCTCTCAAGGAAAAATGCGACTAAGAACCGCTAAGCAAAATAAATTTTTAGACGCATTTCGTTCGTCGTTCTATCTGAATGAGAACACAAATCTTAAAGAACTATGAGTTACATGATTGAAATACTTTGGAAAAATTTGTTTTACAGAGTAGGAAAGTTTGAGGTTGGGAAGTAAATTGGTGTCAAATTATGCAAAAGTCAGGATCCTCTGGCATTTATTTTCTAAAATCTTTTTAAATTTTACTATTTAATAAGCAGTTATCAGCACTGGAAATGTGATATGAAAAATTTAAATTCAATTGATAAAATAAAAAAATCATTCCATTTAGACTTAACAACATTTTAATATAAACAACAGATAATATAAATAACTCTCTTATAACATGTTTAAAACTTTACACGAAGGTAAAGTCTATATTTTAAACTGGCAATAAAATTAATACACCGCTTTGGTTGTCGTGGTTTAATTCTGCCAGTTTATTGATTTGGATAGCAGCACAATTGGTGATGTTACTATAAACACAGTAGTGGTGCTATCATCGAGTTGCAATAAAAGAAAACTTCAAACAATAAAAGAAATATAAGTATGAAAAAAAAACTTTGCACTTAATCTATTCAAAAGTTTGCTTGTTTTAGAAACTTCAATTCAGTAGTTGTGCACGTAACTTAAACTTTGAAGCAAAGCAACCGAATAAAAAATGAAAAATAAAAATAAAATCGCATAAGAATTGACAACAATAAAAAATCCAATGATTATCGTCAGAAAACTTCGATGGCAACAAAAAGTAAATCGTACAAAAGATGACTGCCATTTTCATAAAGTTTAAACATTCAGCTACTCGAACTTATTTTGCTTGGGTGCGTGTGCATATTTTAAATGCTTCCGCTTAATGCATACCGACATTCTTTTGGCCGCGACTAACAGCAAATCAAAAACACATTCAAATGCCATGTACCATGTTTCACTTTGACTAACGCTACCACGATTGGTGACATCAGTGGCATTAAATAACAAAATATGAAAAAAAGTCATAAAGAAAACTTTGATTTCTGTACTTTTGCTATTGAATGTCACGTAGCAGTTTTTTACTTGACAGTTTTGTCTTCCTCTTCATGGTTCTATTTGCATGTTTGTCTCTAAAGTGCAGCACTAAATGATCTATAATGATTTCTGATGAGCTACAATTACCTTTTTGTATAGATAATGGTTTTGCTTAGATGTGTGGTGGCGCTTAGTTTTCATATCACACTGCAAAAAAAAAGTAGTTTTTATAAAAATGTGTGTTAAATTCACTACTGAAAATAAAATGATTTGAAAGATCGAACTAATTAATGTGTTGTTAATTTTTTTTATATATATTATTATCTCTTATATGACGTCTAAGTATCTTAAATATCTTTATTAGATCAACTTTGTTTAAGTGAATTTGTTGGATAATTATGTAATGGATACTAGTTTTATTTAAAAATAGAGCTGATAGTTCGTAGCTAGTGCTCGTTAAACACCGTTTTTAATCTTAGAACATATTCATAAGATTAGATAAATAATTAAATACTTAAAAATAGTGCCCCCAACAATTACATCGCTTTTTCTCTCAGAAAACTTTCAAGGTAGTTTAAAAAAGACAAATAAAGAAAATTTTTTAGCTAATCTCTTAAATTTTAAATAATCAGTTGGAAAATGTATCGATTTTTATGTGTATAAATCCTTTTAAATAAATTCACATCGGAATATATTATGAACAAGCACACCATCATTTACAAGAAACGATGTGCAAAAACCAAAATTGGTTTATATATTTTTTATTGAGAGCAGTTTTTTATTTTGCTTTCGTTTTCTAAAATTCTATTGCAGTCAAATTCAAAATTAAAAAATAAAGCAAATACACATTCGAACATACAAGTATCTCAAGAGTTTTGGGTTGCGGTGTAAATAAAAGAAAAATTAAAGAAATCGCATTAAAGCACAAAACGAAAACAGCAATACAGCCTGCCATGTTGTGTTCACCAAGCACCACTTCCGTTGTTACACTGGAGTGGCCAATAATTGGCGTTTGTATTACCGCTATTGCTTAACTAACAAACATCCATGTGCATGCATGTGGATATTGCCTTCACTTAGTTACATGTTAGTGGTTGCTTTGCTTTACACTGCACAGTGTTTTAGATGAAGGAAATAATAAAATAATAGTTAAAATATAATTGGGAAATCCACGAAGTTTTCAAGAGCCAAAGGGCAAATAAAAATATAAGAACTCATATATGCAAACAAGCTAATGAAAAAATATATTAAGAAGTTGTAAAGCTTAGGACCATTTTGATATTTTTTTTAAATTTCGTACTCATTTCAGTGGCAGGTTGAAATAATATATTTAGTTATTCTGGGAAATTTTGGGTTCCCTGATAATATGCACATAAAAACTAGCACCAACCTGGCAATGAACAGAAAAAGGAAAAAGCACAACTAAAATAAAATTAAACGGTTAAACAACAACAAATTAAAAATGTTTAAGTGCAAACAAAAATGCAATAGAAAATATATTAGAACTATAAATAACATAGCAAACCAGTGTTAACGTAACAATTAAACTAAATGAAAAAATATCTTGTGTGATTTTTTTCTCGTGGCACTGATTGTGTATTTGACTTAATTGCTCTGATTTTTTATTCAGAAAAATTTAATTTTTTTTTTCATTTCTTTCATCCTAAATCAATACGACTTTTTTTTTTTTTGTTTTTCGTATTCTCCATAAAATTAAACCAAATAAAGTATTTTTTCTATTCGTATCCATTTTTTTATTGTTTCGCTTGCTTTAGTGTCTGTAACTCAGCTCGTGGCTTATATACAAGAATCAAGTAACATGTGCGCGAGTATATGTAAGAATAAATGCATGCTGATGTGTTTGTAATTGTACATATACATGCACCATATACTACTATTTATATATATGGTGTACGAGTATGTGTGCTGTTCATGCATGTGGTTTATGCTGAATTATTGGAGTTATTTTATTTTTTGTCTTATTTCCCATATTTTTTCTCCTATTTTTCTTTTATTTAATATGTCAGATTTTTTTGCTTTTCGTGTGGCTGTGGTGTCGGTAAAAGAGTTTATTTTTGCACACCTTTTTCATGTTTTACTGTTTATATCTAAAATAGAAGAAAATATAAAAAAAGTTGCACGTAACATGCAAATTATTATTAATCTTTTTTCTGTTTGTGTCTTTATGTGGCTTTAAGAGATTTTTAATTAGGTTTATAAACGAAAAATCAATACAAAAAAATAGGTAATAAAATGTTTTCATGTGCACGAGTAGTCTATGAATTGTTTACAAGACGAAGGAGCTGTTGTTATTTATTATTTTATAAAAGCTTTATAAAAAAAAGATAAAAAAGGGGAGAGTGTAATTAATCATAAGTAGGAAGGTTATTTTCCATTTATATTGTAATTAGTTATAATAGTGAATGTACTTTTCCATTGTAGTTTAGCTATGAAATTGTGTGATAGAGAAGTTTTGCAAAAGATGTCACTAAGATCGTAAATATGTAATTCTAGTGAACCAGGTTTCTATTATGAGAAATTTGTATGGTTGGAAACTCATAACCTAATAAAGTCCAGCACAGAATATTCAAGTTGCTTGGATCATTGAAACATAATTTTTTTCAATAATAAGCGATTTATAAGAAATCAAAAACAATGATAGAAAAACACTTTGATGAGCAGAGATATAATTAATCATATTAAATTTAAATAATTCTTGGTGGTCCCTTTAAATAAAATAGTAATTTTTATGAATGTGTAAAATGATATTTTATTAATTACGTGAATCTGGGTACAGAATTCTTACCAAGTTGGAGTATATAAATAGAATAAATTTGAAGAAAAAAAAACATTCAAAATATCGCTTAAGGAATAATTTATAATACATATAAGTATATTGACCATGCAAACGCACAAAAATTAATTCCAATAAAAAAGGTTTAAGACCCCACCCCAATATTTCAATATAAACACGCAGTTGTAGGAATTCAGTTAGATTCTTTTAATTCTTACGTAGACTAGTCGTTTCAGTTAAGCTTCCCTTGATTTCAAGTTGTTATATTTCAAAAAATTTCAGTGTATAGACTACTTAGTGCTGCAAATAAAATTGTTTGTTCCAAAATGTAGAATATAGTTACTCCACAAGGTTACTTATAATTTAATTATTGAATCTCATCTCTTCTTCTAAAAGCTGTCTTGCGAACAAGTCTCCAACTAATCTTTTTGTCTGAATATAAATCATAAAGACAGATGAACTATTTCGCATTAAATTTGAACTTCATTACCTGGTTGAATTGAATACATTAAACATTGTCAATATCTGATGTTTAAAGGCACCAACGAATAAGAAAGCGGGAGGGCATACGACTGCGTTAATTAATAACACAATTGTAAGCTTAAATACATAATTTATGTCATAATTGCTTTAACTAAGAACAGCACGCGCCTCACACGCTCATTAAATGAATATATACAATTTATAATGTATTTGCGAAATTGCATGTTCTTAAACAAATTTCACAGATATCAGCGGCATTTTCCATTCATGTGCATTTAATAATGGTCGATGATGGGAAACTATGCAAAATATAAGTCGAGCATTAGCCACTCATGTAGAGAGAATACTTAAATGGTTTCACAAGAATAAGTCACACCATGCTGACTTGTCTATAAATATGGCCTAAATAGAAAGCAATCAGAAACACGGAACTTTTTAAAAAGAAAGTTCAATTTAATGGTTGTTAGCCAGAGCACTGTTTCATCTGATTTCCTTGCTATTTAGACCTCTTACATCCGATTGAATTTAGAGTACTAAAGCACCTTGGAGACTGCTAAGATGCCAACTATATTCACACATTTGCTTTTATTTTATCGGTGCTCTGTTGTGATTGGTAAAAACTATTTTTTAGTAAATTTAAATTGTTCAAGATATGTTTCTAATTCAGAACGACATATGATATATTCCAAGGAACACTAAAAAGGCAACATCAGTTTTATGTATTAAACTTACACAGCAGAGCCTTATTATATTACCGATCACATTCAACGGTGTATCATATAACTATTTTCTAAGATAATTCGCTTAAACAAACTTATATTTAAGTACTGTTACCGTTGAAAATACAGAGCCCAGTTTGACGTCTGTTAAAGTATGAGTAACAACCTGTGATATCCTTTTGGTATGCAAAGACACAATAATATTCGTTGATAAGTGCGTGGAGAGGAAAGGTAAATCATTCCTCGCAACAGACATAAAAAATATAACAGCACACACACATAAATTGTAACAATAAGTGTTACATACATTTACTCCTGTACCAATAAAGGTAACAAGACAAATAGCCCAGGGTTTAATAAACTATCCCTCAGCTTATTTTTTATCAAACTATAGCACGCACAATAACAAATAAATTATTATGACATGCCTATGCGTTACTAAGAAATACAACCGTAAACAGTTCAAAAGCTTCTTATCTATTTTCACAATGGATATCTCGCATAAAGTATTTGGAACACCAACTCATGTGGATTAATATTGCGGTCATATTTCACTTTATGGATTAAAATTTTATCAAAAAATATATTTAGCTACACAAAAAAAAGATGCTTAAAGTCAGGAATAAATCTTGTACAAAATCTTAATTTATAATTCCAATTCTGTGAAAACTATTTTCACTATTTACTTTGACTTCGTTGTGTGGCGCAAAGTCTTATCAGCCAAAGGCAACAGCAGAAAATAAAACTTAAAAAAACTTACCAAAAATTAAAATAATTGAAACCTTCATAATCTGCAACAATTTCCATAATGCATTTGAACTTTCAGCTTCTTTGCTAAGTTCTTAATTGCAAATGGTTCAGTTAAGTTTTCTTAAAATGTCGAACAGAAAACAATCTATGCTTCGTAATTGACATTTTTAGCCATGAACATGTACGACTGTTTCAGTATATTTATGCTTGAGGCAGTAGCTCATGTAGAATTCTATTGTACGTGTATTAAAATTGTATGCCAAAAGCAAATTGTTAGCCACATAATTTAACGCTGCAAGAAACACAAATTTTACCATTTTCTTTTTCTGGTTTTCGTTTTCATAGCGAGAAAAAAAGAGACCAGGAATTGTACAATGTAACGAAATTGATGAAATTTTCCCAAAAGCACATTTTTTATGCAGCACAATATGGTCGGGAAACTTTTAATTTAATGCAGTTCCGTAATAGTTAGAGTGCAACAGTGTTAGTGGCATGAGTAGAGGACTGTGTGAAAGTATTTAGTCTACAATGCCATGCAGTGCTAGATTGAAGAATGCAACTGCAAAGTTATTTGAATTTGAATAGCCAAGTTGTAAAATACTTCAGTTATATTTTATATTCTCTCACATTTGAGTTGGCAGTAAAAACTGCTTGGATAGTATTTGTATTAGTGTCAGTGGATGTTGTGGCAGTATTCGCTTTCGGTTGTTAGACGACAACTACTGCTAAAAATGAGCAGCAGTGTTGGGTTTTTGCAGTGTCTATTGTTACTGGTAGCAATTCCCCCATTGATAATACAAAATTTGTATTCTAATCTTCAAATTGTCTCAAAATGGAATTGATTTTATGCAGATGAGCATGAAATTGTCTCGATGAGAAATTTTCGTTTCAGTTTTTTCTGTGGTTCACAAATATCCGTACATTTTAGCAGCTCTAAGCAAGCATTTGTTAAAAGGACTCTACCAACAGCGTCAACGATGGAGCAAAATTAAAGTGAAATAATTTTGCCGGTTTGAATTAATGGCTGTTCATTTATTTTTAGCTTGCACCCACTTTGTTGTTTCATTGGCTCTCCCTTAGAAGAGCTGCATAGTCTGTCTAAAGCGAAAGCATCATTTGTTTCATACGACAACTGACCGATCGTTAGACCGACGGATCAATTGACCGCCCGAACGACCATATAACCGCCCGACCTTGGCAGTAAACAGTCCAGCTTTGTCTGAAGTAATTTGACTCGTTTGACTTAACAAATATATTTAGTTTTTCCTTAATTTTTAGTTTAAGTTGAAAAGCATTTATTTAGCTTGCAATTTGTAAAACCACACCAACACAATGACATGTGCTAGGCATATATGTGTACTCGTATACTTATAACGTGCCTTTGAGAAAACAGCAGCATCGACAGCAGCTTTGTGGCTTCATAAATGCAGCTTGCAACAACAGCAGGCGGTCCAGACGGAAGTGTTAGACAGACAGATTGTAATTTACAACATTTTCAACTTCCTATGCTTGTGAATATAAAACGCGGTTTGCTTTGTATTTCTTGCATGGATGATTTTAAATTGACTTCTATTTCTTACATTCCCCTTCTTTAGCCATTTTTAAACATTTTCAGCCACCTACTTATTTCTTTATTCTTGCATTATGCACGTTACAGTGCAGAGCAATTGCATAACTGCATTTTGTATTCTCTATTTGGATAAATACAATTTTCTTAAGCAGCTTAAGTTTCTTTTATTCTTGCACTTATAAGGCAGGGTTACTAAAGGTTCAGCCTTTACAGAGAACAAAAAGTCTTACATATATTACATTTTTAATTTGTTCTAGAAATAGATACACAAAATTAACTGAAATAAAATCATTGAAATATCATAAAAACTAGCTTCGATTAATTTCGTAACAGAATTAATTAATTAATTTTAGTGAAAAATATATTTGAATTGGTAAATACTCTACTGTCAAGACAAGGATATTTGAAGGAGAACAATCAATGAAACTAACCTGGATATAACATTATAATATGGTTGTTTAAATATACCATAAGGGCCGCTTTTGAGTTATGGTGTTGCGAACTGAAAAGTTACTAACTAAATTTAAGTGGAATTGCAGAAATTCAAACACCGATTTAAACTACAAATCCATATGTGTTCTACGAAATAATAGCTATTAATACTTTAAGCCTTCAGGGGCCTTGTATCTAATGAAGAAACCACATCTAATTTGTAATAGATTCAATAAAATATAAAGAAAATTATTATAAGTCTGAGGCCATAGTGTCCTGGGACATTTACATTTGAAATTATTTAATATAGTCTAAAATATATAAACGAAACAGAGTTGGAAGGCATTTGGAGAACTACTTTTCCAAAATTTCAATTAAATTATATTTTCGACTTTTCAGGAAGCAAATTTTAACCAATTTCCCAAAAAAATTTAAAATTAAATATTTAACTGGAAAAATCATTAAATGGCCAGTTTGACATGTCTGAAGATAAAAAATATTTTATTGTTTTAATTTTCCAATACAACATGGCCTTGAACAAATTTCTAACGTTGTATCAGCTTTTCCATAGCCAAACATACACTCGTACTATTTCTCTCAATGCCATAAAATAATGTTAAATTATTGCTTTTCATTTACTGCAAACCCCTAGATTTTCCGTTTCTTTGACTTTTTTATACGTATCATATGGCAAATATTGGAGGAGTAGAAAAATAAAAGAAATGAAAATGTTGTAAATTTATAACTTAAATTTAATAACTATTTGCCAAAAATTGACCTCTATCGTTTAATATATTTTGCCTCGCTAAACTGCACCATGCCATTTGCTACGGTTGCATTAACACAGCGATCTAGATAAGCTCACATTTTTATTTCCAAATACTTTTATCATTCGTCGACAAAATAATATATTTAATTTTGATAAAATATTTACCACCGTTTAATATAATTTCAACATATTTCCATCAAATTTTTATTGCCAATGAAAAGTATTTGATATTTATTGTAGATGAATTAGAATAATAAATTTATATCTTAGGATTGTTTGATATTAGTGCAAAGAAAAAAGTTGAATGAAATGGTGTGACTCAACAATGTTATAAGATAGACTTATAACATTTATTAGATAGGTTAAGAATTATTCAGGCTAATTATAGCACGTGGAAAGTGGTCGTGCTATACTAGTCGTTCGAAAAACTTTAGTAAGATCTCGTATATTTATTTTCAAATGATTAGGCGGCAAATATATGCTCCTGAAAGTGATTTGAGCTACTTAATATGAAATAATATCTAAACAATACGCGTTTTTTAATGAAATAATTAAATAATTTAAATGAATAAGGCACATGTATTTCAATAGATATTAAGTCAACTTAAAAATAATAAAATTTAAAGAGACATTATATGCACTCAAAATTAGTACTTCTTGTAGAGGCGTCATTTTGTCTGATATTTCGAAAAAAAAGGGTTTCCCATCTCAACTTCACAAATTCGGACTGAAGGACAAAAGTTTGGATCGACCAACACACAAAATCCCGAGGACTGAATTTCATGGACGCATAATCCCTTCTTTTAATGACGTACACTAGAAGCCAATTCAACCATTTTACAATGTTGTCAAAAGGGCTTTTTAGTCTATGTGAGACCGTTCCAGCCACTTGAAGTATTTAAATTTAATATCTACTAGGAATTCAAAAACCTTCTGCGGAAAGCGGGTCCTTATGGTTATCATGATTCTTTATTGGGTTTTCAATCGCAAAATACGTAAAAACATAATTAACAACATTTATAAATATTTTGTGTTTTTGTAAATGCGTAATTGCAGTGATGAAATGTTTTGTTTTTCCTGTAAATGTACCCTCTAATTCTTTAATGTTTAAATTAAACCTATAAGTTACTAACTTCTTGATGGATTCAAATTTAAAGAAAAAATTGGCCCACCCCGAAGTATTTCCACAAAAATTTCCCAATCTTTATCTTCTTAATTTTGAAAATCCCAAAGATAAATCAAATCCATAAAATGAAATTGAAATCAATTGCTAGATATTAAAGTCATGGTCTACATATTTGATTTACTGGCAATAAAATTTTTTGCTGGGTTTATTTTATATATCAGCACTGACTTCAATTAAAATTGTTCCTTAATCATCTATCGCTGACTTAACATGCATGGCTCATGGTTTCATTCATGATTGATGTCCATGGTCTTAATGTAACCCAAGCTAAAACGTGCTCGAGTCTCTATCGATATTCTAAATCAAATAATAAAATTGAAAACGAATATGTATTTTGTTCTATCGAAAAGTTTCTCCATATATTTAATTTGTTCCGTTTTTCTCATCCATCTTTATGTTAAGTTTTTATGTTTTGCCCCCCTCTCTGTTTTATTCGTGAATATATTTTATTCTATTGAATACTTAATAAGTATCTAGTGTTTGTCTATGGCTGTTATCGGTTTTCATTTGTTTGTTTAAAATTTGTTCTTCTCTTCGTTCACTTTTTGCTTTTCTGATTCTTTTTCTCTTATTTTTTGTCGTAATTTATTCAAAGTAAATTTTTATTTGCAGACTTTTTAGCATTTTTCTCCACAAGTAGTTGACTGCATATATTATGGCGAACGAACAATTCTATTAGATAATATGACTTTTTGATATAGTTTAACAAATGCTTCTATCTTCTGTCCGTTATTTTATTATCGAATGGATATCCCTTTAAAGTGGTGCTCTGTGTTTGCACAAAAATTAAGTGGAAATGTTTGTGTGCTGGAGAGCAAGATATTTTCATAGAAAATATAACTTAATTAGTTTCAGGTGTTTTAATATAATAAAAAAAACTTTTTTAGACAAATTATATACAATAGTTTATAATATATTTAGGCTTAAGATGTCTTTACTTTGGTTTGTGTATCAATATTTTTCCAATCCTCTTTGTACCTTCTCTAGAAAAATATTTTAATTGATATGAAGAATTTTATGAGAATCCCGGCTTACATACTACAACTTTTGCTTCCCAAATACAAGCAATTTCATAACGCAGCATAAATGCAATAGGAGCATAAATTTATATCCTTCTGTATCATAGAAAAAAATCTTATAAAAATTATTTGTCAACGAAATTCAAAAACATTCAAACAATTTGAAATAAACTTTTACATATCTATTTTAGAAACTATTTTTATGTAAAACAAAAATATCCAAAATATGTCAAAAAATTAGAAAAATTACATATTCTGTGTATTTTTCGGTGCAGATAACAAAATGGTTGCATATTATAAAGTTGTTGTAAATTGATAATAAGCCTCCTTCAAGCATTCCTTTTTTTTGTTATCTTATTTCACAATGCACAAATAATTGACTTTAACTTTGCTCAGGTTACTTATTAATTTTTTTATGGCTCTATTTTAAGCTCCTAATAAATCCCCTGAAAAGACCTGAGAAATCAATTAAAAATATATAATTATATATAAACAATACATAACATAATGCTTGGGAGCTTTCCTGAAGAGATCCTTCCTTTTTTGAGCCACCACAATAAGTGAAACTATCATATTTACTGGCTTTTCTGAATATAAATATAAATAAGTAACTGTGCATTCCTTCTCATTACGTGATTACTAAACTTAAAACAACATTTCAATACATTTTATTTAAAAAAAAATAAAGTGTCACAAGTGTATCCCTTAACAATGAACAAAAGATGGTACAATAAATTTAATATTGACTACTTCTTAATTTTTTTCTCTGGTATCAGTGTGCTCGTAATATAATTACTTTTAAAGCATTTTTCTTGGTGAGGTTTGTTTGAAAACACTAGAAATATGAGGGCACATTTGAACACACATCAATGCAAATATTTAGTATGAAAATACTCTGACTTTTTTCTTTTCTTTAAAATATTTACTTAACTTTAACTTTCTTCTGTTGTTCTATCCTGCCTTTGCAAAGACATGAAATTTTATATATATATATATATATATATATATATATATTTATTGAGAATAAAAATAGAAACCATAATGGATTTTGCTTTGGGAAATTTTTACTTTTATAGAGAGTGACAAGGAATAAAGATATCAAGGATAATCGTATATGAATTTTCGTTTTTAAGAAAAGATCCTGAAAAAAATGTTATAGGGCAGCGAGTCAGTTGTGATGATAAAGGAAAGGAAAACGAATGCAATACAAAAACTGTGAAACTTCAAGATCATACGGGAACAAATGGACTACATAAGAGCTTGAAATATAATAAGAAATTACGGCATTTAAATAGCATTTATTTGCTTGAGATATAGGTTTGTCTGTTTGTATCCTTGATTCTACTGTCACCCCTTTTAAACCGATAAACCTTATTTAAACGTTGACATTTTTGTCTCATAATCACGGACAGGATTGCCACTACTAAATTATTTCCTCAAATGTATTTATGAGAAAGCGGTACACATGCAATAACCATCCAGTCTGAGCATGCATCGCATTTCGATACTCTGCTGAACTTTAGTCGAAAATTTTGAAATAAATACAGTTTAAAAGAACTGAAAACATATTTTTTAGCATATCAAATAAAAAAGTTTAAACAATATATATATATATATATATATATATATATATATATATATATATTCATGTAAAAATCACCAGTATTTCACACAATGCATATGAGGATTTAAACATCATGTATGATTTATTTTCTAGTTTCTAACGTTGATTGTTTTCTTTTCATTTGTATATTTATTTTTAACAATCGAGAAATCACATTATCTTTTGTTCTGAAAAAAGTTACTGGAATGCATAGATAACAGAACGTATAATATATTCATGTCTGCGTTAGATGTTCATTTATAATTTTCCATAACTCTGGACTGTATAACTCCTTCATAGTCACTGTGCATATTCTGAATTTATAGTATTTTATATTATCGTTCACACTTTTAAAAATCAATGCGCTACACATACATTCGATATGAGTCTTTTGGTCTTATTTTACTTTATTGTTTCCCTCTAAGAAAAGCCATAGGTTATATTTGTTTTACGTTAAAATGTTCAAATATATTTTAGCATAGAGCACAACGTATCTGCTACTCTAAAGTATGAAAAAAATAAAAATATAAAAAAATTTCAACTCGTATATGTGTGAACGTTGAATGCTGCTCTGCTACAGCATGTTTAAGTAGACAACATTCAAAACCCACTTGCAAAATTTTATATGTATTTGTTTGCTGCATACCACACATGTATGGGTAGTTTTATACAAACGCTAACTACTTCAAACTTCAATGTGCAATATGCTTATATATGGACATTAGGACAGCCCAATTTGAAATTTAGTTATATTAGATATGTTATACTAACTGCTGGTCTATAAACAAATTGGATTGCTTGACTAACTTAGTCTCATTAAACAGTTAAATCTGTAACTGCTTCTCATTATAAGTAAAACATTTTAATATTTTAGCCTCATTTGGCTTAGTGCTGGTAATATTTTTATTAATATGTTGCGCTTGTATTGATGGTTCCTAGAACGTAAAGGAAAAAATTTATAAACGAAGTTATAAGAAAAGATTTTACACAAAACAACTCATCAAGAATTATTAGAAAACAATTAATATAACATTAATCACATGAACAAGAAGCCTCGAATTATGAAAACCAAAATTCCTTTTGATTTGTTTTACTCCACTCTCTTTTTTCGTACAAATTATAAACATATAATTGATAAAGGAACAACGTACGATTTATTTATCATTTGATTGATTATAAAATTGTGTACAAAATACAAATATATTCTAACAAATAGCATTAAATAAACTAAAGAAACTTGGGTCTAAATGAAGACAGTTCTCAGATTGAAAAGTTTTTGTTAGTAAAGAGTTTCTAAACAAATAGTTTTCGCCATATAAAGAGATATTAATGCCAGCTTAGAATGAAATTATGATATTTCGTATCAATGAAGTGATTAGATTGGAGTTCTTTTGGCTCTGCTCTTTCATTATACAAAATTTAAACAACAAACTTAGATCCATAAAACCAGAGTCTAGACATTGTAAAAAATGCTAGTTCAATCGGACTAGCCATTAATTCCAGATGATTTTGTGAAATTTATAGTGCTGACACGAAGCTATCCGAACTTGCTTTTATTGATACACTTGGCGTCTATACCACTTTCAATTAAAAAATTAGCTTTCAGTTTACCAAAAGCGTAATTGGCTAATGAACTCATCGATCCTTAAGCAAAGGTATCACTCATAGTTTATTTTCAGTGTAGTAAGAAATAAAATTTTTTATGGTTTTCATGTATAAAAAAAAATTTTTAAGCTCGAAATATTAATAAGGAAAAAACTGAAGTCTTTATTGTCTTAATAAGTACTTTAGACTGATGAAAGAATATTTCACTTGACCACTTCTAAAGACAGCTCTATGCAAGAGAAAGCAGACGGTTAGCTTAAAATTTAATAAATACATTAATTGTTCTCTTTCCTTAATTTTTAAAATCCAATAATAATTGTTAATATCCTTCGACATATCCAGGTACGTTATTAGCCTGCTAAAGTTTCAAAATAGATGTGGCAGAAGGAGTTAGAATCTGATTCTTTCTACTATGATCCCAATTCATTTATAACAGGGAAACTCCTTTAGGTATTTGAAGAAAAATCTCAGTGCAGGTGTTATGATGGTAAGAAAGCTATTCAAAAGCTATAATGGAACTTGCTTTAATTTTTTATTCTTCTCGAATGAATAAATTTCAAACTATAGTAGCGAATATAGAGCCCTGGGGGCAAATTACGACACTCGATATCGATCGAAATTTGTGTAGAAATTGTATTGAAATTTCGATCGATATCGAGTGTCGTAATTTGCCCCCTGTATAGAAAGAACCTCATCCTTTTGGGCCCACCTAATAAATTATAATATGTAAGTAAATGTTTGAATGCAAAGTGTTTGTAATACATTCACTTTTAGACACTTTTGTAGTCTAAAAAAACCTATAAAAAAACAGCAAAATACTTACACATAAATGAAAGGAATGCTTTTAAAGCAAATATACGAGTACGATAAATATGTTTATACGAAGACGAAGTAAAAGAATCTACAATGTCGTTTTGAAATTAGATAAAAATAAATTGCGGACACAAACTATTTACATCATTATCCCCACCACAGCTCTATTAGAGTTTCTAGATCGGTAATAAAAAGAACAGATATTTCCAATATATCAGAAGGGTTATTCATATGAAGTTTCTTTCAATATCAAAAAAAAATTTGTTCTTAAATATTTGTAATTCGAAGTTCTTAATTGCATACAGATGAGAAAATTTTAAGGCTTTTGAGATTCCAAATAACTTTTAAGACTGCCTGAGAAGTGCAATATGCACAAAGTATGTGCGAGCTTTTGTGTTTTTAAAATATGAAGTGATGCTTATCGATAGTGAAATATGATATTGGATATGATGTTGCAAACAATACTTGAACTGAGCCAAAAGATCAATATACACAGATAGTACTCATAATTTGTTATGACAACAGAAAATTCCATTTCAATAAATTACCAAACCACATACGAGTATATGATATGTTATATTGAATCTATGGATGTATGTGTATCGGTATATTGTGATATTTTATATAAATATTATTCAAGATAATTACAAGATTTTATACTTGAAATATATATTTATGTATTTTGGACTAATCCAACATAATGATTGAATTAATGCTGAGACCAACTCCCTACAAAAAGTTTTTTCCCAAAGAAAGAAAATAAAAGATCAGTGATCTGCCTGCATTTAAAATATAGTTGTCAACGGGGGTTAATGTTGACTGACTAAGAGCTGTTTTGCGACTCGCTTAAAATAAATTTAATATTAATAATAATAAATTTTAAAGTAAAATATAACTACAGATTAACACCAAATTTAGTTTAGAAACCAAATAGCAGCCTTTAAAAAACATATTGACTTTCACAACTTTACATACAATCGCCTTTTTAGCTGCAAAGTACACTTAAGCGATATGCCAACACATTCAATTGAAGAATTTCTCTACAGCTGGAATAAAAGAAATTATTTTATGTTTTCTTAAATGCCTTTTATTTATTTATACTGCAGTCCTTCTTATTGCTTCTTCGTTACACGTTTATCCAGGGTTATTTGCTTTTTATCTATAAATGCGCGTAAAGTGTAGGAATGCAGTATTTTTTTAACACTTTGGTTTGTGGTCGTGTTTGCTGCAACCATTGCTCGCTTTAGCCAATAATATGAAGTAGCTGCTATCGCATGTAACACTCAAAGCACTCTAAGGATTTAAATTGAAAACCATTTAACATGTTTGTGAAGGATAAGCTCCATATTGTAGGTAATAGCTAAATATGGAAAAAAAAGTCAGATTTCTTACAGGGATTTCTTGGCTAAAATCCTGGCTACAGGTTGAGGTTAAATGTACAACACAGATTTTATATATAATTTTTATTTTATTTATTTCTTTATTCTCACAAAGAGATTTTATTAATAATAAATTTGCTATTGTTAAGTACAGCTTTTATGACATGGATACAAATTTGTAGCGTAGAGTACATAAAATCATTTATGTGAGTGAAAACATTTGTAACATATTTGTAACCCGAGATTTCCTTTTTACTTTTAGAGACTGCAGAGTTGTGCGTGATCCTCAGACACTAAAATCAAAAGGCTATGGTTTTGTGTCTTTTATTAAAAAATCGGTAAGTCATGAAATTTCTTTTTCGATATCATTTAAGTAGGTTGTGTGTATATCTTAAAATAATATTGTTTCACGGACCATATATTTTCCATTATGTCTATTAGGGTTTTGTAAATATTCGATTAACCAAGAACCGGCTTCAGTCGTATTCAGAATTTTATTTTGATATCTCTAAGTTGTCTCTATAATTGATACTGAAACGGCAGCTGAATCGCTCAGCTGAATCTGCTCTTAGCATCCAATTTGACACCAGACGTTTGCTTAAGTGTACAATTAATTGGTAGTGCCTGCAACTGCTTTTGTATAAATTTAACGTTTAAAGTGGATTTTATATTTAGACGACAACCAAGGTGAATAACACTATGGACGCAAATTTGTATTTGGCTTGAATAGACGCACAAAACAAATGTATTGCGCACAAGAGCTATTTTCAGTTACTTTATTAAAAGCATTTGTCCACTTGCTGTACACCATCATGTGATTTTACGTTATACTAGAAAGGCTGATATATCTCATTACAATTACTTATATTAGCAATAGCCTTAAGATTAATGTATCTCGCTTCCTCGCATCACAAGCATTTCCGAATCTAAAAACATAAACAATTAAAATATGTAACCAAATTATAATTTAACTTTTACCGATACCGTATTATACAACTTTTACTCAGCGCAAACACATACACCGAACATGTGTGTGTATGTGTGAATTTTCGCTGTTAATAAAAACAATAATAACATTAAAAGTTGTATCTATGTGCTTTTAATTCCAATACATTAACAACAACCTCTCAAAGTATTAGGGTTAATACATAAAAATAAATCGCATATAAGAAAACATTACAGAATGATAATCTCCGAATGTGAAATAAAAGTTTTAAATTTAATTTCGAAAATCCACATGTGACATGAACCGTAAATAAGCCAAAAAGTAAACAAAATTTTGGAATATGACATAAAGAACGTTCCCAGTTGACCAAAGCGTCGATCAGTGGTGTGGAATAATACAAAATGCGTATGTAGACCGAAGATTAATGAAGTTGAATTGATTTTTTAGAGAATTCAAATTATTTTGGAAGAGAAAGCTACGAGTGAGAAATTTTACTTTAAATAACTAAACACTTTCTTAATATCGATGGACTAGAGAAAATATAGTTCCACAACTAGTCTGGTATTTTCTAAAGTTTGAATATAAAATTGTTCACTCTTTAATATAATTATAACAAGATTTAATATATTTAATAACAAGATTTCAAGACAGAAAATTTCTTTTAGCTCTTATAGTTCATACAGTTTTAGAATTTGCTCATTTTTTTTGGTTCAAAATGTAATTATAGGGCAACTAAAAGTTATCCAAAGACATATTGTAACAGGTAACAAATACTTTGATATCCAAATTATCACCATATGTACACCAGAAAATTTAAGGCAAAAAAAGTTTGGCTCAGGAAAACATGGAACATAAAAAATTCAGAGAATAACCACTCGGTAACACAGGGACTTAATAAAAGTGTACTACCAACGATTTGGTACAGTTCTCGTGTCCTTTTTCATAGTAAAACTGATACAAGTAGAATCGGGTTCATCTAACAAGTGGTAATAAAAAAAAATACACACGACTACTGTTGATAAAAGTGTAGTGGCTTTTTAAAACAGGTCGTTCTACTCCGCTGTGTAAGTTAAATATTTAACAACTGATGTTGGCTTTCCCTTTTGAATTTGAAACAGTATTCGAACAATTAGACTGCAAAAATTAAGCTTATGTACAAGTAATATAACCTAATTTTCCTTAGCAAATAATGCTAAATTAAAAAAATCATTGAAAATTATAATGTTATTATTAATAAAATTATGATGTTACTACCATTGCTAAAGCTACCACAAATAACTGGTCAACTGGTATATAAATTGTAATAGAAAGGACTTAAACATTCAGAAACAAAGCTTAAACAATCTCAAACATAAACATAAACATAAACTGATGTGAAAGTGTGTGTGTGTGTATTAAACATTTGAACGTTTGTATTGGTGAACATAAACATAATAACGACGATGATGATTTTAAAAGTCGTAGTTATCATATTTAAATGTAAGTGTGTACCCTTTTTGAAAAGTATTCACACATGCACACATGGAATGCTATAAGTGTCAAGGATTAACTTGTATTTACACACTGTTAGTTAACACATAACTGATTAAGATTTCTAAATCAAATGCCCATTTTGTATGTATTTTGTTGTGTTTTGAATGTAAATTAATTTAAATTACTAAATTGACTTGTTTTATAAATACCTTCACATATCGTTGGCTTAATCAGTAAAAGAAATTATCAAACATTTGCACAACATACAGTTTAGAGGGATTGAAGGTTTTATCGTTTATAATTATGTCTGTGTATAAGCCACGGCTCTTCGGCTTAAGCATTAGTACACTGCCATGTAAGTCCGCAAAAATTACGAAACCAGCCATCAAAAACTTCATGTGTTTCTCAATTGATTAAATTTATACATACAGACTTAACCCCGAACAAACAAAGTATATGCTGAAAACTACACAATAAATTAATAGTTTGAAAGAATTTATTCAAATCTAACTCTCTCATAAGCTTTAAAATTTTCCCCAAATATGTTGTAGGGCAATAACTAAATATCATCGTAGTGATGATATCCTCTTTGCAATAAGAAGAGGTAAACTTTTATAAGTATCAGTACATGAGAGCGAATAAGATTTCGATTAAAATATTTGTTATTTTATAAATAATATCCAGGCATAAAAGTTATATATCCTTCGAAAACAATTCTTTTGAAACGATTTATCCGTTTGCACGGACGATATCATATCTTTTATGCAAATTATATTGTTTTTCATTATATATGATGAAAACAAACCCAAAAACATTCAGTCATTTTCATAACTGAAGTTGTAAAATTTAGTGATAGTATTAAACATAAATGTGCGTTTGAGAAAAACTTTCATTTTCTTCCTTTACAACTAAAACAAGCAGGCAATTTTACAAAACGAAAGTAAAAAAAATTTTTATTTTCAATTAAAAATTTCGGTTCATAGTTAATTTTAAAAAAATTATTCATTCATATTTTGGAATTAATATTACTAAATTTTACTTTTTTTTTGTGGGTTAATATATTCTAAATGTCGGCATATCATTGATTCTTACACTAAAAACAACAAACAGCTTAGCTTATGAACAACCTTAAATATACAGATGCAGGATGAGGCAAAGAGGTTTAATACCAAAGCAAATAAAATTATTTGAAAAACAGCAATGAGTAAAGTTAAACCGTTCATGATAGAAACCATTTTTAGATACCAAAAAATTCTTCTACTAACATTTCTTAATGCTAAAGCGGTCAAATACAATAAGACCATAAACCATACACTAATAATAATAGTTTTAATATATATTCACTGCATATTTTATTATAAGACAAAAATTAAATCTGTATATAAAATACAACTTTTTGTACAGACAGATATTATTTCCGCGGCTGTAAATAAATTTGATATTAATATACTTTTATTTGAGTTTATGACTTGACTCCATTAGCTCTTCGCTTGTTAATTTCCATATACAATAATCATCCTACACATGATTTCACTTAACAGCTGAAATCATAAACAACAATATAAAATAAATATATCTGGAATGAAAAATAAACAATAATTTCTGTTTAGTTTTAAAGCTGAGGCGAAAGAGTGAGAATCATTTCACTGACGGTCATATATTCTTGGTATTATTAAAACCTAAAAAAAATCAAGCCGAAAATATAATTTTAAAAAATTTCTTTAACAAAATGTAGTCATCTTTTTTTAGTTTTACGATTTTGCGCATTCGGTTGGAAAAAGAATTATATAAGATCCAAATTCTTGGAATAAGTTAAAAGGAATTAAGGATTTGCTTTTTACTATACAATAGTAAACATTTTCTACAGGTAATAAAAGAAAGTAAATACCTTTCCTGTTTTCATGCTATTTTTCCTTTTTTCCGTATTTAGCCGAGACATTATTAAAGCCAAAACGCAAATAGAAATTGTAGACATTTCCTCTGCATTAGTGATTATTTATGATTATTAGCAGTTTATATCCTGCTTTTAGACCTTTTTAATATTAAAAAAAAAATTGGTAATAAAATAAATTAAACGAAAATAAAAGGCAAATCAGAAATAGGAACAACTGAATTCATGCTTAAACCAAATTTAATGGCGCGACGTTTTGAATTAAATTTCATGATGAAAGAAAGCCGATAACAGGAGTATAAGAAACTTTATATATGAAAACAATTTTGATTAATTTTATTTATTTTTTTTATATCTATTAGTAATGCAAAGCAAACGAGAAATAAATTAATGTAAAATGGTACCTTGACATACAAAATGAAGTGCAATTAAAATTTGGCATTTCGGAAACGCGGCTTTATAGTCGTCTACCATGGTATTGTTCAAATTTTGATAAGGCAGTAATATAGTTCACTTATTGCTCTGCTATATAATTTAATACAACAACAAACTCATAAATATTAGCAAATTTGTACTAAAATAAGTATAGCGGTCGTGTATGTAACTGCTTCATCAAATTTTATTATGTACGACAAAGGACTGAAAAACCACCTTTTAGCGAAAGAGCTTTTACCTCTAAGTTGATTTATTTATAACATTTAAGCGGTGATTTTTTTATTGTAAACGTAATTTGTTTCGCATGATTGTTAAATTGAGAACGTCTATATATAATTGCATGATTAAGAACCGGCCGGAAAAAAATAATATTTGCTTTTATTCTATTTATAAATAGCAAATAAAAAAATAGATCTGCCGTGTGTTTTAAATCTTCGCTTGCTTCTATTCCAGAATCATATATTTAACTGATTACTGGTAACTAAAACCCCAACTTTTTTCTCGGAGCTTATCAAGTTTCCCATTACATAGGAAAGTGCTGCGTTATCCTAATCGTTGTACTCTTAACTGAAATATTATTGAGATAACGCAAATGACTGGTATTTTACACATGAATATGTACGTGGTGTTGTCTTAACCGAAAAATTGTCAATTATTAATAAAATGGCTTTAAGATTACGAGAACCATAAAAATCTAATTTGTAATATACCTGACTTTTCAAATGCTGTAAGTAATTTTAGTGATAGTTCAATGGAATTTGATAACTTTATATAACCAGTATATAAAAATATTTACTAATACTTATATATGTTGCTTATACGCCAACCATATATATTAGTAACTACAGTTATTTTCTTCTTGGTGAATATCTTAACAGGAGCTTTCATCATTGTTTCCTTAAACACTTCACAATTGCTAAGTGAATATACCTAAATTTTTGTTTAAGGGATTTGCTGCTCGAGTTATTTGATACAAATCACAAACTCATATGCCACAATGAAAACCATATGCGAAAATTCACACGAACAAAAAAAATTATAAACAAATGTGTTGCACGTATTGCTTGGACAGAAAAGCTCAGCGTGTTAAAAGAGGCGCAAAATTTATACGCATGATGTCGCATTAATGAAGTTGTTTCCTATTGACATTCTCGTTAATTCTCATTGATATTCTCATTAATATACCTTTTTACATCATTTAATTTTTAAATATTTTTAAATATTCATTGTAGACATTTTCATTGCTTTTGAAAAGTCTTAGAAATATAATCATACAAGTTTGAAACGTGATAGTTAAAGGATTACTAACGAGTTTACACCAGCACCCACTAAATACAAGCATGCAAAATTCATTAAGCCACAACAATTGAATACTTCAGCCACATAAATTTCCAAGAACATGTCGAAGTAATTTAGTCATAAGAATTTAATATCGCCGCAGGATATGTAAAACGCTGTATGTTTCATTTTTAAAATACTGCAAGGATCAAATTATTTAGAGCTTTTGAATAGTTGAGGTTTCTAGTAATTAAATGTGACTGACTACGTGCACAATATATTGTTCGATGGCTGACAACGTCATGATTGAGAAACATAATTCTAAACCTGGTATTCGTGTAAATATTACTGTGGGACTAGTGTTAGTAAATTATGGGTTATTATATTTTTCCAGTGTTGAAAGGATCACATATAATTCCCTTGAATTAAAAAGTCATATACCTGACATGAAGAGAATTTGTTTTTATTCCAGCAATAGCTACGGCTCAGCAGCAAGAATTTTTGTAAGCGAATGACAGGCAACTCTCGCTTACCACCTGCTCCCAGCATTAACTATGGCCCACTGTATAAAACACTCGATTATACAATAACTTTACTTACAGCGTTATTACTCACAATGGCAAACATTATATATTTAAATAAACACTAATTTAAAACGACTCTTTGCAGCCATAATTATCTTGGTTACGTGATGACCACTTGACGTTACATACATTCCTAAAGTCGTGAGATTAAACAGCATCGATGTTGTTGACACCGAAATATTTGCGTTTTGCGTTTTGCGTAGGCGCATTTTAACTATTTGATATTTGAAACGTTTCCAGTTTTGCTCATTTTTTAATTCTGTTGCTAAACTTCTTTTGTAACTTTTCTTTGTTTATCTTTGTCATAAAAAATGGAAAGCATTTTTAACCCACAAAACATAAAAATAGATTATCCCCTTTTTGTTTGACTTTGTAATTTTCCTTTTTCTCACTTGCGATTACCATCTGAAGAACACCATAAAAGAGTCCCAATCTCATTTTTTAGCTACCCAACAAACATTATGATGGTTAAAGTAATATTTTTATTAATATTACTTTCCTGAATTTAATGATAAACAAAAATGGAGTTGCTTCATTCGATAATACTTATTATTTTCCAGTTGCTATCAAATTGTCGTCTTAGTAGGTTATTTGTATATACCGATTGTAAGAGGGAAGTCCTAACGGTTAAATATATATCAAAATGTTTTCTAAATGCATATAATTTTTTTCTTCAAATTCCTCTTTAAACAATCAGACTTATAGTTGCTGGAATAACTCTTCAACAATTCTTCTAAATATATCGTTATTATTGTCAAAATGTATTTATTCGAATATGTTATGAATTACTTGCAACTAAAACAAACAAATAATATAGATGTGCATGTCTTCTCCAAAAAAATGGTAAATGTATTACCAATTGTTCGAAAATTTACAGGAGAAGCACGAACCCCTATAAAATGGACACTACTTGAAATATTGAAACAAATTTTCAAGTCTATATTAAACTAAAGCTGTCTGACTTTATAAAAGGATTTAGAGTTTTGTTTCCACTTCCTTTGTAAAGCAATTCTATAATTTAAATAATATTTGCTTATTATGTTAATAATATTTCAAATATATTAAGAAAATTGTTGCCTGTAAGCAGAACTCTAAAAACAGACTGATGGATGAAAAAATAATATATGGGCCAACAAAAACGAAATGGTTAAGAAGGTTAAACACTGCAGGAAAGAATGAAATAATGATCACGCTTAAAAGTCATCTCTTAGCGATCACTTTAGAATTTACAATTAGAGGTATGAAGCGGCTTGTGGTGCGGTTTTATATCAGCCTTAACATGGATTTCATATTCAAACACCTTACAATTTTATATAGATTTTAATCCAAATGCAAATTAGCTTCAATCATCTGGACACACATTTACTTTTATAGTTCGAATATACAATGCCTATTCATATGTGAATTTGATCCCAACCTGACTTAGTTTTTCAAAACTCGTTCCAGTGATAGAATTACACTTAAAACAACCCCTTTTAATAAATAGTTGTTTTGACATCCGTTTATTTCTCAATGTGAACATCAATACAAAAGTTATCTTCTTGTGAGGTAACTGCCATCCATTGCGATTTTGAAACCATTTAAAAACATATATCCTTTAGAAAAATGTTTATTATGTTCAGCCTATTTGTTTGCTGGCTACATATTAAAGATTATGTGCACCATGTTGTTAGATCGTTTTTTTTTTCTTTAAAAGGATATAATATATGTACAAATTTTATTTTATTTAGTTTTTTTTTTTTATTTTTTTTGCCTTATTAAACATGCTAAATGTCCTTTTAATACAACATGTTTCTTTATGTTTTTCTTCTGTTGGTTAAGTTGTTGTTTACATTTGAGGTATATAGAATTCGAATTTAAAAGTGAACAAAAACAACACAAGAGAAACCTTTTAAACCACTTAAAAGTTGTTCGATTTCGTTTGTTCTTGTATTGTTCAAGTATGAACTAATGAAAGCGGTTTGCTTTAAATGCGTATACATATATTTCTTAACATACAGTTTTGTGTTTTATATTCATGAAAATGAAAATCTTGGAAAGGATTTGTTTATAAAACTGACAGCACACATATTCACAAAATGTTTGAAAATCTTTTTTTAATGTTTTTGTCTGTAAAGATTTTAAAATCATTTCAATGATTTCTTTAAAGTATAACCTAATGGGTTTAAGGACATGGTTTTTCATAAAAAAAGAAGAAAGAAAGAAATATTTTTTTGAACACTATTTGTATTTGTGGTTTTGAATATATTTTATGCCAGATATTATTTGTAGCTAAAATCAGTGGTATTAAAATTCCCCTTGCAATGATAAAAATCAAGCAATTCAAAGTTTTAACCTCAACCACAGAAACTTTTCTTTGCAAAACGGTTTTGAATTCCTCTGAGATATTCTTGCAATTATTTACAAGCTTCACACGGACCAATTGGAATTTGGAATTTCACAGCAATTCTTCGCTTATTTGTTGCATTACAGAAACATTTTTTTCTCTGTTCTTAATTTTTAAATTATTGTGACCGAAAAGAACGAAAGTGGCCGAAAAGATCAAAAGAAACAATGGGTACTTTTCACTACCTTGCTGGGATATTGAATAACATTTTTCATTCATTTGAAAACATTTATAAGTTAATGCAAAGTGTTGACTGGGAGTTTGAACCTATTTTAAGTTTAGTTAATTTTCGTTTTATTCTTCTTTTGTAAGTTATTGTAGTTGCTGTAATTAATTGCAGATATCGAACTGCCTGCTTCGCTTGGCTTTAGGGCATAATATCTCAGAGTTATATTTTGAAAACTAAGAACCAGAAAAAGCTTCAAACAGCATCAGGCATTTTTATTAATGTAACTTAAAGCCGCAGATTTCTCTAGATCTTTAAAACGTATCGTCGCCTATTTTACTAAATAACTAGTGGTGTAAACATATGCACTTTTTCACATTGAATCGAAATGTGTCTCAGAGGTGTATATTAATAAGATTTTGGTAATTTAAAACAACTTCAGAGTAATGGTGTACCATGTTTAACAACATTTGTAATGCAAAGAATGGTTTTTTATATTCACTTATTTGTGAAAACTTCAACTTACCATAAAAAGTGTGATAACTGAAGAACTATTGGAAACTTCATCGTCTAATGAAGATGAGGAGCCCATTCTACGCCTTGCAAATAATAGTAAAAACCGTAAGACGGGCATCACCATTTTAGGGTGTTGATAATATGCAAAACGTATTATACAGTTGAAGTGCATTTTTTTCAGAAAAGAAAAAGCCATAAACATATTATTCAAAGCCATTAGGTTAAATAGATTTTCCACACTTCTGACAGCAACCATAAAAAAATCACTCTATATTTACTCGTATATGCTTATAATTACAAAATATATTAAAAGTTCAAACTGCCAAAATTTAAAAACAAAAATAAATTCCAAAAATCAAAAAATTTATGAGAGTTAAGAACAAATATTTAAAACTTTGTTGTAGGAAATTAAAATATTACCGATGAATTGGCAACAAAGCCAACCAAATTTATCTGAAACCCAACTGCTTAAAACAATGTAGTCGTATAAGTAAAAAGGCCATCTAACGTCGTGCGAAGATTTATTTATATGGAAAAAGGAAATATATGAAATTGTGATATTTCCCCTTAAAATGCTGTGAATGACTTTAGCTTCGAATATTTAAATACATAAAAGAATTTTTGGTTTAATAATACTTAAAATTTTGTCGCCAGATATATTTTAGTAAAATATTGTTGAAAAACAATGACATAGACAAAAATATTATTACTTCGAATTAGATAAACAATAGTTCAGTTTGCTACTCTCTTATAATTTTTCTTCTATATGGAACATGTAATGAAATAATAGTATAATAATAAAACAAGTGGGAATTTAGTTAATTAAGGGGGTCACAGCATATGGTGAAATATATTTCAAATGCATTCTAGTTTTCTTTTGCCCAACTAAAAAGATGTTTTAAAAGAATGTTTTATAATTATTTGTTTTCAAAAGTTGCCTCCACAAATTTAAAATTTTATTCGGTGACTTGTTTACTCTTTCAAACTTGATATCTTCCAATTAAATTTATATATTTTTATATAACAGTCCAAAAATAAATGTTTCTGTTCATTGTAAAGACGTGTATTGGAATAAACAATCAATGTGAGACAACAAAAGAGAACCTCGATTATGTGAAGAGAAATGATGTCTATTTGATATATGAGAAAAACATATTTTACAAATATATTTATTAATTAAGAATAAATATAAAATTTCGAGGGTGTTATTGGCTGAAGTAAAGAACACAAGACTACGATGCTTTGAATTCCGAGTACGATACTACACTTAGTTTGAGTATAGTATCGATTTTTTTCATTTGAATTAATGCAACGTTGTATTGTCGGCCAGTCTCAATAACGAAGGCATAGCACTGACCGCTGGACTGAACAGCAAAATACTGAACCTTGTCTTCATCTGTTCTCTTAACAATATCTCTCCTTATTAACTGTGGCTCCATTCACTGCATATAGTGTGATTATCCTCTGATTTCTGATATCAACATTAACTTTTGAAGTATCGATATGTGCATGAAAAAAACAATTCATAAAAACAAATATTTAAAAAAATCGCAAAATTCCAATTGGTTGATAGCATTTCCAGACCAGGGAAAATTTGAAATATGTAAAAGGAAAAAAGTCTTTTTTGGAGACTTCAGCAAAGTTCCTTAAGGGGCAAAAAGCTTGCAAAAATATTAAATTTAAATAAGAAAAATTATTTAAAGAAAACTTATTATTCAAAAATTATTTTTTCCCGCTAAAATTATAAGAATATGAAAACATCTTTTTGTCTGTTAAATTATTGTGACATATTCTCTTCAAACTGCTATAAACCAGTAATCTTTTATACTAAAATTTTCATATATTCTAAAAATTTAAAATTTCTGCTCGAAGGAAGATAAATAATTATTATGCATAACAATTGAAGGTCCAAAAGCGAAAAAAATTATTAAACATCTCCTTATGCTCTGTGTTTTCATTTTCTTAATTCCATAATATTTCTTCTTATTTATTGTATTGTAGCAGGCATATGCTAATTTATGTTCGAACTAGTCCACTCAATTAAGAGGCGTTGCTACCAAAAGGTTTTTCAATTTATGGCATATGACTTTATGATACTTTGTGAGTCCCCCAATATGTGTGCCACTCATAACATAAATTTATTAAACAACAAAAGAGATTTTTACTTTATTTATTTGAAGTCTTGTTTTTTGTGCTGTTGCTGATGTTTTTCTGTGGTTTTTATTATTTTACAAATTGCCATAATTTAATAAAAGAAAAAATAAAATAAAACACAATGTCTAAACTTATTCTGGTAACGGTTTGGTTTTTACTTTATTTTCAAAGGCTAAGAGTGTCATTAGCATCATAAATCACATATGAAACTCATATCCATGCAGAATTTTATATCTGCAAGAATACGAGTATAAATGTTACTTGTTTGTATACATACAATAGGGTGAAGCAAAACCTGATTGGAATAATAATATGTTACTCGGCTGCCATCATTGTATGCATATATAATTTAAAAACTTAACTTTATATATACATGAATATTATAATATATATATTTGCTACAGTGCTGTAGGCGTCATGTAATTAAAAGCTAGTTAGAGTTGTCCAGGTGTTAGACTATGAGGCGATATTTTGTGGAGATGTCCTTAAAGAATAGTCTTGGCAATTATGTAATACATTTGACCAAAAAGCCAACCAATTGTAGAATAAAAACGTAAGAAAATAAAAAGGAAAAGTGATGTTGTATCCGATTTTTTCTAGTGTGTCTTAGGGCGGTGTGAGTTATTTGACGTCGACCTGCTTCAATTACGATGACAGAGCTCTGATCCGGAAGGATTGGCCCAATTTCATTATAAAAAAGCCACTACCGCACCCTCCTTCTTCTTTAAAAAAAATTCAGTTTGTTATCGTTTCAGTTGTTTCTGAATATTATAATAAAAAAGAGTTTCACAAAATATTTCTATTATATATCCTTTTTATATCTGCTATTACTCTATTATAAGTTATTCAAAATTTCAAAGTTTATGTACTTTGATTTGTAAAACCTATATATTTTTATTTGAACACTTATTTTATTAAATTAATATGTTTTGTTAATGATTTTTTAATTATTTAAGTATGTTTTGAAATTTAAAGGTCATAATTGTATCCTTTTTTAGATACAAAAAGGACAGACAAGTTTTAAACACATAAAAGTTGAAAAAACGTTCTTTAACATCAAGCGTTTTACGCATCATGGTATGTAACTTGTCATATACAATTACGCTAATTCTACTTTTTTGATAGATACATATAACGTGTGTTTTGTACTCTCGTTTCATAATAAAATTAGTTTGGAAACTAATTTCATATTAAAATTCTAAAAGTTTTTTTATATACGAGTGTTATATAAATCTCTTTCATTATAAACGAAATTGAAACTGTTTTCATTAATTTTATGCCAACTATTAGCCAAATACGTTGAAAATAAGTAATTTCAAATCCAATCACGATCAAAGAAAACATTTCTTCCATTCTATTACGGTGCAGTCTAATAAATATTTAAATGTAATAGTCCGTAAGAGGGTGCCTCAATTTAAAATGTATAATAATGTGCTGTATAAAGGGTAACTTTTTTAGTGTACGGGGCTATAATTTTCAACATCAAATGGGAAAACATTTTATATCGAGTAAGTAAATAGTTTATTACATAAAAAAGAAACCAAATTGCTTGCATTCATTTTGGAATATGATTCAACAGCACTCCAAAATTTCACTCGCTTTTGTATCTAACAATTTTCTACGAAAATTTTTAGTTTCACAAAGCATAATAACAGGAAATCAACGTATTCGAGAGTTGATAGTTCACGCAACTAAAAATGTGAATCAAATAAATATATTATGAGCGTGAAAAAAACTTTGGAATTATAGTTGTGATTATTTATGATTCAGTGTGCGTTATATTAATTGATTAATAAACGATACAAGATATGATGCATAGGCCGAAAATTGTCTTCAGTGCAAAATGACTAGTAAGAAATAATTCAGTAGAAATTGACCAAAAGGAAAACCTGTAATCAGTTGAAAGTCGTGCCTGTTCAACTGAAGGGTGGAAAGCAAAGGATTATATCAGACCCCTGGCCTGTCCCACATTTTCAGAATCGAGTCAAGCCTTTCTTGCCGCCAGTGTCTTAACATCTGTTGGTCCATTTAAGTAACCACCGTCCAAAAATGTTCTAGCAAATTGTGATGTTCTTGCAGAATCCAAATGTTGACTAAATAAAATAATATATTGTTATAACTATAATTTTGCATTTTAGCGTATGAAAAAGAAACACCCTTTAACAAAACGAATGAGCAAACGAGGAAAGTACGAATGAATGAATGTTAGTAGAACATACATATCCGCTTAAAACTTGCTGCCATTACACACGGTAATAAACAAATTCGCTTCATGTTATTTCGTATACATTATTTACATGTTTTTTTGTTGTCGGTTTTTCGCACACCTACGATACGCGTACACAAGAAAACACACACTCAGACACATAACAACGCATGTTCGCTATGCTACGGTAATGTGTTTGTTGCTCTTGTTGTTGCTTTTAATGTTCCAGCGGTTGGCTGTTGTTAGCAGTTAGCTGTTTTAACTTATTGTGTTTGTTGCAATTGTTATTTTTCTCTATTTATGTAAATTCCGGATGTTTATGTTACCGCTTTAGCTTTAACTAAAAATTGTTGTTGCTGCCATCACATGTACGAATACGAACTACTGAACGTACATACAAATGACTTTATTACTGTGTGAGTGGGAATGATGAGTAAGTGATAAGTATGTCTAACTGTGAGAATATGTATGCCTGTGCACCCAAAACCATCTTTGTGTGACAGTTTTTACTTTAGGTAATATTTTACATCTCTTTTTTTTGTGTCCTCATACCTGTACACGATATTATAATTTCTGTTGCCGTTACAGCTGTTTATGTATGTACAAATATGAATATGTCGTGCAAGTGCTGTTTGGGTACATGTGTGAAGGTGTTAGTTATTATTGTATTATTTATATTGTCTCTTGGCGGATATTAACATATTATTGTTGCTACTTTTCGCGCTCATTCACATTCACAATTACCAAACATCTATTAAAACGTTCGCGTAAACACTCACACTTACTCGCGCACACACACACACACACGTGGTGATGAATTTATTGTACACCTTGTTGTATGAGTTATGGCAACAATAACGTTTGACTATGACACATCAACAGAAGACAAACAGAGTAACATATTGTGCACTGCTTACATCCGCACTAACCTTGACTTCCTTCCTTTCGCCTGCTGATGATCATCATTATAACTCTATTTACATTTTATGCTTTTCATACGTAGATTTCTCTTAACTTTTATAAAAAAAACATTTCGTGTTTTAGGTGGTACAATTTAAAATTCAGTAGTGTTTTTTAAATACTTTTAAGTTTAATTATGGTTTCAAAAATCTATAGAGTGTCATTGAAATTGTATCAGTCATAGTGTTTTTTCAAATGCAAATTAATCTGAAATTCCTATCTTCAGGCACTCTCTATATTAAGTCTATATATGTTCTATAATCATCTATATCTGGATAAGAGGAAAATTCAAGATATTTACAAATTTATATATATGGTGTTGAAATGATATATTGTCAGCTTGGAATGCAAGTCTTTTGACTCCGCATATTTATTTTTGAATATTTTAATGAGATCCGTATTGACTGACTAAAACAACACTTTAGTTTAAGACTCCACTTTGGGTAAAAATTATAATTTAAAGGCCTATTATCTTAAGTTATGCGTACAAAACCTTAGATTTATTGTCTTATTATTATATATATTATGTATTATTATTTTTGACGATATAGCAATAAGCAATTTAAAAAAAATCAAATAATTGGCATTTCAGTTTCGGCAACAAGCCCTCCAAAAACGCTTTAAATATATTTGAAAAAAAAACTGATACTTTACAACAACTACCACCATAAGTCTGCCTTTCATACGCTATTGGCAGATCAATGTTTTATTATACATTTGCAGGCTTCTATACTTTAATGTTCTTATATACAAAACAACAAAAAATGGAATATATAAATATCCGACTATTGTAATTATATTTCAATAAAGATAAAAAACTTATGTGGGACACTATAAAACATTCAGAACCTGAAGTACTTTACTAATAGCGCAACAATAACGAATGTGAGTTAGTCGTACATTGTTTGAATAGTTTGTTCAATAGCAGTTACACGTTTTCAAGGAGAAGGATGAGGATTGCAACAAAAAGGCTTAATTATAATTTTATATGAGCAATTGAAAAATATATATTTTCTTTTCCTAAAAAACTTTTCCCATAAATAATTCCAAAACTAGCCACGTTTTCATGCGAATTAAATAATATTAATAGAAGTTTGCTGATATTATTGTTTAAATTTTTTATCAAAATTCTTTTTACTCCATTCTTTTTTTTCTTTTTTGTGTTCAACATAAATTATAAACACACATTCATCACCATCAAATGCAGCACATGTGTTACTTAACCCACACCGAATATACTGCCATCTTCAGCTCATATTTATTTTTATTTTCTTTTAGCACATAAAGTGTCTTCTGCTCATTTTTCCATTTACATTTTCTATCAAAGTAATTCGTTGCTCTTTTAACATATTCACACAATATATTTTCATATTTCCTTCCGTTTAAAATGTGTGTGTGTTTTTTTTTCTACAACTTATGTTTGCCTTATGGCTGCTTCGTTCTCAATATTGTCTGTGGTGGTATGCTTGTTTGTATATGTGTCACATAAAGTTGTTAAATTTATTTAAAAGTTGTTGTTGTTTATTTTTTAACTTCACTCTTCGTTAACTTGTGTTTATACTGAGGTTCTACTAAATAGTGCATCAATGATAATTTGTTGCTGTAACAAACACTCGCTAAAAATGTACACACACTTGCCATTGTGTTAATGTACGAGTATGCAAGAGTCTGTGCAATTGTGTTTACATAACTTTAACATACTTTATACATATTAAAATAAAAACAAAGTTATATGCATACATATATGCCATATATATCACTTTTTAATATGATTTTTCATAATGTACAATTTTTTTTTTTGCTGCTGCTGTTGTTGCTCTTATTTTTCTTATTATAATAAAATGCCGTTGTCATTTTCCTTAGTTGCATATTTACCATATTTATATTTATTATGCCCAACTACATATGGGTGAAATAACACACACTTACAAACAAAAATTATTAATTATACAGTCAAGACGAAAACTTGTTGGATTAACTTTTAAAATGTTAGAGTTAGAAAGAAATTCTTAGCGAATCCAAAATGCTTTAAATATATTTAAGAACACTGAAACTTTATATTAACTACTACCATAAGTCTGCGTTTCATATGCTATTGGCACTTCTATATTTTCTTAAAGCATATTGATGATATAGAGAATTGTTTTTCAAAGATTACCAACTTAAAAAATTTTTATTTGATCTTTTCGGGTAATTGTAAGCATTTAACACTTAAAAAATGACTGGAATAACAATAAATAAAACAGGATCAACAAATTTATTCTCATATACTTAAATTAAACTTGAACGTTACTACATTTGCTTGAATTTAACAGTTTTCTAATTTGTTATAGCAAAGCCTGCAACTTTAAAAGCTCAATAGTACCAAGGACTCGTTTACCAACGGTTTATTATTCACTTGATAATTAATACCACCAGCATCACTATAACAAATCTTTCGAGTCAAAAGTATTACGACAGAAATTAATTTAATGGACATTAAGCTTTTGTTTCTTACTGTTGTTATAACAGACCTGATAAAGCCAAATTCCAATAGCAAAAAAAAAGTCGTTGCGAGTATCCATGTTATTCAAACTGTCATACAACTTTGGTAATAATTTTTCGTTTGGTTATGAAGAATATAAAAAAGTTCTTTATATTTCGAACTGCAACAACTTCTGTATGTGGTGATATGCATGTTGAAAAAGAAAAACATTAAACTTTCGTTGCTATTTTTTATTAAATTTATTTTGTTACTACATGCATCATAACTCATACCGTTTTCAGTGAAATCATTGAATGTCCTTAAAAGGGAGCAATAATAAAATGTGTATATCAAAAAAAAAAGGAAATCGATTTATTTATTTATGCGTTCTCAAACCTAAACTTAAAGTTATCCAAAAGTATTTGTGGTGACACAGACAAAACTTTAAAAACACACGCATTGACATGAGAATGTTTGTATTTTTTCGTCAATTTCAATTTAATTTTTAAATATTTACTTAAAAATTTTGTTTTATTGATATTGACTGGAAAAGTTACATTATATTAAGTTCAACAAAAATGAAAAGTTCTAAACATAACTTACACACATCCGCAGAGAACCAAGTTTTGTATGTGTGCATTTGTGCATGTTCGTTTGGTAGATTTGTTAGATTTTTTGTTTCATTTGATTTCTTTTTTGCGATTTTATTTGTATTCAACGTGTCAAACAATCGGCAACAAAGTTAGTAAAAGCGACACATCACATAAATTGATTGTCGTCAATGTTGCACAATCGGCTATTGAAAATAAATATGTTCACAGAAACGTTCTAACTCGCACTACAACGAGGGCTTAGCAAAAAGGTCGCCTTAGTACTTTAGTTATCTCCTAAATTGCTCTACACGGATTATAAAGAAATATCTAAATTTATATTTTTAAAAGCGGTAAACAACAGTTCAATTCTGTTAGAAATATGCATATTAACTGATGAGATGGGCTCCACGCATGGAAAGTATTGCACCGTAACTAAAATAGAAAGGGAACGATTTTGAGAAGATATATAAAGAAAGCTGAGAAGATAGAGATTGTGAGGGCCAATTTGTCAAATACCGGCAGATAAGGATGGTCTTTATAACAAGAGTACATGTTTTTATTCGACCAGCAATAAAATCTCAGTCTAACACAAAGACCTGCAAGTACGAAGCTGTGTTACGGAAATAAAACTCTATGCAATAAAGTTAAAAATGGGCATACACTTGCAATCTGAAAACCTAAGACTTAAGCTCATGATGAACTTCCCTAAATTCTAAGAACGCCAGTCATATACGGAAACGACAATATATACAAATCAGTTGAGATGTGAATATGTATTGAAGTATGTATGTAAATATATTTTGTGCTAAAAGGTACATAAAATATTTATACGTTCGTATATGCCACAGAAAATTCTGTTCGAAACTTGTATCTGTACCTCAACAGCAGTCAAAACTCTTCGACAGTTATTTAGATGTAACACACCACTTGCATGTATTTATGTGTGCACACACTGAAAAAGGCACATACAAATGCATTTACATGTATGTTGATATAGATTTGTACACACAAAATTGAATAAAGCTAAAAATTGTACGTAAGTCAATACACATATAAGAGTGTATGCAAGGCTGTTAGTCCACAAATTCACATACCATACAAACATGTATGTGAGTACAATAATATGCACATGTATTTGTATGTTTGTTGTCAATATGGTTTGTGATAATGCAACTGACTGTTCTATTGCTAAATCCCAAAGTACAACTAAAATAACCATCGATACATCAGAAATGATAAAAAAAAACACCATACCAACAATTGCAAGCAAATATGTGTTTACATATACATATACAATAACACACTTACGCAATCAAACACACAGAATTGCCAACGTTACCATATCAACAACATCACCCCATTCGAAGTCGAGTACACACTTGTATTTGACACTACAACGAAGACTGCAACAACAGCAGCATATGAAACCTAAACACTGATACCAAGCAGGTCAATTTATTTTAGATTTCTTTCATCCTGCTTTTCAATGTATTCTCAAACACTCTCTCTCACACATAATTGTTTATATGGAAGTGGGTATGAATTTGTGCAGAAACTTATTTTTTTTTTTTTGTGAATGACTAAGAGGAGAGAAAAAAACACTGTTTAACTGCAGTAAAAGTTTATCAATCATTTAAAAAGTAAATTGCTTAGAAAACATGTTTGAGACATGCCGCACAAACACATGGCAGCAGCGTATAAATACATATATAAACGCATACGTGCATACATAAATAGAAGTATTTTAAAACTGGTATGCAGTGGCGGCAAATTTATAAAATCATTCAAGTCTGCTTCAATTCTTTAGTTTCGTTAGGAAAAATAATATAACATGCGTTAGTGGTTTTATAGATACTGGAGCTCGAGTGAGCAAATTAATCGAAACTCTCTTAGCTATTTTCTGTATGTGTAGGAACAGCTTATGAGCCCTTAGAAGAAATGTAAAAATTCAGCCGTGAATTATTTTATATAAAAATCAGCATAATATTCGAAAGGATTTGCCTGTTGTTTAGTTAAATTGAATAGCTTTTGTGAGGCAGAAAATAAATATTTGGAAAGCATTGTGCAATTATATATTTAATTATTAAGTTTGAGCTCAACTAAATATATAATGTCGTATTTATAAAATATATTATGAATTTGAGGTGTGGTTTCAGATACAATTTTCATTAAAAATTTTCCAAGAATTTGTATTAACACTTTTTGTTATGAATTAATCTTTTGGCCCTGAATAAATATTTATTTTTATGTCACAAAAGGATTGATCTCTAAAAATTTTAAAACACCTGCTTTTAATCGAAAAAAAAATTATAACTATAAAACCTGTTAAGACTTAATTAACCATGTCTTAAGATTACGTACAAATCTCTTTGAAAGTCACAATTGTCGATCGATAGTGCAAATCGTTTCAAATCTTTTGCATATATATACGAAATATAGTTAAAATACAACATATCAAATGTACTTATAATATGCCAAAAAGTTTTTACTACAACAAAAAAGCTAAATATATAACCATTAATGCATATAAAAATTCATGAATTTAAGAACTGCATTTGCTACGCATCCAGTCATAACCGCCAAAAAAGCTTAAGGGACATACTATTTGAAATCATATTTTGACGAAAAGGACAAAATTTTTGTCAAGCAACATCATTTAAATTTGTATACATTTTTTCGTAACCGCAAAGTGTAAGTTATAACAAAATTAGCTCTAAAAAACTGAATGAATAACAATCAAACAATTAGTGTCGATTTTAACAAGGACTATAAAATTTATTTTTAGATTAACTCTTTTATTAAGAGATCAAGAATGTCGTTGGAGATATCTTAATGCTACATAGTACAGTCTATTACAATTCTATTGTTAAACTTCAAGACAATATTTACATTTCTTGGCGAAACGAACATGATCATATGCCGTATACACACTCTGACCATACCTTTACAAATATTCTACAAATTGTACATAAAATAATGTTTATTAATGAAACTACCGAATCACAATTTACTTTAAATTCATTTTACATTTCTTATGCATATTATAAAATGTGATTTCAACTCGTTAAAGTTATTATTCTATTTAAAAAAAAAAACCTGCCACTTTTTTATAATGTCGCTATAAAAAGTAGCACTTCATTTTTATATTCTCCTTGTTTCCATTTCCATATAATTTTCTACCATTTTCACTTATTTCTTCACATTCTTATTCTCCTTGTTTTCCTTATTTAGAGAGTATTTTTGGTTTTCTTTTTGAACGAAATTACTAAATATGAAAACTATTTTATATTATAAAACACGCTCACGTAGATTACTTCCGCCGACGATTTCGTACAAATTTGTAAAGAAACGAAACTGAGTGAAGAGAAAAAAAGTTTTCAAAAAAACAAATTACAAAAATAAATAGAATAAAAGCAAAATAAAAGGAAATAAGTTGAATTCCAACGTACTCCCTCTGCTGCAATACCAATTGCTATTATTGCATCTGATATTCGAGGTATACCACAAGGAAATTGGGATGCAACGTCGCTGTTGTTACACATAGAGAAATTATGAAGAAGTTTTGTTCTGAAACTTTTCCCTAATATTATTATTTTATAAATTTGGTTTTACATTATGATTTATTTTTATACCTGCTTTAGTATTATGTAACTTAAACGATGAACATTGGAGAAGGATAATTTAGATATACCCGCCATTGCGTAACGACCAGCCTACACAATCCTATGAACTTTTAGCATTCCTAAATATCACTAAGAACTTTCAGCAAAGCCAGTAATAGTTTAGTGTGAATATTTTTGCGCCGTTGATGCACTTTTAAATAAGCAGTTTGTTTAAAGTAATAAAAGCCAAGAGGACAGACTTCCAGTAACTACAGCAATCTCGAGTCCTTTTCATTAATTTCATCACATCTTTTCATTGGAACACAAAAAGTTTGTTTGATATTTATTCATGGGACTCAAAGAACTACTAGGAAAGTTCTAATATCGGGCGATATATTGATGTGATCACACTGTCTTGAGTTGCAAAATTGGTATATATATATATATATATATATATATATATATATATATATGTATTTTCTTTATTAGGCTTTTATATTTTTAAATAAATTTTATATACAAATCTTAAAGTATGTATATCATAAAAACTGTTTAAAAAATTTGAGTCCTAGTCGCTTTGTGTATAAAACTTTCAGGGAATTATAAATTGTCCTCAATATATTATTTCGAAAGTAATGAAAATATACTTATTTATAGAATGGTCTGGCACAACCATAAAACAATAATATTTGAAAATATTAATAGTAAATAATACTATTAATATTTGCAATATTATTGACAAAATATTGAAAAACAATTTTATAATATAATAAAAATAAAGAGACCTTAAGTTAAATAAATATTAGACTACATTATTAATCAAAAATAGGTAAAAAAAACTAGAAGAATTAGTAAATAATATATAAATCATGAGTATATTTGAGAAAAATCTCATATGAACTTTGATTCAATATTATGATAACATGTTTTAGAAGCCACACAAAGACCACATATTGAAAGAATCACTATTTAAGTCAGTTTAATAACTCTATTAATGATTTAAGTTGCAATTAAATATCGATGAAATTTTTTCCAATGTAAACTCTTTAAAAATAGCTGAATATGTATATAAATATGAACACAAATGCAAACAAACTCAGACTCTCATCAACATTATCAACAAAATGTCGTTCCAATGTTGTTATTGCTTTCAATGCAATACCTATTTTCGTTCCTTCATTTAAATACATTATAACACTCACACAAAAACGCTTGTATATTCTTACACATATACTTATATTCGTGTGTATGGGTATATTAGAATGGTCCAAATCGTAAATTCTTTAAATCGTTTGTTCATAATACTTCCGGTGTTTCAATTATGACCAGGTAATTAAATTAATTAATTAACGTTCTAGACGAAGCTTTTGTAGAATATTGACCCGTAAAGGGTTAAACAAAACAACTTTTTCAATTAAAAACTATTGTTTTAATATATTTTTTTTAATATTATTGAAAAAAGAAATTCGCTTAACAATAAATAATATTTTTATAAGTTTTATATATAAATATATATTCTACACACTTCTTTTAAAAAAAAATGTCCAACCTAAATTCACAAATCTCTATGTATAAAGTACAAAAACTTTTCGACCTTATATAATATAAGGCAAAGTTATAAAATCACCGTCACTGATTTTCCATAACTTAAAGCAAATGATTTTGTTTTAAAAAAGTTATACCCCTCATATTCATTTCATATATGTAAATACACTGGCTTATATGTACACAATTGGTTGCAATACAATTTTCTATGGCTGTGGCAATTGCAATCATTTTAACATGAATCACGTTTGATTCGCACGAATTACCTTTTATGTGAAATTGAAATTATAATTTTCGATGCCCTTGTATGTGATGGCAAAGTATGAAAACGTTTCGTTGTGCTCTTTAATATATATTAAAACCACACACATACTCGCTTACATGTCTACCTACACACATACATGCCATGTAGACAAATGCACAATTGAATACATTCACACATTGAGCCAAGCATACAAAATAGTGCAAAGGCACACAAACATTGTGTACATCGCAGTTGCATTTGTAGTTGCAACTGTTCTTCAGTATCATTATATGGGGTATTAAAGATTCAATTTGGTGGTAATTTGTAAATGAAATATTTTTACTGATATTTATACATTTATTTATCTGGCTTTTATGTATTAATTTGCGCCTCTTTTATGGTATAATTTTATTGATTCAATTTGTCAATATGCCAAAAGTTTAAGGACCTTTAAAGCTTGCAGCGAAAAAAGAAAAGTTTGTGGAATCCCAGCAAAAGTTAGGAAGATTAGATGTGTTTGCTTGGTCAAAAGCGATTTTAATTCAAAGTAATATATACTTTAACCAATTAAAAACGAATAAGATCTGTATTAAAATATAAAATTATTATTCCATACATGTGTTTGTTTTTCATTGTATGTGAAAAGAAGAGAAAAATTATCAAAAGATTTGTTTCTTAAGAATATATATTGTTATCTACTCATCATTAGGATTGAATATATGTGTTAACAGAATTTCATTCTAACCAATATTTCACTTCTATATGACGCTGTGGAAAATTAATATTAATTAATACATGAGTTAACAATTATTTAGCAAAATAATATATGGAATTCTTTTTTTTACAACAATATCTACCGAATTTTTTATGTTTTTTATTCAAGCCACTTTCTTTTTTATACTGACCCTAATATTTTCAAACGTGATGCTTAGACATGTAGTTAATATCTAACCGGGTTAGATATTATAATATATTAAGACCTAAATTGGAAGTCATGAGCTTTTTACAACGGCAGTGAAACCGTGCAAATATAATTGTACAGATATGCCAGTTGTAAATACAAATCAAAGAGTGCTGCACGTTGTAGTTAATTACAACAGAATTTTGTCTTACGTGGCACTTAAAAAATTTTACTTATCTCTCATAGCTTTTGCAACCATTTTTAAATGCGTCATAACATAAAGATTCTTCAGTACAACTCTAATCAAAATCACTTACTTCACTGTTTAATTTTTTACTTCTCTTTAAATGCACGCACACAAAGTCCTGTTCAGCTTTTGGCAGTACCTTTCTTCTCCTGCAAAGTTTCGAAATTACATTCAAGTCATTAAGAAATTCAAATCTAAGAATATATTAGAAATTCCAGAACATGTGAAGGAGCTGTCAGTATCATTTCTTCATTATTTCAAACTCCATTGTTACCTATCTGGCTTACACACATACATTGAAGTTTATCCCCTTTCATACAGTTCTAACTTTGGTAATATCCATAATCTTATATTGAACTATTTTTAATGTTAGATTCCCTAAAACAGGGGGGAAATTTCAAAGAAAAACAAGACTGAACTTTTTGTGTGTATGCTACACATATAGAATTGCCATGCAACCAAACAATCGTTATCTGCTTTTAGGAAAATAATCCCATGATGCTCATTAAAATCAACATCAAAGACAATGGATCCCTTAAGGTTTCCTATTATGTATAACATTTTATTTATGTGTTAAGATAATTCTATATTAAATTGTTCTGTATATACTTTATATACGAGTATGTGATTACTTATTGTATTTTGTTTTATATGTAAGCTGGCAAAGTTGCACTTGTAGGGATATTGTTGATTAAATACTTGGACTGCTCTTTTCGCTCTGACCTTCAAAGCAGTAACCTTATCACTAGGGTAATATTTGCTTTCAGTGCTAAAGAACGTATTTGAATTTGTTTGAAACATTTCTTTAAAGCCAATGAGTAGCCATATATATTAGATGCTATAAAATAAAAGCGTTTGTGTGTATGTTATATGAGTTGGTGGTGCAATTTACGGGAATCATATACCAATTCGTTTGTTCTTAAAAAATGCAGTATACTGTTCAGATAATTTTTTAACTTATATTTCCCTATAATGATGTATCAGCATTGGAACATGCCATAACTTGTGTAATGAGTTTTATTTTTAACAATTGATTTGTTTAACTAAAGGAAATACTTTACTTCACTTGGCAGGATGCGAAGTCGAACCCACGACCTTCGTCTGTTGAAGTATTGGAAGTAATAGATTGGATGTAATGGATTTTTAACCGATAGAAATGTTTTGTTGGGGTAAAGCTATTTAAATTAAAAAATACTCAGATTAAAATAAACATTTATTCAAACAATATAAACGCACCTTATCTCATACTCAGTAATTCTCTAACAAACTAGAAGGTGTCGAAGCAATAGAAAATATTCAGCTGCTGCAATTAATATAAAAGTCTGTTATCCATCAATGCAAATAGCAGACATAACAATTATTTTACATAAAACACTGCCCAACGACACGAAAGACTAGGAATTTTCAGTACAGCAGTGCAGGTTTACTTCAAATTTAGCAGCAACAAAAATTAGTGGCTCGGGGAAGAGAAATCTAATATCAGCCATCCCTATGGAAATGCTTATCCCAATTTTAGACGAAAAGAGTTAAAAGGAACACAAGCAAATTTTAATGGCAGAAATTACGAAAAATATCTATTGAACATTATCTGTATACGCCGAGAAATTAAGAAACAGAAAATTCGACAAACGACATAAACGTTTGAAAATTATAATGAAGGTGGAAGGCAGAAAAATAAGTTCCCTAAACGCAAAGGCTAAAGTAAACAAAAGCTTAAGTAAAGTTCAGTACAAAATACGAGGAAAACCATTAGCAGCAGACATAATGCGCGATTCATTGTACCAGCACAAAAATTAGGAAATTAATAAGAATCTAGGAAAACGAATCAAGATTTCATTAATCAAAAATATGCAAAACAGTTATACATTCGAAACGTTCCAAGTATTTTTTTATAATTTTATAATTTTATAAAAAGGTTAAAGGTCTAAGTTATTAAACCAACATTAAAATATGATAGGAAAAACCCCCAATAATGAATAGAACAAAGTGAAACTGCAACCCCATGTCTTTTATTTGAAAGAAACCGGATATACGTTTTACACAATTTATATTCATTCACTTATTTATTGCAATTTTTATTATTATTCTAGTTTTTTTTAAGTTTTGTTCTCTTCCTAAGTGAACTCGCTATTATTCTCAATTTTCCCCCACCATATTTTCTTTTTGTACTTTACAGGAAGCGGAAACCGCCATCACAGCCATGAATGGTCAATGGTTGGGTTCACGTTCTATACGTACGAATTGGGCAACAAGAAAACCGCCAAACACCAAACCAGATGGTTAGTATTAATACATTTTAATTGAATTGTAAAAAAATAATGAAAAAAAAATAGAAAAATGAAAATATTATTATATGAAAAAGGGTACATAATAGAAGGCCCATATATTTGTTCTTTATTTCAATTAAATTTATGAATGTCTGCAATAAATCATTACAGCCAATACCAAACCCTTAACATTCGATGAGGTTTACAATCAGAGCAGCCCCTCAAATTGTACCGTGTATTGTGGTGGCATGAATGGCACGTTGGCTGGCTTTTTAAGCGAAGAAATATTACAGAAAACATTTACGCCATTTGGTACCATACAGGAGATACGTGTGTTCAAGGATAAGGGCTATGCATTTGTTAGGTAAGCTTTTTATATTCAACTGCAAACAAGTAACTCATAGGGGGAATAATATTTAATTAGAATATTTCATTATTTTTTTTTTTTTTGGTGATTTGCCAAAAATATTGTGCAGGTTATTAGCTACCATTAAATACACGCATGTACTTATAGAAGTAAAGTTATTAATTAGATTAAATAAGGTAACATTTTTATTTAAATATTTGAGTAAAAGACTGAGATTATTGTACATAATAATTTATTAAGAACATCTAAATTGTTAGAGCTCTACTCTATTTATTGTCCATTAAGTCATATTTATGATGCTTTATTTAATTAAGATCTCACTCTAAATCTTATTAACAAACAATTGTTGTTATGACTTTACATAACAAAAAAGTCGAAGAAGATTCAGTAGGTATTGTTCATATTTATATTAAAAAGCACACCTTCTTGTAATAGATGAAAGTTTTGAATTTACTTGTTTATTTAAACATTTTCTTTTAAAGGTTATATTTAATACAGCATTTAAATAAAAGCATGTGCAATTTTTTATAAAATGATTGATTGAAATGAACGTTTGAATTATTGGAATTGTTCAATGGAGCCTATAGAAATAAAATCGCACCAGAAAAACTCGACACAGAGTACGGAATCGATCTCGGAGTTTAAGGGATCTTAATATTGTGTTGACTACTTCAGCCAAAAGTACCCTCATATAATAAGCTGCTTTGAAGCTGTGAATTTTCTAAATAAAATGAGCTTAGTAAATAGTTGAAAATCAGCCAATAATAACTTTGAGTTTTCGAAAAAAAATTTTTAAAATAGAATCAACACGATTAAAATAAAAAGTTGCTGATGAGGAACGTACCTGACAGTATTTTAATCTAAATTTAAATTGATTTTCTTTGATAAAAATTTGCCTTGTTTTTAATGAAATCTGGATTGAAAATTCCATTTAAAATAAATCCTTCAGCATTAAATTATTCTCTGCAAGAACTTCCTGTAATTCGAAGACGAATTCAATATTAAATTCTTTACAAATAATCCATGCTCCAATACAGACCTCAAGGCTAATAATATTTAAATCCTACCACCATTTGAATTAAAATCGCAAAAAAGAAGGACGTCAATGAAAATGGCATAATGACTTTTTTCCTCCTAACGATTAAGGTCGTTCTGGACATTTAACAGATAAATATTTCCTGCAATTGCATCCACACTCATTGCACGCAAGCTAAGTATGCACACATTGAGCTACTAATAACCCAGCAAACATGAGTGAAAGCGGAAAATGGGCATGAATAAAGAGAACCCTTTTTACATACGAAATATATCATAAGTAAATAGAGAAGATCTTTACGATGATTTAGACAAAATTCTCAGGTTTTGAAAGGTATTCTGCAACACCATATTAAAAAGTATTCACTTATGAACTATAAAAATCTTGAAGTCATGAAGAATGCCGTTTAATAATGAGTCCGACTTGAGACTGATATCAAATTTGTTGGTTAAAACATGTGCTTATTGTAGGCGTTCAAAAAGAGTTGCTAGAGTATATATATATATATATATATATATATATATATATATATGTATATATATAACTATTCATTGCCTTATTCACAAAAAACATTCTTATAGGAAATTGGTCTTCAAACATCTTCTGTGAATATCGCATTTACCATATAGTCGAAATAAATTTTTTTTAATTATTAAAAATTATCAGGAAATTTTCTAAACATTTTGCTTTTGTTGAAAACTATTTTCAGTTACTTCCTGTTGAATGTTTATACAAAATTAGGAACATTTATATAATCTAACAATAATTGATAAACATTTGCCGACTATGCCAGAAAGCATTGTTTTAATGAACACTCTAGTTGTTATGCATACCATTATATATCTGCTAGCAACAACTCTTACAAAATACAATTAATTTACAGATACTCCACTAAGGAAGCAGCAACACATGCAATTGTTGCTCTACACAACACCGAGATAAATCAACAGTTAGTCAAGTGTGCGTGGGGCAAAGAAAGTGGCGAACCATTACATATGGCTGCCTTAGCAACTCAAGCACTTGGACACGGATTTCCGTTTGGTACAACAGCAGCAGCCGCTGCAGCTTATGGACAACACGTAACCGGATACTGGTATCCATCAGCACCCACTGCATACCAAGCTGCAGCTGCTGCTGCAGCCACAGCACCAGCAGCACAAGCTACAGCAAATGCTATACAATCAGCCCAATACCTGCAAGGAATGCAAGGATTTACAACATTTGGACAATTTGGTGGATATCAACAAGGTTTTATGGGGTAAGTGTAAGCGAATTTCATCTATTTTATAATTTTTCGCTAACATTTATTAATGGTAAAGAGTATTCAGAAATAGAGTTGTTTTAGTCGAATAACTTTAGGTGGCATGAAAAAACTCCTCTATGAAGTAAACCCCTAATAACAATTATAGGAGGTAACAAACACGTTATAGAGAACAGCAACCACGGTTTTTAGGACAGTTTTTGTATTTTTAACGTAGCAGACTATCGGCCTGCCGGATAGATTTTGTCCTGGAAAGTACATAGAACACCAGTTCCTACAGCTTTCCCGTTCGTTTTAGAAATCAAGGCTCTATTTCATGCTACTCAAAAATGGATATATAGTTTTTTTAAATGTATTTTTTTTTCTTATTTTATTTCATTACATTTAAATATTGTTTCTTCTTTGTTTATAATAAGTAATGCTTCAATATTTAGGCACTTGCTTCAGTAAGTCTTGGAGTAATTTTTTATGCCGCCAATTAAGGATTTAATAGAAGAGAAATCATAAATATCATATACTAGACGTTTGTGGTTGTGATATATTTATTGACTTTGATATTTTTAATAACAAAAATGTTTATTAATATATTTATCAGAAAAATTTTTTTATTAATATCAAATTTTATATAATACAATATAACATATACAATTGGCAGTCCATTAATAGGCAAGACTTTTGATATATTCTGAGCAAATCAGAAATTTTAGGGATATGTCTTTAATAAACGAGACCAATAGGTAAATAAATACTTGCCACTTCGTTACAATTTCAATAAATTTCTTTTGAAATTCTAAATCCAATTTTTACGAGGAGACAAAAATGAGTTTCGAGGATCTAAGTATGCCAGCACCAAAACAATATTAGTTCTTAAACCGAAATATATTTATAAAATACATATAATATACTAATTAGTGAGGATTATTTTTTACTTGAAAAATTAAGAATTGCTAATGGTGTTCATGAAAAATCTATGGTATAAAACTTTGGAGAGAACATTTGCTACAAATAGCATACAGCAGGTGGTCAACGACTTTTGAAGTTTTCAGGAGATGGAGCTACTAAGCTTCGCAATTGTACTCCTCTTCGGATGCAATATTTTCCACCAGAATTTCCCTTAAATGGGGTATTTCTTAACGGCTTTCACTACAATGCCTTTCATAGTGATTGGACCACAGTTCCCAATTACAAAAAATTGTTTTGAATAGAATAATAACAGCAGTAAATTTTGTATTAAATATGTTACTTTTAATCACAGCTAAGCTTTTCTATTTTATGCAGAATGGGAGTTCAAGTACCAGCAACATGGCAAAGTATACCAACCCAGGCACCGCTACCTGGCACCGCAGCACCACAAATTACACAAGCTGTTAGTAATTCGTTGCCTCAAACTGCTGGAGTTGTAGCATATCCCATGCAACAATACCAAGTTAATCCTCAGGTAAAATTCAAGTTGTTAATAACACATTTGCCCTCCTCGCTCTGTCGTCTTCAGTTTATTTCACTCACACCATAATTCCTTATTTGCACTCAAGCACTTTTCAAATTCTGCTTGTAGTAGATATTTAATTAAACTGATTAAATGATTGCTTTAACAATTCTTAATATTTTATAGATTACAGAGGATGAATGGCTGGCACCAAGTCTTCTAGTGTAGCTGCCATGATGACCTCCTCTAATGGGAGATGGTTGTTATGCGGCAACATCAGCAACAAACTTTAATACGAGTTTAATGTCATGTGCTTGTTCAAAATCTCTATTAGCCACTAATAATTCTACAGCAGCAACAACAGCAAGCTCAGTACCGCCTTTATATTTGCAGCAGGCAACAATGAAATGCCTGCAACATCATCATCATCATCAGCATCAAAAACAACAACAAGAACAGCTACAGCAATTACAATATGGAAGTCATTATCCTTATTACGTTTATCAACAGCAGGTATTAAACAACGATTCCACTTCTTCAACGGATGTGTACAAAGATCATCATAAATACTCCATAATTACAATTTAAAATCTTAATACTGTTCGCTCCGGTTGGCTGAGAAAACCAAAATTAAAATTTGAATAAATAAATACTTAAGTAATCAGTAAGAAATATGAACAAAGGAATATATAAATTGTTAACATATAAAAAACTATATTTATAAAGTCAAGAGCAATTACTTAACGTATAAGATAATAATTTAAACGTAAAAATATAAGTATATGAGTATTTTGTAGGTGTGTAGGTAAGAATATTATTAGTGTAGATGGTATGTAGCATTAACTTGTGTTCAGATAACAGATATATAAATATAAAAAAGTTAATTAACTGTTACAAAGAAAATCAAAAGAAAAAAGCTTAAGTTATATTTTATAGAGACTGTTGAGTTAAATTTCTCGTGTATCTATTTCGTGGTTCTGTTGTTCTTTGTATATCAATTGTTAAGATGTAAACTGTATTAACTACTGTTTCTAAATTGATTTACACTCATACGCTTTATCGCAATCAATGTTTATATTATATTATTTATTTAATTTTTATTTAGAGTGATTAAGTTTATCAATCATTTAACAAACAGATTGTGTAACTCAAAATACCGGTAAATACTACCCAATCAGTTTGGTTGAGAAATTTTCTTACCCTAAAATAATACCAAAAAATAAATTCATAAGGATCAAGTAAATCTCATATAATATTCAGAAACTGTCTTTATATTTTAATCGAATTGGATCACACAATTAGCGTTGCTGTAATTGTTATATATATATATATATATATATATATATATATATATATATCCTTTTTTATTATATTTCAAATCGCTTATTCATTACATTCCGAAACAAACAAAAAACTGAAATGAATATGTAAATTCATTTCATTTGTTTAACTTTTATAGCGCCATTAAATCCTTTTGCATTCACAAAATTGAAAAATATAAAATATCAATTAAACATGGATGTTTATCCGTCCTTTACATATATAAACTTGCTCTTAATATACCAAATATTTATTAACCCAATATGCTATGTGGTCATTGAAATAAGCTATATATGCTTTTATTTTAATTATTTAAAAAAAAAATAGACTAATAGAAATTTTTAAAAACCAAGCTGTTACATTATTAAAATAGAAACTAACTACATACCAGGCTCACAATAGAATTGAAAATAAAAAAAGTAAAACAACAGTATATATAATAACAAAAATAGTTTTAAAGAAATAGATTAGAGATAAAAACCATTAAAATAACCACCCTAAATATTAAATTGAAATTTAAATAGAAAAGAATTATATTCAAAAATATAATGAAACTAGTATTAGCATAAATTTTTAAAACAAATAGTTAGATATACAATTGTATTTATAATAGAAATATTGAATTAAACTATTTGCATAGCCATTATAGAAAAATAGCCACTCGGTTCTTTAGAATTGAGTAGAGATTTAAAAATAATAATAATAATAATAACAGTAATATTAAAAAAATATATGTAAGTTAGTTGTTCTACACCAACGCACGAAAGATGGAAATCAAAATGTTTTTGTAGAGAAATTATTAAGTGAAACTTGCACAAAAATTATATATATAAATAGAGTATAACATATAACATAGACATATAACATATACATGCATACATACAAACATGTAGACATACATACTTCATACATATTGCAAATGGATTGAATTTTTAGTTTAATTACCAGCCAATCAATATTGAATCCAAAATACATCAGAATGTACATACCATTTATGTATTCGTTATGCATTTAAAAATATAAGCACTACATATATCGACATGTGTATGTATATTAACATTATTTACAAGCAGGTGTATTGACACCAACTATTCACAATGAAACATAGAATATTTTTAACCAATTCGTTAATAACATCTTATGAAAATACGCTGTACGATTTTTAGATAAAATCTGCAGTCAGCTAATGGAGCCCAAATTAATGGCGTTTTCTTTTCTAAAAAACATGCAACATCTGTTCACTTGTTTTCTAAAAAGTGGCAGTTTGGACGAGTGTTAAAACAAAAATAATTTTACGGCGAAGTACTTGATTTATTCCTAATAAAATCTTTATTTCCAAATTGCAGAATTTTCTTTTAAAATGTATAAACCATGTTGCATTCTTTTCTAGACAGGAGATCGATAAGTGAATAAACATACAGAGCGTATGATTAATATTTAATTTTAATATGTCCCCAAATATAAAGCATTCGCACCGATGCAACAGCAGATATAGATGCGTTGCACGGCAGAAGAGAAACTAATTTTATTTAGAGCTTGTTTTACACATATTCAGCCAAAATTATTAATTCATCAAGTTCAAGTCTTCAATTTTGAAATAAGTTTTTATTAATAACTTTTGTGATACATCCAAATATCTATTAACTGGCATAGATGAAAATATTACAGAATAATACTTATAGACTATGCATGGATGAGACCGAGACAGCAGCGCACTTTATGCGTAAGACCCCACGAACTATGAGGTAGCTCATTCTTAATAAGATGATAATAACCAGTCTTCTTCCAAAAATACTTCCGATATAAATTTATGGCAGTACCTTGCTTATTCGAAATATGTTGATATTTAAATTGGGATGAGAGCTGGACTAAAAAATATTAAAATTGGCATGTAAGCGGCATACAAGATGCTTTGATACATTCTTCAAATGGGCCGTATCAAGAAAGGGTTGCCTTGACAAGTGAAGAGGCATTTATAACAAGTGGCATCTAAACCATTTCTCGAGATTTCTGCAAACTTATGCACTTTCAGTGAGGTATTAATTCTAATAAATTAATGTTTAAATTTTATATTTAACGCGACGCAAATGCCTTGTTCTGTGGTCAGAGAACATATTAACATGCCCCTATAGTAAAACATTTTTTTAATAATTGAAAATAACAACACAAACTTATACACAAGAAGTTAATATATAATTAGATTAAATTAATCAGAACTATATTAAAGAAAATTATATACTGTGTTAAATATCTTAGATGCTTAATTAAAAATAAATATTTTATCCGTCTGTACATAAAATACGAAGTCAAAAAAGATATTTTCACCCAAATGAAACATCAAGACGAAATATTTGCAGAACTAATTTTGTACTTGATTTTATATACAAACCGACATGCATATACGTATACATCAATATACACAACAAAGTCATACAAACATACATACATACATACATACATAGATACATATTAATACAGCATGCATCAAATAAGAAAATGCAAAATACAATAGATACATGAAATATGAAAAAACAAAATCAAATCAAACATGATGTTAGAACAAAATAACACACACGCACATACACTTTCAAGGCACGTTCATGTGAGAGGTCGTGTTATACACAAACACGTCTATAGCTTTATAATCCCCATAGTTTTAATTTAAAATAAACCTAATAGCTAATCATAGATATTAATTTAATCACACATGACTACAAACAGTTATATTTCGTATGAAAACTTTTTTTAAGCCTTCCACAGCTTAAATTTAGTATTTCGTTAGATAATTATATTAATTTACTACGACCCAGGCGATTCAAAAGTAATACAATAAGTGCATTTAGAATAAAAAGGAGTATATTTTAATTTGTGTTAAAATCATCAACATCTTTTGAAAAGTTATTGACATTCATAGACGTATAATCTGTTAAACCATTTCTATTTATTTGTTATATATGAGTTTAAAATCTACTCAATCAGCTCTGATTGGATTATAGAAAAGCAAATTAATTAAGAATAGAAGTGAGAAATCTAAATCAAAATCAAAACAAATGAAATATAAACCATAAACAACCAAAGATAATGTCAATGAAACTAGCGATTAATTCCAAACAACCCATCATATAATACTGTAACTAAATCCAAAGGAAAATATGTATGTATGTCAGAAAATAAAATACAAAATGTTGAAATAAAAATCAAAGCAGTTTTTATTTCCGTTAAACTTAACGAACTTGAATCGCTTACTTGCACGAGTAATTGATTGTTGAGTCCACCCATGCAAGGCAATGCTAACAATTGCGACACGCGTTTAATCTAAACATTTTCGATCTCTCTAAGACTACTGGTTATTATCAAGTTCCGTTCTAATCACAGGGTCCTTAGAAATTGCTGCCAGGAACTTATTGAGCTTAGCTGCCCCATCGCTTCTTTCAGCAATTTCAAAAAAAAATTTATTGCTTTTGAGATTGCTGACAAAAAATAAGCAATGTACAAGAACATTTTTAAAAAGTCAATTTTTTTTTTCGCAAATAGGTACGTACCTCATGAAATTTTCATTTTATGCAATTTTTCCATAAATTCTAAAATAACTTTTTTTACGCCTGAAAACGATTTGTTGTGGAAAGTACGGGCAAAAAATAGGTTGCTGACAAAAATTCAGCAATTTCCAAGAAAATTTTTAAAAAGTCCATTTTTTTAGCAATGAAATTTTCAATTTTCGCAATTTTTCCATAAATTCAAAAATAAGCTTTTTTACGCCTGAAAACGATTTGTTGTTGAAAGTACGGGCAAAAAATAGGTTGCTGACAAAAATTCAGCAATTTCCAAGAAAATTTTTAAAAAGTCGATTTTTTTAGCAAAGAGTTACCCCTTATGAAATTTTCAATTTTCGCAATTTTTCCATAAATTAAAAAATAAGCTTTTTTACGTCTGAAAACGATTTGTTGTTGAAAGTAGGGACAAAAAATAGGTTGCTAACCAAAATTCAGCAATTTCCAAGAAAATTTCTTAAAAGTCGATTTTTTTAGCAAAGAGGTACCCCTTATGAAATTTTCAATTTTCGCAATTTTTCCATAAATTCAAAAATAAGCTTTTTTACGCCTGAAAACGATTTGTTGTTGAAAGTACGGGCAAAAAATAGGTTGCTGACAAAAATTCAGCAATTTCCAAGAAAATTTTTAAAAAGTCGATTTTTTTAGCAAAGAGGTACCCCTTATGAAATTTTCAATTTTCGCAATTTTTCCATAAATTCAAAAATAAACTTTTTTACGTCTGAAAACGATTTGTTGTTGAAAGTAGGGACAAAAAATAGGTTGCTGACCAAAATTCAGCAATTTCCAAGAAAATTTTTAAAAAGTCGAATTTTTTAGCAAAGAGGTACCCCTTATGAAATTTTCAATTTTCGAAATTTTTCCATAAATTCAAAAATAAGCTTTTTTACGCCTGAAAACGATTTGTTGTTGAAAGTACGGGCAAAAAATAGGTTGCTGACAAAAATTCAGCAATTTCCAAGAAAATTTTTAAAAAGTCGATTTTTTTAGCAAAGAGGTACCCCTTATGAAATTTTCAATTTTCGCAATTTTTCCATAAATTCAAGAATAAGCTTTTTTACGCCTGAAAACGATTTGTTGTTGAAAGTAGGGACAAAAAATAGGTTGCTGACCAAAATTCAGCAATTTCCAAGAAAATTTTTAAAAAGTCGAATTTTTTAGCAAAGAGGTACCCCTTATGAAATTTTCAATTTTCGAAATTTTTCCATAAATTCAAAAATAAGCTTTTTTACGCCTGAAAACGATTTGTTGTTGAAAGTACGGGCAAAAAATAGGTTGCTGACAAAAATTCAGCAATTTCCAAGAAAATTTTTAAAAAGTCGATTTTTTTAGCAAAGAGGTACCCCTTATGAAATTTTCAATTTTCGCAATTTTTCCATAAATTCAAAAATAAGCTTTTTTACGCCTGAAAACGATTTGTTGTTGAAAGTAGGGACAAAAAATAGGTTGCTGACCAAAATTCAGCAATTTCCAAGAAAATTTTTAAAAAGTCGATTTTTTTAGCAAAGAGGTACCCCTTATGAAATTTTCAATTTTCGAAATTTTTCCATAAATTCAAAAATAAGCTTTTTTACGCCTGAAAACGATTTGTTGTTGAAAGTACGGGCAAAAAATAGGTTGCTGACAAAAATTCAGCAATTTCCAAGAAAATTTTTAAAAAGTCGATTTTTTTAGCAAAGAGGTACCCCTTATGAAATTTTCAATTTTCGCAATTTTTCCATAAATTCAAAAATAAGCTTTTTTACGCCTGAAAACGATTTGTTGTTGAAAGTAGGGACAAAAAATAGGTTGCTGACCAAAATTCAGCAATTTCCAAGAAAATTTTTAAAAAGTCGAATTTTTTAGCAAAGAGGTACCCCTTATGAAATTTTCAATTTTCGCAATTTTTCCATAAATTCAAAAATAAGCTTTTTTACGCCTGAAAACGATTTGTTGTTGAAAGTACGGGCAAAAAATAGGTTGCTGACAAAAATTCAGCAATTTCCAAGAAAATTTTTAAAAAGTCGATTTTTTTAGCAAAGAGGTACCCCTTATGAAATTTTCAATTTTCGCAATTTTTCCATAAATTCAAAAATAAGCTTTTTTACGCCTGAAAACGATTTGTTGTTGAAAGTAGGGACAAAAAATAGGTTGCTGACCAAAATTCAGCAATTTCAAAGAAAATTTTTAAAAAGTAGATTTTTTTAGCAAAGAGGTACCCCTTATGAAATTTTCAATTTTCGCAATTTTTCCATAAATTCAAAAATAAGCTTTTTTACGCCTGAAAACGATTTGTTGTTGAAAGTACGGGCAAAAAATAGGTTGCTGACAAAAATTCAGCAATTTCCAAGAAAATTTTTAAAAAGTCGATTTTTTAGCAAAGGGGTACCCCTTATGAAATTTTCAATTTTCGCAATTTTTCCATAAATTCAAAAATAACCTTTTTTACGCCTGAAAACGATTTGTTGTTGAAAGTACGGGCAAAAAATAGGTTGCTGACAAAAATTCAGCAATTTCCAAGAAAATTTTTAAAAAGTCGATTTTTTTAGCAAAGAGGTACCCCTTATGAAATTTTCAATTTTCGCAATTTTTCCATAAATTCAAAAATAACCTTTTTTACGCCTGAAAACGATTTGTTGTTGAAAGTACGGGCAAAAAATAGGTTGCTGACAAAAATTCAGCAATTTCCAAGAAAATTTTTAAAAAGTCGATTTTTTAGCAAAGAGGTACCCCTTATGAAATTTTCAATTTTCGCAATTTTTCCATAAATTCAAAAATAAGCTTTTTTACGCCTGAAAACGATTTGTTGTTGAAAGTACGGGCAAAAAATAGGTTGCTGACAAAAATTCAGCAATTTCCAAGAAAATTTTTAAAAAGTAGATTTTTTAGCAAAGAGGTACCCCTTATGAAATTTTCAATTTTCGCAATTTTTCCATAAATTCAAAAATAAGCTTTTTTACGCCTGAAAACGATTTGTTGTTGAAAGTAGGGACAAAAAATAGGTTGCTGACCAAAATTCAGCAATTTCCAAGAAAATTTCTAAAAAGTCGATTTTTTTAGCAAAGAGGTACCCCTTATGAAATTTTCAATTTTCGCAATTTTTCCATAAATTCAAAAATAAGCTTTTTTACGCCTGAAAACGATTTGTTGTTGAAAGTACGGGCAAAAAATAGGTTGCTGACAAAAATTCAGCAATTTCCAAGAAAATTTTTAAAAAGTCGATTTTTTTAGCAAAGAGGTACCCCTTATGAAATTTTCAATTTTCGCAATTTTTCCATAAATTCAAAAATAAGCTTTTTTACGCCTGAAAACGATTTGTTGTTGAAAGTACGGGCAAAAAATAGGTTGCTGACAAAAATTCAGCAATTTCCAAGAAAATTTTTAAAAAGTCGATTTTTTAGCAAAGAGGTGTACCCCTTATGAAATTTTCAATTTTCGCAATTTTTCCATAAATTCAAAAATAAGTTTTTTTACGCCTGAAAACGATTTGTTGTTGAAAGCACGGGCAAAAAATAGGTTGCTGACAAAAATTCAGCAATTTCCAAGAAAATTTTTAGAAAGTCGATTTTTTAGCAAAGGGGTACCCCTTATGAAATTTTCAATTTTCGCAATTTTTCCATAAATTAAAAAATAACCTTTTTTACGCCTGAAAACGATTTGTTGTTGAAAGTACGGGCAAAAAATAGGTTGCTGACAAAAATTCAGCAATTTCCAAGAAAATTTTTAAAAAGTCGATTTTTTTAGCAAAGAGGTACCCCTTATGAAATTTTCAATTTTCGCAATTTTTCCATAAATTCAAAAATAACCTTTTTTACGCCTGAAAACGATTTGTTGTTGAAAGTACGGGCAAAAAATAGGTTGCTGACAAAAATTCAGCAATTTCCAAGAAAATTTTTAAAAAGTCGATTTTTTTAGCAAAGAGGTACCCCTTATGAAATTTTCAATTTTCGCAATTTTTCCATAAATTCAAAAATAAGCTTTTTTACGCCTGAAAACGATTTGTTGTTGAAAGTAGGGACAAAAAATAGGTTGCTGACCAAAATTCAGCAATTTCCAAGAAAATTTTTAAAAAGTCGAATTTTTTAGCAAAGAGGTACCCCTTATGAAGTTTTCGCAATTTTTCCATAAATTCAAAAATAAGCTTTTTTACGCCTGAAAACGATTTGTTGTTGAAAGTAGGGACAAAAAATAGGTTGCTGACCAAAATTCAGCAATTTCCAAGAAAATTTTTAAAAAGTCGAATTTTTTAGCAAAGAGGTACCCCTTATGAAATTTTCAATTTTCGCAATTTTTCCATAAATTCAAAAATAAGCTTTTTTACGCCTGAAAACGATTTGTTGTTGAAAGTACGGGCAAAAAATAGGTTGCTGACAAAAATTCAGCAATTTCCAAGAAAATTTTTAAAAAGTCGATTTTTTTAGCAAAGAGGTACCCCTTATGAAATTTTCAAATTTCGCAATTTTTCCATAAATTCAAAAATAAGCTTTTTTACGCCTGAAAACGATTTGTTGTTGAAAGTACGGGCAAAAAATAGGTTGCTGACAAAAATTCAGCAATTTCCAAGAAAATTTTTAAAAAATCGATTTTTTAGCAAAGATATATGAAATTTTCAATTTTCGCAATTTTTCCATAAATTCAAAAATAAGCTTTTTTACGCCTGAAAACGATTTGTTGTTGAAAGTAGGGACAAAAATAGGTTGCTGACCAAATTTCAGCAATTTCCAAGAAAATTGTTAAAAAGTCGAATTTTTTAGCAAAGAGGTACCCCTTATGAAATTTTCAATTTTCGCAATTTTTCCATAAATTCAAAAATAAGCTTTTTTACGCCTGAAAACGATTTGTTGTTGAAAGTAGGGACAAAAAATAGGTTGCTGACCAAAATTCAGCAATTTCCAAGAAAATTTTTAAAAAGTCGAATTTTTTAGCAAAGAGGTACCCCTTATGAAATTTTCAATTTTCGCAATTTTTCCATAAATTCAAAAATAAGCTTTTTTACGCCTGAAAACGATTTGTTGTTGAAAGTACGGGCAAAAAATAGGTTGCTGACAAAAATTCAGCAATTTCCAAGAAAATTTTTAAAAAGTCGATTTTTTTAGCAAAGAGGTACCCCTTATGAAATTTTAAAATTTCGCAATTTTTCCATAAATTCAAAAATAAGCTTTTTTACGCCTGAAAACGATTTGTTGTTGAAAGTACGGGCAAAAAATAGGTTGCTGACAAAAATTCAGCAATTTCCAAGAAAATTTTTAAAAAATCGATTTTTTAGGAAAGATATATGAAATTTTCAATTTTCGCAATTTTTCCATAAATTCAAAAATAAGCTTTTTTACGCCTGAAAACGATTTGTTGTTGAAAGTACGGGCAAAAAATAGGTTGCTGACGAAAATTCAGCAATTTCCAAGAAAATTTTTAAAAAGTCGATTTTTTTAGCAAAGAGGTACCCCTTATGAAATTTTCAATTTTCGCAATTTTTCCATAAATTCAAAAATAAGCTTTTTTACGCCTGAAAACGATTTGTTGTTGAAAGTAGGGACAAAAAATAGGTTGCTGACCAAAATTCAGCAATTTCCAAGAAAATTTTTAAAAAGTCGAATTTTTTAGCAAAGAGGTACCCCTTATGAAATTTTCAATTTTCGCAATTTTTCCATAAATTCAAAAATAAGCTTTTTTACGCCTGAAAACGATTTGTTGTTGAAAGTACGGGCAAAAAATAGGTTGCTGACAAAAATTTAGCAATTTCCAAGAAAATTTTTAAAAAGTCGATTTTTTTAGCAAAGAGGTACCCCTTATGAAATTTTCAATTTTCGCAATTTTTCCATAAATTCAAAAATAAGCTTTTTACGCCTGAAAACGATTTGTTGTTGAAAGTACGGGCAAAAAATAGGTTGCTGACAAAAATTCAGCAATTTTCAAGAAAATTTTTAAAAATTAGATTTTTTTAGCAAAGAGGTACCCCTTATGAAATTTTCAATTTTCGCAATTTTTCCATAAATTCAAAAATACGCTTTTTTACGCCTGAAAACGATTTGTTGTTGAAAGTAGGGACAAAAAAAAGGTTGCTGACAAAAATTCAGCAATTTCCAAGAAAATATTTAAAAAGTCGATTTTTTTAGCAAAGAGGTACCCTTATGAAATTTTCAATTTTCGAAATTTTTCCATAAATTCAAAAATAAGCTTTTTTACGCCTGAAAACGATTTGTTGTTGAAAGTAGGGACAAAAAATAGGTTGCTGACCAAAATTCAGCAATTTCCAAGAAAATTTTTAAAAAGTCGAATTTTTTAGCAAAGAGGTACCCCTTATGAAATTTTCAATTTTCGCAATTTTTCCATAAATTCAAAAATAAGCTTTTTTACGCCTGAAAACGATTTGTTGTTGAAAGTACGGGCAAAAAATAGGTTGCTGACAAAAATTCAGCAATTTCCAAGAAAATTTTTAAAAAGTCGATTTTTTTAGCAAAGAGGTACCCCTTATGAAATTTTCAATTTTCGCAATTTTTCCATAAATTCAAAAATAAGCTTTTTTACGCCTGAAAACGATTTGTTGTTGAAAGTACGGGCAAAAAATAGGTTGCTGACAAAAATTCAGCAATTTCCAAGAAAATTTTTAAAAAGTCGATTTTTTTAGCAAAGAGGTACCCCTTATGAAATTTTCAAATTTCGCAATTTTTCCATAAATTCAAAAATAAGCTTTTTTACGCCTGAAAACGATTTGTTGTTGAAAGTACGGGCAAAAAATAGGTTGCTGACAAAAATTCAGCAATTTCCAAGAAAATTTTTAAAAAATCGATTTTTTAGCAAAGATATATGAAATTTTCAATTTTCGCAATTTTTCCATAAATTCAAAAATAAGCTTTTTTACGCCTGAAAACGATTTGTTGTTGAAAGTACGGGCAAAAAATAGGTTGCTGACGAAAATTCAGCAATTTCCAAGAAAATTTTTAAAAAGTCGATTTTTTTTAGCAAAGAGGTACCCCTTATGAAATTTTCAATTTTCGCAATTTTTCCATAAATTCAAAAATAAGCTTTTTTACGCCTGAAAACGATTTGTTGTTGAAAGTAGGGACAAAAAATAGGTTGCTGACCAAAATTCAGCAATTTCCAAGAAAATTTTTAAAAAGTCGAATTTTTTAGCAAAGAGGTACCCCTTATGAAATTTTCAATTTTCGCAACTTTTCCATAAATTCAAAAATAAGCTTTTTTACGCCTGAAAAGGATTTGTTGTTGAAAGTACGGGCAAAAAATAGGTTGCTGACAAAAATTCAGCAATTTCCAAGAAAATTTTTTAAAAGTCGATTTTTTTAGCAAAGAGGTACCCCTAATGAAATTTTCAATTTTCGCAATTTTTCCATAAATTCAAAAATAAGCTTTTTTACGCCTGAAAACGATTTTTTGTTGAAAGTACGGGCAAAAAATAGGTTGCTGACAAAAATTCAGCAATTTCCAAGAAAATTTTTAAAAAGTCGATTTTTTTAGCAAAGAGGTACCCCTTATGAAATTTTCAATTTTAGCAATTTTTCCATAAATTCAAAAATAAGCTTTTTTACGCCTGAAAACGATTTGTTGTTGAAAGTAGGGACAAAAAATAGGTTGCTGACAAAAATTCAGCAATTTCCAAGAAAATTTTTAAAAGTCGATTTTTTTAGCAAAGAGGTACGTACCCCTTATGAAATTTTCAATTTTCGCAATTTTTCCATAAATTCAAAAATAAGCTTTTTTACGCCTGAAAACGATTTGTTGTTGAAAGTACGGGCAAAAAATAGGTTGCTGACAAAAATTCAGCAATTTCCAAGAAAATTTTTAAAAAGTCGATTTTTTTAGCAAAGAGGTACCCCTTATGAAATTTTCAATTTTCGCAACTTTTCCATAAATTCAAAAATAAGCTTTTTTACGCCTGAAAACGATTTGTTGTTGAAAGTACGGGCAAAAAATAGGTTGCTGACAAAAATTCCGCAATTTCCAAGAAAATTTTTTAAAAGTCGATTTTTTTAGCAAAGAGGTACCCCTTATGAAATTTTCAATTTTCGCAATTTTTCCATAAATTCAAAAATAAGCTTTTTTACGCCTGAAAACGATTTTTTGTTGAAAGTACGGGCAAAAAATAGGTTGCTGACAAAAATTCAGCAATTTCCAAGAAAATTTTTAAAAAGTCGATTTTTTTAGCAAAGAGGTACCCCTTATGAAATTTTCAATTTTCGCAATTTTTCCATAAATTCAAAAATAAGCTTTTTTACGCCTGAAAACGATTTGTTGTTGAAAGTAGGGACAAAAAATAGGTTGCTGACAAAAATTCAGCAATTTCCAAGAAAATTTTTAAAAGTCGATTTTTTTAGCAAAGAGGTACGTACCCCTTATGAAATTTTCAATTTTCGCAATTTTTCCATAAATTCAAAAATAAGCTTTTTTACGCCTGAAAACGATTTTTTGTTGAAAGTACGGGCAAAAAATAGGTTGCTGACAAAAATTCAGCAATTTCCAAGAAAATTTTTAAAAAGTCGATTTTTTTAGCAAAGAGGTACCCCTTATGAAATTTTCAATTTTCGCAATTTTTCCATAAATTCAAAAATAAGCTTTTTTACGCTTGAAAACGATTTGTTGTTGAAAGTAGGGACAAAAAATAGGTTGCTGACCAAAATTCAGCAATTTCCAAGAAAATTTTTAAAAAGTCGATTTTTTTAGCAAAGAGGTACCCCTTATGAAATTTTCAATTTTCGCAATTTTTCCATAAATTCAAAAATAAGCTTTTTTACGCCTGAAAACGATTTGCTGTTGAAAGTAGGGACAAAAAATAGGTTGCTGACAAAAATTCAACAATTTCTAAGAAAATTTTCAAAAAGTCGATTTTTTTAGCAAAGAGGTACCCCTTATGAAATTTTCAATTTTCGCAATTTTTCCATAAATTCAAAAATAAGCTTTTTTACGCCTGAAAACGATTTGTTGTTCAAAGTAGGGACAAAAAATAGGTTGCTGACAAAAATTCAACAATTTCTAAGAAAATTTTCAAAAAGTCGATTTTTTTAGCAAAGAGGTACCCCTTATGAAATTTTCAATTTTCGCAATTTTTCCATAAATTCAAAAATAAGCTTTTTTACGCCTGAAAACGATTTGTTGTTGAAAGCACGGGCAAAAAATAGGTTGCTGACAAAAATTCAGCAATTTCCAAGAAAATTTTTAGAAAGTCGATTTTTTAGCAAAGAGGTACCCCTTATGAAATTTTCAATTTTCGCAATTTTTCCATAAATTCAAAAATAACCTTTTTTACGCCTGAAAACGATTTGTTGTTGAAAGTACGGGCAAAAAATAGGTTGCTGACAAAAATTCAGCAATTTCCAAGAAAATTTTTAAAAAGTCGATTTTTTTAGCAAAGAGGTACCCCTTATGAAATTTTCAATTTTCGCAATTTTTCCATAAATTCAAAAATAAGCTTTTTTACGCCTGAAAACGATTTGTTGTTGAAAGTAGGGACAAAAAATAGGTTGCTGACAAAAATTCAGCAATTTCCAAGAAAATTTTTAAAAAGTCGATTTTTTTAGCAAAGAGGTACCCCTTATGAAATTTTCAATTTTCGCAATTTTTCCATAAATTCAAAAATAAGCTTTTTTACGCCTGAAAACGATTTGCTGTTGAAAGTAGGGACAAAAAATAGGTTGCTGACAAAAATTCAACAATTTCTAAGAAAATTTTCAAAAAGTCGATTTTTTTAGCAAAGAGGTACCCCTTATGAAATTTTCAATTTTAGCAATTTTTCCATAAATTCAAAAATAAGCTTTTTTACGCCTGAAAACGATTTGTTGTTCAAAGTAGGGACAAAAAATAGGTTGCTGACAAAAATTCAACAATTTCTAAGAAAATTTTCAAAAAGTCGATTTTTTTAGCAAAGAGGTACCCCTTATGAAATTTTCAATTTTCGCAATTTTTCCATAAATTCAAAAATAAGCTTTTTTACGCCTGAAAACGATTTGTTGTTGAAAGTAGGGACAAAAAATAGGTTGCTGACAAAAATTCAACAATTTCTAAGAAAATTTTCAAAAAGTCGATTTTTTTAGCAAAGAGGTACCCCTTATGAAATTTTCAATTTTAGCAATTTTTCCATAAATTCAAAAATAAGCTTTTTTACGCCTGAAAACGATTTGTTGTTCAAAGTAGGGACAAAAAATAGGTTGCTGACAAAAATTCAACAATTTCTAAGAAAATTTTCAAAAAGTCGATTTTTTTAGCAAAGAGGTACCCCTTATGAAATTTTCAATTTTAGCAATTTTTCCATAAATTCAAAAATAAGCTTTTTTACGCCTGAAAACGATTTGTTGTTCAAAGTAGGGACAAAAAATAGGTTGCTGACCAAAATTCAGCAATTTCCAAGAAAATTTTTAAAAAGTCGAATTTTTTAGCAAAGAGGTACCCCTTATGAAATTTTCAATTTTCGCAATTTTTCCATAAATTCAAAAATAAGCTTTTTTACGCCTGAAAACGATTTGTTGTTGAAAGTAGGGACAAAAAATAGGTTGCTGACAAAAATTCAGCAATTTCCAAGAAAATTTTTAAAAGTCGATTTTTTTAGCAAAGAGGTACGTACCCCTTATGAAATTTTCAATTTTCGCAATTTTTCCATAAATTCAAAAATAAGCTTTTTTACGCCTGAAAACGATTTTTTGTTGAAAGTACGGGCAAAAAATAGGTTGCTGACAAAAATTCAGCAATTTCCAAGAAAATTTTTAAAAAGTCGATTTTTTTAGCAAAGAGGTACCCCTTATGAAATTTTCAATTTTCGCAATTTTTCCATAAATTCAAAAATAAGCTTTTTTACGCCTGAAAACGATTTGTTGTTGAAAGTACGGGCAAAAAATAGGTTGCTGACAAAAATTCAGCAATTTCCAAGAAAATTTTTAAAAAGTCGATTTTTTTAGCAAAGAGGTGCCCCTTATGAAATTTTCAATTTTCGCAATTTTTCCATAAATTCAAAAATAAGCTTTTTTACGCCTGAAAACGATTTGTTGTTGAAAGTAGGGACAAAAAATAGGTTGCTGACAAAAATTCAGCAATTTCCAAGAAAATTTTTAAAAAGTCGATTTTTTTAGCAAAGAGGTACCCCTTATGAAATTTTCAATTTTCGCAATTTTTCCATAAATTCAAAAATAAGCTTTTTTACGCCTGAAAACGATTTGTTGTTGAAAGTACGGGCAAAAAATAGGTTGCTGACAAAAATTCAGCAATTTCCAAGAAAATTTTTAAGAAGTCGATTTTTTTAGCAAAGAGGTGCCCCTTATGAAATTTTCAATTTTCGCAATTTTTCCATAAATTCAAAAATAAGCTTTTTTACGCCTGAAAACGATTTGTTGTTGAAAGTACGGGCAAAAAATAGGTTGCTGACAAAAATTCAGCAATTTCCAAGAAAATTTTTAAAAAGTCGATTTTTTTAGCAAAGAGGTGCCCCTTATGAAATTTTCAATTTTCGCAATTTTTCCATAAATTCAAAAATAAGCTTTTTTACGCCTGAAAACGATTTGTTGTTGAAAGTACGGGCAAAAAATAGGTTGCTGACAAAAATTCAGCAATTTCCAAGAAAATTTTTAAAAAGTCGATTTTTTTAGCAAAGAGGTACCCCTTATGAAATTTTCAATTTTCGCAATTTTTCCATAAATTCAAAAATAAGCTTTTTTACGCCTGAAAACGATTTGTTGTTGAAAGTACGGGCAAAAAATAGGTTGCTGACAAAAATTCAGCAATTTCCAAGAAAATTTTTAAAAAGTCGATTTTTTTAGCAAAGAGGTGCCCCTTATGAAATTTTCAATTTTCGCAATTTTTCCATAAATTCAAAAATAAGCTTTTTTACGCCTGAAAACGATTTGTTGTTGAAAGTACGGGCAAAAAATAGGTTGCTGACAAAAATTCAGCAATTTCCAAGAAAATTTTTAAAAAGTCGATTTTTTTAGCAAAGAGGTACCCCTTATGAAATTTTCAATTTTCGCAATTTTTCCATAAATTCAAAAATAAGCTTTTTTACGCCTGAAAACGATTTGTTGTTGAAAGTACGGGCAAAAAATAGGTTGCTGACAAAAATTCAGCAATTTCCAAGAAAATTTTTAAGAAGTCGATTTTTTTAGCAAAGAGGTGCCCCTTATGAAATTTTCAATTTTCGCAATTTTTCCATAAATTCAAAAATAAGCTTTTTTACGCCTGAAAACGATTTGTTGTTGAAAGTAGGGACAAAAAATAGGTTGCTAACAAAAAATTAAGCAATTTCCAAGAAAATTTTTAAAAAGTCGATTTTTTTAGCAAAGAGGTACCCCTTATGAAATTTTCAATTTTCGCAATTTTTCCATAAATTCAAAAATAAGCTTTTTTACGCCTGAAAACGATTTGCTGTTGAAAGTAGGGACAAAAAATAGGTTGCTGACAAAAATTCAGCAATTTCCAAGAAAATTTTTAAAAAGTCAATTTTTTTAGCAAAGAGGTACCCCTTATGAAATTTTCAATTTTCGCAATTTTTCCATAAATTCAAAAATAAGCTTTTTTACGCCTGAAAACGATTTGCTGTTGAAAGTAGGGACAAAAAATAGGTTGCTGACAAAAATTCAGCAATTTCCAAGAAAATTTTTAAAAAGTCAATTTTTTTAGCAAAGAGGTACCCCTTATGAAATTTTCAATTTTCGCAATTTTTCCATAAATTCAAAAATAAGCTTTTTTACGCCTGAAAACGATTTGTTGTTGAAAGTAGGGACAAAAAATAGGTTGCTGACAAAAATTCAACAATTTCTAAGAAAATTTTCAAAAAGTCGATTTGTTTGTGATATTTCTGATAATGAAAAAGATGTAAAACTAACATTCAGTCTTGTCCAAGCAAACTTATAAGAAATTTATTTTATAGTAACATGTTTATTAAACATATTTTATTTTTTATTTTTTTGTGAAATTGTTTTTGTTAAACCCTTGACCAAGTGGGATATTGAAGCTCATCCTGATCCTGGCATTTATTTAGACATTTTATTTTGTATTATCGAAGTAGTTTTACGGTTACAGGAACATCTCATTAAAAGTACACGAAGATTATTTCTCATTAGCGATTTCTTATGACGAAATAAAATTCAATTTTTATTCGGTAGAACAAATGGAAACAAAAACATAATTCGTACCAATTTAACACGAAGAGATTTTAATTAAAAATTTAACGCTCTGATGGATTTGTTTGTGATTTAACTTATTTATGAACAGCGATATGAATTCTTCACATTGTTTCATACTTACCTTTTTGAATTTTATGTTATAAATCGATCGCACTAAAAACACATCTTTTTAATTATATAATAAATCTTTTTCTTTATTGCTTAATATATTTTATTAATAAAATTATTTTGTTAAAAAATAACAAATTTAAATTACTTCGTTGCAATGTGTAGGTTTCCACACTACCACGGAGGTACTACACTTAGTGCGTTGCCAGTTTTTTTTAATGGCTGGCTTCCCCAGTAGGCCTAAACCATTATATACTTACATATATATATATATATATATATATATATATAAATATATATATATATATATATATATATATTTATATATATATATATATATATATATATATATATATACTTACTTATATACTTACATATATATAGAAATATATATAAGAAACTTTTGAAATTTTTACTTTAAAGTCTTTTAGTTCACTTTTTTAATTGAAATTCATTTTGATTCACGTACACATCAACGTAATTATAAATATAGAATTGCTTTTTACATACAAGCCATGTTCCGTGACTTATAAAATATATGAAAACTTATTTTTGTTTATTTTTAGGTAAACAGAAAATCAAATATCGAATAACTGCGTACATTCAAACAAAAGAGACAGCAAGTCAGAAAATTCGCCATCCCTCTTGCAACGTCATAATAAATCAATTGCATTTGTATTGGAGATGCCATGTCTAGTCGGTCTCTGCTACAGACATCAAAATAGTCCCACCACAGAAAAATAAACTTTTGCAATGGCTCATCAGTCCATGCAATTGTTATATTCCCCGGACAACAATTAACAATACGTTTGGGGAAGAGAGTTCAATGCAAGCGATTGTTGGCCGAGCAGATGCAGGAAAAGGCAGATAAATTTAAAAAGATTTAAATAGAAATTACAAGAAAATAACCCAAAAAAGATGTCCTATTTAATGCAGGCGAGTGCGGTAGTTATTGAAAGTCACTTCCTGAGAACACTTCTGTCCCCTCGGCTGAAACATGTGGTCGGAGAAGAGAAACATCCAAGAAGAGATTTACAATGGCAGCCTGCAGAATGGAAGCGGTTCAAAATAAGAAAATACTACAACTATTAATAGGATAATCCCAAAAGCCACGCCCATTCGTCATTTCTGTGCTTCTACGTTTCATGTATTATTCTTTTACTTAATTTGTAATAAAATATTTCTTTCAATAAAATATTTAAAATCCTACATTCACTTTGTGTTTTAATTTAAATAGAGGAAAACTTTAGTTTTGAGCTGAAATTGTTTGACTTTTACGAACGGGACAGAAGTTCGTCAAATGGAAGAAAAAGAAGTAATTTTTATTAACTTCTTTTCTAAACTTTTATTTTAAAATCTGATCCAGAAACTTCGATATTTTTGAAACACTGACAAAGTGGAGGATAAAACATTAAAATTCAGAGATATCCAAGCAAATTTTAATAAGTTTGATTTTTATTAGAAAGGGACATCATTGATAGATATTTTATGCAATTTAAAAGTTTTAGAAACTACTGGCAAGGCGGAGGATAAAACAGAAAACTTTGTCTTGTTCAAACAAATTTGAAAATTTTATTGTTGTTGATATTTTTGAGAAAAGGGTACCCCTTCTGGAATTGTTGTTTCTTTTTTTTGTAGTTAAAGTTTTTATTCTCTATAAAGATTCCTTATTTTCGAAATCACTAACACAGTAGAGAATATTTTTCACTTTTTGAATAGGATTTAAAATGAAGATTTTATAGAAAAAAAATTGATTTACAAAAAAGTCCAGAAGGAGTACATTTTCCAAAATATATCAACAGCAGTAAAATTTTTAAAAATTTGCTTTTGGAAGGCTGAATTTTTTGTTTAATCGTTTACTTTACTAAACGCTTTAAAATAAGGAAATTTGGAAACAAATTTAACAAAAATTCCACCCGGGGTAACCCTTCCCAAAAACTAGCAAGAATCAAGTTTTGCTAGAATTGATATTTTATCCTCTTCTTTGTTAGCAATTTCATATATTAAAAAGCTTATAATTTATTTACATAACAAAAAAATTTTATATAAAATATATTAAATGCCCCTTTCCCAAACAAATCCTAGATAAAAGATAAAGTTTTTTTCTCATATTTTTCCAAGGCTGAATTTTAGGTTTTTATCTCACACTTTGTTAGTCTCAAATATAAGGAAACTCTCAGTTTATTAATAAAAATAATTAACAAATTGTAGAAGAGCTACAGCTTTTCAAAATCTAACAACAATAAAATATTTTAAAATTTGCAACCAAATTTATTAAACATTAATTTTTATCCATATTTTTGGAAAGAGATAATTTCTGGATTTTTTTTTTAACTGTTCTATCCTTATATTAATAATAAGTTTTCTTATATTCGAAACCGCTAACAAAGTGAAGGGTACTCAAGTAAAACAGTTTGAGGCATTTTTGTAATAACTTTTGAACTGCGATTGATTTAGTGAGATATCGTGGACGAGCTAATTCGAAAAAGTGGTTCCTTAAAGGCTCCGAAACTTTTTGCAAACCTGATGAAGTATAGCTCGCAATATAAGAATAGCACAACGAGGCACGATGCATTAGCCTTGCGGTGGAAATCAGAGGAATGTTGCTGGGATGGTTTCTAGAGTCAAGCGTTTTGCCTTTTTCATAGAAAATTAGCTTAAGTAGTTAAACTGGAATAATTAATCGGAAAGCAACAGAAAATTTACAAAATTCTAATTGAATGTGAAATAAAATATTCAGATTCATATAAAATAAATTTTGTGTGTTGTTTTCTAAAAATCTCAAAGTGTATGCTTTCGCTTGTATAACTCTCAAACGATATTTTGAGAGATCTTTCAATAGGAATTAAGCCCGTAGAGCAATTGTCGTAATAAATATTTCTTGAACATTTAAAAAAAAAGAGTTGTTGTCATTAACATTAACCTCAATTTATATGGAAATTTGTTGTATATATAAAAATGACATAAATCAACACTGCTTTAGTCATAATAAATATTTTACGTTTAATAACTGCTTATTTTAAAAATTTCAAATAGAATTTTCTTAAACAAGTATTTATATAAAATAATTTATCGGGTTTTTATTCTGTATCCACAGTAAATCCTTGTGTTTTATTTTCTGTTGGAGTTACTGAAACAACTACTTTAAAAATCCTGTTAGAAATTTATGTCTTAAACCGGTTGATATCATCAAGTATTTTTAATGAAAAAAGTTCTTTTTACCACTCCATATATCCATTTGAGTTGTTGCACATATTTAAGCTGTTTTCAAGAATTTTATTTTTTATTTTGTACCATAAACACAAAAGTTTTCTATTTTCGTAAAGTGACATTTATTTTCGTATGTGATGCATATTTGAATGCTTTACACTCGGCCAAGTTGAAGATAAATAAGTAGATTCAACAATTAGTAGACAACTTTTATTAAAGATAATAAAAGATTAACATGTCATGCTACAAAGCAAAAATGGCATGAGTCGAGGTTATATAACCTTCCAGTAGGTTACACTAAAATAGGGTGTTTTCATCAACAACTTTACCAAAGTTTAATGTTTGCTGCTGATGCATTTCGTTACGTGTGCTTTTTTTATAGAAAAAAACATTTTATAGTTCGATATTTGCCAAAGACAGCAGAATATTAAATACACCGGGCAAAGTGCAAAATGCAGTCTACATACAAAATCTGCAATTTGCTCAAAGAGAAAAAAAGTATTCTAGAATGAGAGTACAATAACACGGTGATGCAATGCGAGCAAAATATTAGAAACAAAAAATCTGAAAACTAAAACATAAAAGCCTTAAACAATTTAAGTGCACTATGCTCAAAGACTACGTGACTTGAATCAACGTAAGACAATTGTTTAATACACGTTTTTAGTTTTTGTTTAGTTTGGTTTTATTTTGAGAAACAAAAAATAAACAACTGAAATGAATATTAAGAAGTCATGGCAAGGGTGTGGAAGATAGAAGAGAAGAATTTTTTAAAACAAATTTTATGATCAAATTTATTTAAGGTCGAGTGCACTGGTGTCAAGGTTTTATTTTATTTTTTCACCTTTCGTACAGGCGATATAGAATATGAGCGAACTGGTTGGTGTTAGGTTCACAGTTGGCCACTTCGTTTTGGACCTCATCTCCCCATTTCGTTCTGCTCAGGTTAGTTTAGGTTAAAAGGTCTGCCAGCAAAGGGAGCAAGAAAAAAAGACCCATTGCTGAATCTTAATAATAACTGCTATTTTATTTAGTAGCTTTTATAAAAATTAATTGTAAATAAAGATTACGAGAAAATGTCATGCGTACATTTACATACACCAACAATTAACCACGGGTCTTATTAAAATAAAATAAAATTTTTTAATGCTCGACACAGTCTGGTTGAATTTTTAATTTTTAATTTTTTTTTTTTTTGTATCGTTTTCCTATTTGTACCAAACTCCTTTTATTTTAATTTTAATCAGAACAACTTGGAAAATGTTTGGAATTAAAAAATTAATGCTAAAACTTAAAATCTCAATAAACTTCTTTGTCTTGTTGTGTTTTATGATTCTTATATTTTATGGTTTTGAAAAGCAGCAGCAGCAGCAGTGAACAAGTGCAAGTCTCTAAATTATAAATACAACAAAAGCTATTTCCAAATACATGCATCCTTCCGTATGCAACACGCACATACACACAACACTAGCGCGCATAAAAGAATAACTGCTTTTGGAAGTCAAGCTATACAAAAATAGAAAGCTGCCTGTTTAGTGGTATTTGTATACTGCGTATATATTTATGGTGTTTGAAAATTTATTAAATGTGTTAAAAGTTTTATCAAGTTTGTTTTTCTTTTTCTTATTCTTGAATATTTTTTTTATTTTGTTGTCTTAGCAAAATTCGCACAGAGCCATAAAAATGTTTAGAATAGTTGTAAAACTATTTCTCTACTTGTGTTATTTTCAGTCTTCTGCAATTTTACCTTCGAAAAAAGTGCAATCGTAAATATATAACATTTTCATGCCGTAGCTAAAATGGAACGAATCAGGAGAATATACATTTAATACAAGAAGAACTTTCGAAACAACGAATTTTGATGATGCCAGCGTTAAAATTTAATTTGCCGAAGTAGTTGGTAATAACCGATTGCAATAGCTCTATTCGTACTGCAAAAAGTAAAATTAAAAACTACTTGTTAACAACATTGTGTTGTTGTATAAGAAATAATATGTTGATTCATATTGAATTAAATTACTTCTTGCTAATATATCAATACTTTACAATCGAGTTAAATAGTGCTCATGCCATTTGATTCACATATTTAAAACTAAAATAGGAGATGAAATTAATGCAATTCCTGGTTATCATATTCGAAATTTATGTGACAAAACATAAACAAAATTTTTTATTGAATAGCTACGCTTCATCGTACCGTTCGTTCATTACTTTATGTAGGAAAACAAGAAATATTATTGCAACAACAAGGAACAACAGCAAAATTGCAACAAGGACGCTTTCAGATATATAAAAATAACAAAACCAACAATAAGATGCAAAAACAAAAACATCAGCCTGAGAACTCAGCCATAATGCATGCAACACAAATAAACCAAAAGTCAAATTGAAGGCTGCCTACCATAGAATATGGCATGAAAGAAACCACATGTGAAACACACATTGTGAGTGTGTGTGAGTCTATGAAGGTATACATGCTACTGAATACACATACACATGAGTTTTCTACATAATTCGATATGCACATACACATGTTTTTATTATGAATAATGAAAGACAAACAAATAACCATAAGCAAATACGCACACTCCGATATAAAGACTATATACGTGGAGAAGTGTTTACACACATACATACATGTATGCTTAAGAAAGGAAGAGACTGAAAAAAAATATGTAGTTTCATAACCATCTCAAAGAAAACGTACTGGCAGGGTAACAAAACAGGAGAACAGTACAACTCAACCCATAAAAAATTATTGATTTGAGTATAAATTTTAATACGCAAATTTAGATGCCGATAATTTTTGAGGATTCGTTTTAAAAGCGTAGATCAGTATTATGCTAAGATTGCGTTGCAAAAAGAAGCTCACCATATTCAAACGATATAATTCATTGAAATTTTATATTTTTGCTTTAAATTTTAGGATGAATATTAAGCTATTAAGGTATAATAAACCTCTAATAATAAATTGTATTCATAATAAATGATTTATATCTTTTTTGTGTTGGAAGATATTAATTTTACAAACAGTTTCATAGTTAAAGATGAAATAAGGTGAAGTTCAATGCCTGTTCATAATTGTGAATAACTTTTAGTTGTTTCTATGCAGCATTTATTAGAAAATATATATTTGTAGTAAAGGGCGTGTCGGTAATAAGGCCCTTTTAATTTTTATTGGATTGTAAAGAAGGCACGTTTCTATCAAGTAAGAAATGACATGTTCGTCACACAACCCCCAAAGCTCTGATGACAGGCTGTTACTCTTTCCCTGACTTTTTCGCAGAGATGATGCATTTGACGCCAAATTTGGGATTAAGAATTGCAGAATGAAATTTAAAAAATGTGTATATTGGCAGCCATTCAGATGTAAATCTGCTTCATCGGATAAAATGACAATTTTTTCGAAAAGTTGGCATTGACTTTAATTAACCCTCTTTGCCCATTGAACGTACTGCCAGCGCTTTCCATGGTTTCTCTGAAGTGCTGGTTTCTTTCGTTAAGTGCATGTTTTCATAATCGGAGTGAGCATATGCCACAGTTGCCGATTTTCAGAATTTCTATTTGCAAGAAAATCTATCATCAGCAAATTTACAAGTGCATTCTCAATGAAACATCATCTGTAAAGTCAAATCTAATATAATTATTATGAAAATTAATAAATTAACTATTTGACTTACTGTCATTATACTATTATAATATGAAATTTATTTGTTGGGTGGTTAAACAATTTCTATATGCATTTCATTGGCGCTTTTACCCAATCGTCAGTAGACTTCGACCACAGTTTTGACAAGTTTCAAACCGCTCATCCAATCAAAAGACTTTTATAAACCATTTGAGAATTTAAATGAAAACTGTGGTTGAAGTCTACTGACGATTTGGTAAAAGCGCCAATGAAATGTATATAGAAATTGCTTAACCACCCAACAAATAAATTTCATATTATACTATGAAAATTGTTTTGTTGCATATGAATAATGTTTTGAATATTATGAAATAATTATTCACCATAATGCAGCATAATTTTAGATATTTTTTTGTAGGCTAATGAAAAGCTCCCGATCTACGAGTGCACATATTTTGCAGAAACTGCCAATGAAACGGCTACAATTTATACCCACACCTTTTCTATTTAAGGTGCAACACAAAAAAGCTTAAGTTACATTCATTTACAACAGACCGTATAAAGCAAATAATTTTTTTACTGCATTTTCCACTAATGAACGCATAGTTTAAAGGATGGTATAACAAAGAAAAACAAACTCTATTAAAAAATAGCGCAACTGCTGCTGCAGTCTACCAAATTTAACAGATACATCGTCATCAAGAACACATAATAAACTCATAACAAGCCGTTTGTAAATTTTAGTGAATTTTTTTTTCGAATGCCTGCAGTTTCAATTTTATTATTCTGCCAAGCATCGTAGCCATCATAAGTCGGCCTTGACATACACTTTATAAGTAAATTTATTTAAGGGAAATATTTTATTTAACCATTATCTTATGGCTAATTGACCAGAAGCTTTTTATATGTAAAAATGTGCTGAAACCTTTTTCCCAAAATCTTACTAAAAAATTCAAAGTGCTTAATTCGTATGCCTATTTCACTGGGGCTAATGCAGATCATCAGGGAAACCCAACATTTCTTAGAACAACTAAAGATATTTATTTCAAACTTCCACGTTAATAAGTGAGAAGCTTAAAACAAATATCAAAGTCATAACAGGAACTCAATGATAATTTTTCCTTTTTTATTTTCTTACGTTTTTAGGAACTAGCTAAAACCCCCTCAATTCATCACTTTGAATTTTTAGTAAGATTTTGGAAAAAAAAGATTCAGCACATAATTAATGTTAAATAGATTTAAAAAACGACAATTTCGCAAAATATGTACAAATTTGAAAATTCCTTTTGATTACACAGTTTCTCCAAGTTTTACAGATTCTTTTACACTTTTTAAGAAGATCGTATAGTTTTCGAGAAGTATTTTGTATTTTTAACAACCTCACATTCTTGTGACATTTTTTGAACTCTTTGAAGAGATCGTCTAGTCAATTAAAACGTTTATTGAGAAGTATTTATTTTTTTTAACATTCTTGTGGCAGGTGGAAATTGACTAACTACGTCATGATATGATCATCTCGAACTTGATCAGTAATTATCGGCTTTATTTCATTATCATTCATTTCAAGATTGACTTGCACTTTTACATCGATAATCACTTTTTTTCAAGTGGACTGATTTAGTACCAAGAGCATACTGCTCGTAGCAACTGATTCGACAGATTTACGGATAGCACGTCATTTTATGCGTAAACAACATAAAACGTATAAGGACTGAAGAAAATGCCGAAAACGACCTTAATAAGCATTAACGATTCAATGAAAAACAAGTAAAACGAAATCTGTTGGCTAACGAGTTCTTGCATTTCAAAAAACTATGCAAGAGTGTCTGTATTTGGTCACACAATAAAAAGACAACTTGAATAAAAGGAATTTTATGAAAAGTGCATTAAGTGAAATTCACAAGTTCTTTAGTTTTCTGCTCTTCCTTTTTACACATGCCTTTAACTTTTTCCCTTATGTTTTTCATTTAGTTATTTGCTTTGTTTTTTTTTTATTATACTTTTCTGTGCCGGTTTTTTTTGCGCTATTAAGCGAAGACTGCAAATACCTGTCATTTTGAAACTGGCTGTTAGTTTCATGTGTGTCTTTTGAAATAGTAGTACTTAACAAGAACTCTTCATTCCTTTTGTCCTTTCGACTCAACATATATTTGTGTTTATTGGTATATATTTTCGCTTTATTGTCTTTCTTTTTCTCTTTTTTTCTTTTTGGTTTGACTACTGCAGAACATGTTCGAGCAGAGAATTTTGTTATTTTAACCATATGGTGTTTATAAATAACAAATGCCTACAATAAAAGCATTTGAACGACTAAAATTTAAACCTTGAAATTAAATCAAGAGAATGCGACTGCAATGTCCACGCTGGCAAACCAGAAGTACGCTAGATGGTACACAAAAATTAAAGATGGTGCAAAGCTCTAGTGCAGAAGCGATAATTACGCAAACAGAACGATCTGGCGTCTTTTGCGGATAATAAAATACCAAACAAAATTAACTAAAGTGTGATCTTAGGAGAAGAGTACTATGTATGTCCATAGTGGTGGTAAAATGGAAAGAAACCATAAAGAGTACAGGTTTCTAATAATCCAGTTTTATGTCACATTTATTCTGAGCGCTCCCATATTTCCTACATACAACTCTTTGTTGGAACAAATCAAATCCAAAATTAAATTATATAGAATAGACGATATCATATTGAGCAAAGAGTGTGAAAAGACAGAAACAACAATTCAATTTGTTTCGATCTTTGCAAATAATCAATTATTTATAATGTTATTTCGCAAAGCAAATTTGTTTGTTATTTATCCTCAGGCTTCTTTCTAGGAGTTCCATGATTTTGTCTAACCCTGCAAGTGTTTTTTTCTTATTAAATTCATACATATTTTCAGTTTCTTCTAATGACAATCGTATTGCAATATAAATTGCACAAGTGCACAATAACTGTTTAGTATTTTGTTGTTTCCTTTAATTTCTAGAGCTCAACTTCGTACGACAACAGCAGTTTTTGTTTTTGTTTTTAGCTTTGACTAGGAGTGAACAGCTGTGCGGGAAATATAGCACCAAAGGACTGTATCTAGTATAAATAACAAGGATGCTGATTTAAAGTTTTTCGGCACTGCTATTGAAATGGACATTTTTGTAATATAATAATAATACACGTGTCATGTGTACGCTGTGCTTCCTGCATTTCCATTATGTTTTTATTTCTTTTTCACACACACAGAAATTATTTTGGTTTATTACGTTTATTTTCTTATTGTTTGTGTATTTTTTCTTTGTTTCAATTGTTTTGTTTTTGGGAAAATTTCATCTAAAAAGCCTTCCAGTTATGCCTTTGAATGCTTGCTTTCTTATTCCATTTAGTTTTTCTTCAATTTTTTTTTTTTCTTTTTACCAACGTATGCAGCTGAGTTTATAGCAGCAGTTGCTGTGAATGGTTTTTATTCTCTTCGTGATATTTGCTTAAATTAAATGACATTTGTTATGAAATTAGATTTCAAGTTTTTATTCGTATTTGAAGTTTTTTCTTTTGTTTGTTTGTCATTTTCGTTCTTTGCAACAGACCAAAGTTTTTATTACCGTTAATGTTCATTTTATGTGCTGAGCAGGAAGCAGAAGAAATGGCACGAGTTGTATATGTTGTGTTCTTTCAAAGAAGCTAAACTATTTAGAAATTATTTTTTAATACGTTTTCTCGTAAAAGCATCTAATATTTTGTTAAACAAAGAGCCAGATGTTATTTAAATATTTGGAGACATTAAATTCAGAATGAATATGAAAGTTAGTAATAAAAGTTTTTAATGTCATCCTATTAACGAGAGTTAAAATATAGAGAACTATTTTCGCACTAATTTTGCTGGTCTATGCTACGGCAGAAACCGCACAATACTCAAGACTTTTATTTCTTTAATTCTAATGAACCACAGAAATGAACCTGAGCTTTTTGACTACTATTCAAAGTTTTGCAACTCTTTATTTAGCCCTTTGCCAAGCACATCGTTCAGTTCACTCGTTCTGCATAAAATGATATAAAAATTCGTGTCTACTTCAACATTCTGCTGCAGTAAAGAATCAGTTTTAAATCACAAAGCTTCTATAGAACTATTTAAAAAAATTAATAACAATAAATCAACAAATAAAATTTTAAGAAATTAACACGAGTTATTGCTGAATTAGATCTACGTCTTTTATTTGTATTGCACTTACCATCAAAATGAATTGTTGCTACCTGTAAGGACAGTTCAATATTTTTATATATCGGAGAGTTACTGGTTTTCTCCCGATCTCATAAGACCCAGACGTTTTGAGTCCCTGGGAAGTTCTTCGGATTGATTTTCCGAGGGTGCCAATAAGCCTGTATGTATATATTTGTTTGTGTCTGTGCGTGTGTGCACGTGAGTACGTGACCCGCCTACAGCTTTACCGAATCAAACTAAACTAGTGCAGTTCTAAAGAGTGCTTCAAAACTTAGTTTTCTGTGAACTTGAACAGATTCTATCCAGCAGATTTCAAGAAGTCTCAACAAAAACTTAGAAGCTTTTTATGAGGCTCTTTTAGAATAACTTTTATACGACTATACCGATGTCGATCGCAGAAATCCAAGTTGAAATTTCGTATCCTTTCGTGATGTTATGCACGAAAAAATAAAATTCGAAAAGGTGATCTTAAACAAACCGCAAAATTACTTATGTAATCAGTTAGTGTTGTGTATTCTTTTATATTGTAATTGAAAACTGCATCAATGCATCAAAATTAGAATAGTAGCGTTTTAGATCGAAGAGCTCAAAAATACAGAATATCATAAAACTAGGTTACGATAACTTTGCAATTAGCACAAACTGTGTATTACCCCTACGTATGCATTGCATTGAAAACATCGGATAATGTGGACGGAGCAAATGAAGACACCTCATAATTGTTTTAACGTTCTTAAATATGCGGTTTGCTACATAACCTTATTAATCGTATTAAGAGCTCGATTCAATATATGCAGGGGACGTGATATTGTTGGACGTGCATAAAAAGCTTTTTGTTGATTTAATCATATACCAACTAATTTTTATAAAATACGCTTTTATCCTTTTCAAAATTTCTTTGTTCACACACTCATTATTTTCGAAGTCCACTCAGTATGCAGCACATCTGCATTTTTAATCAATTTCTGAATCATCCTCAATTTTACCTTCAAAACAGAGTTTTTTTTGTTGCCATCGGATTTAGTGCTTATGGCATAAACACATAATTGAATTGCATCCTACTTTTTGTACACGCTGGCACAACAAATCTTCGAAATTTTCTCGCATTTTGGCAAAAAAAACATGTACAAAGCGCGTGGCAGCAAGTGATTAACAAATTCTATTCTTGCAAAGCAAAAAATCCAAAAAAAAAAAACAAACTGCGGCCACATCATAAATAATCATGCCACAAAACTTATAATTTTGGATAAAAGTGCCATAAAAAGGAGAGGGAGTACAAAACCAAGCGCATCTAAATGAATTTATTGTGCAAGTTGAGAATAGTTGCAGCATGCAGGGCACATACCTTTGGAAGATAATTTTAACACATGGCAGTGTCACTGCCAGATATAACATTTTGCATTCACCACGTTGTGCCTTTATAAATTCATACAAGCACAGATACATGTGAACAGATACTTTCATGTATTCCAGCACTCAGTCGTTGTTGTGGCATCACACAGTGCTATTGTTTTTAAATGCAAGATAAACTGTATTTGTCGCATTAAAAGTATAAAACACTAATACTCGTATATATACCTGATTACACACAACTACACAGTCAGATGAGAAATGTTTGGCAATATATTTACGTGTTGGCATCACCTACAAATTCATTAATATGACCTCAGCTAAGTTTTATACAAAATAAAATTAAAAAGCACAAAAAATGCTGTAGGAGTGGCAGTGACAATATTCTTCCTCTTTTTTTTAATTGTGTGTGTGTGACCGTTTTACCACCTACAAACACTTCATCATCCAGTTGAGGCAACACACAAATTCATGCGAAACGCTGCTACACATACATAGAAAAGCAACAAACAAAAAAAATAATCAAGCAAAACACGAAAACGCAATTTAAGCGAATAAATGAATTCTAATCCGCATAAAAGATGACACGAATGCACCCATGGCGCATACATACACACAAATCTGTATACGCTTTAGGTAATAAGAGTTTATCAATGTACGCGCTATAAGGCAAGGACATTGGCGATATATAAAAATATGTGCCTGTATCGAATTATATATGCAAAAATCTAGATAGGCGCCATTGTGGTAGCGAAAATCACACCGTGAATTATTTTAAGATGTCATTCTGCACTTCCCAACGCCATGCCTTCTTAAACAGCAAAAGGTTATTTAGCAAATCAATGTGGATTATGTTCACTAGCTTTGTTTGTATATAATAACATCCGAGTATGAATAATATTTTCCTCTAAGTTCAAGTTTGAATGAAAAAATATGGTAGTAAAATAAAGGATTCCGCCAAAGGAACAAAATATAAATTGTGCTTATATGTATAAAACAACAGAAGAGCTTTGGACTGTTTCACTGAACTAAATTACAAACAACAAACTCTTTATTCAAACTCTTTATTCAAGTTTTGCTACTGACCAAAGATCTGCTAGTGTTTTAGCTACAAAAAATCTCTTTGATCATACATGTCTTCCAACTTCATACGCAGAATCATACAACTATATAATATTCTAAATCGTTATTTTACTTGACTCCATGCAAATTAAGCGCAGTGTAAAATGAGCCAACAAATTGAGAAGATGAACACGACGCACTAAAACACAACGCATATGCTGTTAACGATAATAGTTTTCTGGATAATTTGTAATATTGTTTTCTGTGAAAAGTCCTAAACAAAAGAAGATCACAGCAACACCACGATGTTGCAAGCATACAAATCCGTAGTGGCAGGTTAATAAAAAATACTATTAAATATGTGCCAATTCTTTGGTGTGCTGAAGGAATGTGCTACAGCATTTTTAGGTTCTAATTTAGTTTCATAATCCTTGAATACATCGATAGGAAATACTTCGTAATAATATTTATTTTGCTGTAGAGAGTTCCTCATTTTATATCAGCCAACCTGACTTTATCACTCACAACACTTTTATATTAGATATTACTTCTTCGCTAAGGGAATTAAATCTAATACCAGTATACTAATCAGGCTACTATTAGTATTATACTAATCAGTATAATACTGATCAGGCTACACAATCCAAATCTGGTGACCACCTTTGCTTTCGCGGTTGTTAAAAATTAGTTGCCGGGATACCACCCCAATGTTTTATTTCTTATACGAATCCGTATCAGTCGCCAGACGTGAAAGTCTCAGATGGAAAATTGAAACGATTGAAAGTTGGAAATTGTTGGAAGTATGTAAAGGGTGTTTTTTTTATAGAAGTATAGTTTTTAAGCTTACAATGAGAATCGTTAAGTGATTTATGCTAAATTTGGTTTGGTATTTCAACATGGAGAGACTGACGCCTGAACAACGCTTTCAACTTGTGCAAATTTATTTTGAAAATCATAGATCTATTTGGAATTTGCATCTCATGAATTTTTTCAGCGATGAAACTCACTGTTGAGACTTCGTTGGATCCAGAAAAACTGCCTGCTCGGTGTGCTTTATGGGCTGGTTGAATAATTTTTCTGTACTTCGTTCAAAACGATGCTAACCAGAACGTTACAATGGCAATGCGGCAGTAAAAAGATAATAATTTTAGCTGTTCATTTAGAGCTCATTTGATGCATCACCAGATTTATTTCGTACAACAATTCAGTATGTAAAATAAATTGAGTTTTAGAGTTATATATCTTACTACAAAAAAATATCTCTTTCAATTGATATAAAGATTCAACGCAGTAGTCCCATTACCATTGTGAAACGTTAATATGTCAGTGTTATTTTTTTGGCTAATAAAAATGCTTTTAACTTTTATTTTCTTGGGAACTCGCTGTTTGGCATAAAAAAGATGACTGTAAAAGAGTAAATTCCTGCCACCATGTGTTTATTTTTTTTAAATATTTACGCGCAACCATAAAATAATAATAAATTTTTGTGTTCTTTTAAGTTTTCCATTCATTATCGAAAACTTGAAATGGAATAATATAAACAGTAACTGTTTATACTGAGAGCTTTTTTCTGCTTGCTTTCAATATATTTCTATCGTATTAAACGACCGACTATAGAATATTTAGCACTCTGATATTCAGCACACACATACACATGCAAACACACACACACACACATGCATGTATATTTATATCATTTTGTACATTTTAATCTTTACGGCTTTTTCTCTCTTAAAATTCTGTCCATTTGCATTAAACAAAACCCACTCCAGTATACCCGCTTAATATAAACATGCGTTTCTTTATGTACCATCATGAGTGCATCCATTTTCGCTTTTTTCACTTTATTGAGTGCGTATTTTATAGACTTTAGAAAAGACTTTTGTTCTGCTATTCTATAAACAATTTTGAATATTGTGGTTATTCGCAAAATTAATGGATGTCCTCATTTTTTTTTGTACAAGTCCATGCACATGAATAGTGCGGTTTGCTATGAAAATGCTCTCGTTGAAGAGTTATTATTTGCAATGAATACAAAATGGTAATGCGAAATGAGCAAACAAAGCTGTGCCCAATAAAAATATGTCAAAGTGCTTAAAAATTCGGCAATTATGTTATTAAGCTGAACAGTAGCACATACGCTGCGATGCATCGAATGGATGCGAGAGTTGGTAAGTGGAAGCCGTTTGGAAAGTTATGGCAGAATGTACGTGTACTTGTTAGAAAATTCTTTTAATTACGGATACATTGAGGTGGAGTATTCAACTAATTGTCAGCTAGTTTTCATCAAATATTCAAAAATTTGTGGATTTATTTCGGGAAATTATAAAACAAGATCTTTTGCTTTGAACTTAAAATGTGTTGATGTACGTTCATATAACTCGCAAATTAGTTGTTATACTTATTAAGGTAATTATTGGCACTCTAAGACACAATTCAGAACTCAGACAATAACCGATTGCAATTACCTAAATTTATAGGGTGTTTTTTATAGAGTGATACAACTTTGAGTTGGTATCACTGCTTTATTTGAGGACCCATATAACAGCTGATAGTATATTTCATTATGAATCGACTTACACCAGAACAATGCGTGCAAATTGTGGAAATTTTTAATCAAAATAATGGTCCTGTTCGTCAAACTTATCGTGCACTTCGTCCATTCAAAATTTTATTTGCCGATAGAGCCCATTTTCGGTTGAATGGGTTCGTAAATAAACAGAATTGTCGCATTTGGAGCGAGGAGAATTCACAAGCTGTTGTCAAAACACCAGTACATCCACAGAAAATTACTGTTTGGTGTGCTTTATGGGCTGGCGGAGTCCTTGGCCCATATGTCTTCAAAAACGATGATGGTAAGAATGTTACTGTTTGTGAAAATTTGTGTTCCAGATTGCACCTTGTACGCGCCAGCCGTGGAGGGCACATGGCCAAAATCGTATATTAACATTAATATCATAAAACTTTCTATACAATAAAGGTAGTTTCATTGATATCAAAAATATGTTACTATGTTTTATTATTATTTAAGCTTGCATCACTCTATAAAAAAGACCCTTTAATTGTTAGGCTGTTTTGTGTCATATTGATATTTTCAATTATTTTTATTTATGCTTCCTTATTAAAAGTTAGATCTTAAGGATTAAACTATATACCCATATTTGCTACAGATTCAAGGAGAAGGTGATATTATTCGATATTTTCTGTTATTACTTGATAAAAAAGAACTTTGACGAAATTCGTTTGCTACAAATATCCTTCAAAGGTCGGAGAAAAATTAGTTTTTAGTGGTAACGCTTTTTTGGGAAAATATTTTCCAAATCTAGTCGTCCCTTCCGTACCTTAATAAACACAACAAATTTTGATATCTATTTGGAACAACTGAACGTTTTGATATTACCTACGATAAAAAGTAAATTAAATAGGATAAGGCAAGAGTATATAAAGAAAATTTCCCTTATAAAATCAAGATACAAATTATGTGGATTTAATTAACAAAAAGTATAGGAGTTGGTTCTTCCTATTTTTGCCAACAAATCGTAATACGAAAATCATTCTGGTTATAAAATTAATCATTTATTTATCAATATTTAAAGAAGGATAAAGGATTTGATCAAATACAACGTACATGTACTTGTACATTTTTGAATCTTGTATTTCCAACAATATGACTCATATAAATGAATGACAAGTAGAGCATAAGCCTGGTTGTGATCTAGTATTTATATGTTTGTATATGTAAACGTGTGATAGCTTAAGTTTTTTTAATATATTTTTTTTCTTTCTGCTATTTGCATATCATTTTGCAAGTTAACGGTGAATGCGTTTACCACAACCAGCGCACATGGCACGATGTGGACAATGCGGAAATCTCAAGCACAGTTATGCTCAAAACTGATCTGTCTTTTTTTTCTAAGCAGGACAAATAACTTAAACAGTAAGCAAAAAATATTTAAGCGCAGGGAAGGAGATTATGCGAAATTATTTTATTAGACACTGAACAAATTTGAAAACAAGCGCATGTGTAAAACATGTGCCCAGTTTCAGCGTAAATGCACACACACTTGGATTTTTATATTTTCATTAGGGCCTCAACTATTTTAAGTTTCTTAAACGAGGTAATAACCAGTTTTTTTAATTGACTAATTCCATGTCAATTTGCTTTAAGACAAAAAAGTGTGCATTCTTTGCTAAAATCCTATGTTAGAACTTTCCATCATAGACAATATGAACTGCTAGTTTGTCATTATCGGAAGTTATAGTTCCATCGAATAAATGCGACTTAAACCAAAAATAGACTTTAAAAACTATTTTCGTTTTAATGTCATTTACACGAGTGAACTATAAGTTTGCGATATCGGCAAGCAGACAGTGATATATTTTTAATATATCAAAAACTGTTTGATAATATTTTAAAGTTTCAAATATTCCCTTTAACAAGACATAGAGATAATTTTTGAGATATCGAAGAAATAAAATGATAATACTCAGCACATTCGTAGAATATGACATATCTTTCCCGTTGGTATAAGTATTTCAAGGAACAAAATAGAACCTCTGGCGGAATATCATTCAATTCGAAAGGAGTTGTGTCTAACTCTTTGTCGATTTTATATGGAATTACCCATACCTTTTTTAAATGTACAATATGGTATATCATGGTAATAAGATAATGTTTGCACCTCTAGAACAATTCTTAATATATTCAAAGAACAGACGCACATATTTTCAAAGGCATTGTGCTTAAAAAGTTCGATGCTACGGTGAAGCACAGGACGTGACTTCAACGAAGTGTTAAATATTTATCCATAATGCAAAACAATATGCAAGTCAAATTCAATGTTAAGGTCTCTTAATCGTTATATAATATATTTAACTTATTTCTTTACAAAATAAAGGTACTACTTCTATGGAGTTTTACATTTCAAGACAACCCAAAAATGTTTTTTTTGTGTAAAACAACATGGCGATAGGGGCTAAATGTTGGTTATATCTCTAATGCACATATGCAAGTGTGTGCGTACATATTTAAATAAACATGAGGCATATAAATAATACAAAGTGCATATAAATGTACACACACGATACATATGTTTGCAGAGGGCAGTGTTAAACCAACCACACATACACACACACATGCATGCATGCATGCGTATACATATAGGAGTAACTTCTCTCTCATATACATGCAGTCATAAACTGATTCTGTACCAACATGAACGAACTTAAAATAGACCCAACTGTGTAAATATGTGACTTTCAGCTAATGTGAATTTATTGTTAAAAGTGTTCTTCTCGTATTTTGCATACAACCAAAAAAAAAATTAAGCCCTTCCACATAAAAAAATCGCCATATATATATTTTTTATATATTTGCAAGACTTAAAAACAAAAAACACTACGAAATGCATTCCACAAAGCCTACATAGACGCTGGTCAGCGGATGCCTGACAACCAAAGGCTAAATGAATGGGAGAAAAAAGAACAATAAATCCAAAGAGGAATACCAACTACTCGTATATATACCGCGTTGTTGACTTTACTCATATGCATAATGGAAGAAAATACAAAAAAAAAATATATGTAAAAGAGTTGAGCTTTTTCGTTATTCTTATTTAAAATTGTTAACACAGCCAACAATGCAGTTATTTTTTTGCCCCCCAAACAGGACCACACTATAATTTGCCATTTACATAGAATTATTAAGCAAAAGTTTCACCTTTTTTTGCGTTGAATTTATCCGCTTCAAAAAATAGAAGCAGCTTTGGAATATCGGCTTTGGGGTACGAGGCATGTTGCAATTTACAAATAAAAACGCTTTAATTAATATGCGGAATGGTGAATGCTGCTTATTGGATATGCAAGGATTTGCAAAATATAAATTAGTTTTCATGGACTCACGAGATTGCGAATGAGTAGCTTCTTCATTTGAACTACTTCCTATAATTTGCATGTATTCTGTCAAATAAGTTATTTTTCTTTGTTATAAAGTTAAAGAAAAGCTTGATGACCACATATTTCGTTCGTCCTGCATACATTTTTGACACATTCTTTGTGGATTTTGATATATTTCGTCTTTACATCAGAATCGTTGAGAAGGATCCTTTTATCATGAGTATGTTATAGAAAAATATTTTATATAGAATATGCTGACCTATTTGGGGCGTATACTTTATTTTGATATTCTTATATGTAGAGTATACGCACCCATAGTGACACCCAATTGTGACGTGTTTTCTAAAAATGCCTATTAAACGATATATGGAAAAATACTTTCTTTCGTTTAATTACTTTTGAAATAAAAACCATTTATAACATTTTAATTTTGTTTCAAATATGTTTGTGATAGTAAATTTTTCGAGATTGTGAAGAGGACAGTAAATATATTCACAATAAAAAAATCCAAATGGAACATATTCAATTGGTCGAAATCAAAACTTAAGAAACTTGAATCAAATATATTCTCATCTCCACATACAAATAAAATACTTAAATTAACACGCAATTAGCACGACAATTTAAAAATCAAGTTTTGCCTATAATTCTTTTTGAAAAGAATTCACGTTTTACACATATTTTCAAGTTTAATTTTATTTATATCTCTCTTTAAATAGAAATAGTATGAAGTAAAGCAGCTAGAATTCGAACGCGTGTAAGCAAATAATATCACAGGAAACAAAAATGACTCTTTTTACCCCAATTGCTTTTCTACTACAGTCTCCTAAAAAATCAAGAGTTTTGATATAAAAATCTTTGAATATATCATCGCGAATTCGAATGTATGTAAGAAAAATTAAAAATACCACAGACAACAGAATATAAGTTTCTCTACCGCGCTCTCGTAAAAAAAGTTTTGATTCAAATATATCGTCGTATGAATTGGGTATCCAAAAAGGTCTTACGACCTTTAGAGGTATCCAGAAAGGTTGAAGTTCCCTATTCGACGGTTACAATACTATGCACGACTTGTTTATTAATTATTTATAATAACACAAAACTTATACATTTGATCTGAAATGTCTTGAATAATTTGTTCGTATAGTTTGTTGCATGTCAAGTATGGCTATAATCTTCATTGGTTCGTACACCGAATCATTAGTAATACGCAATTGTTCTTCATAAATTTTTTCCAAAAATAAGTATTATCTTCATATCTTTATATAGATTTTTAATGAACTTTTTTTTTGGAAAATCCGCAAATCATTTTTGTGTCATGCCTCGTACATATCAAAAAATCAGCTTCATTATTATACTGCAGAGAACAGTAAATCTAATTTGTGTCTCATTTAATGACTTTGTCCAGTAAAAAATTATGCGAGTTTAACAAAGTTGACACTACGAGTACTTTGGTATGGCACCATGACAGTAATAACAAAGGGAGATGCGTACAATATATATTTAAATATGTATATACAGTGTACAAGTGCATAGTTTCACTTAAATACACACAACGCATTTGCTACGTGCATATTTACAATTTTAATTGCAAACGATGTAATCATAACTGCTGTTTTTGCCATATTAAAAGTAAAAGAGAAAGATATTTTACTCGTTCTATGGCGTGATTTTTTTTTATAAATCTGGCTTCCAGTGTCATAAGATTAAGTTAAATACAATATAATTAGCCATGACTAAATGTAAACATTAACGACTTGCATAAGGAGAAAATTTATTATTTTAAAAAGTTATTGTAGAGAGTAAAACAGTTAAAATCTGCTGGGATGTGAAAAAAGGCAGCAGTTAATTTAAAGAAAAGTGCTTAAAACAAGACAAAAAAATTTAGTTTAGAAATATAACTGCTGCTTTTAAGGGGTTTCATTTAGTTTAGGTCGACACTAACAATAGGTATCTGTCACGCTGTTCCGGTGTTTTTTATAAAAATAAACCTTTTTTCAACACACTAGATCTTTTTTTATCTAATATAAAACACGACTATTTCGATACTGAAGTCTCTAAATTTGTCTTTAGTCAAGTTTGAGGTGAACACCAAGAAATTCCCTGCGCTTCAGTAAAGGCTACAAAAGAATAAGAGTTCTCCATACCCGCCAGGCAAAAACAGTGCCTCGTTTCTGTAACTGAAGTGAGAACTTCTCGCATCGAAAAAATTGTCGTCACTCTGTGCAACACAGGATGAGTCGCAATATATTTCTTAAGGCATTTAAAATTTTTATGGTTTTTTTAATAACAATTATATTATTCTATGGATAACCCTACAATAAAAAGCATGACAACGATATTATTTAGTTTTTCGATGTGAGAACTTCTCACATCAGTTACAGAAACGAGGCACAGATCAATTATATTATTCCTTTACTTAACGTCAATTGTTTCAAATCAAACGATATTAGTTGCTATTCAAAGCAATAAGCAAAACACTAATTATGAAAACTGTTGGGCTTTGAAAACTATAAATTAAAGTTACTACAGCAACAATGAGTGTATATAGTAAAATTTAATTTGTATTGTAAATTATTCAGGCGTAGCACAAGTAAAACTTTACCAACCATAAAATATTCAATACAACAATACTTCCAAAAAACGAAAAATAAAAGCAAATAAACCCAAAACCGAAATAAAAAGTGTTTGTTTGTACAACATTGTATTTAATACAAAAAACTTACACATACACAAACACACGGACAGTCCAACCGAACAATACTTTGTGTGTAAGGACATAAAATCTATGAGAGAAAAAAAAACAAATTGAAGAAAATAAACAAAATCTTACTTACAACTTCAACAACAATAAAAGTAGCAGCAACATAATCTTAATAACAAAAAGAAAAATATATTTTACATGCAGCTGAGGAATTAAGAAAGCCAGAGGTTTATGGCGATATTACCAAATGGTGTGACCCATCGAGAGAACAAAGAGATATACGACCAGGACATCAAGCAAATAAGCGAATAAAAATTGACAAAATTAATTTACAACAAAAGTAAAGATATAAAAAATTAGCGCAGAATGTATTCGAGAAGGAATGGGAGAAGACATGCTTCAGAGGCCAGCTGAATATATTAAATAAAAAATTAAGTCCTAAAATAGCTGGAATATTATAGACTGTAAGTACCAACGGATGTTATTATTTTTTATGGTTGTAGCGAAGTATATTAATGATAAAAAATTTTAAAGTATCACAGTAACGCAGGTGATGGACGAAGGCAGGAAAATTTTCAGTTTTAAGTTGTTTATTTTTCTTTGTTATAGTCCTGAAATCAAGTCTATCGGGACTGTTCTATAAATCATGTCCATTTGAAACAGTGTAATTTTGAAAACCTCAATCTGCTGATAAGAACCTTTGCACATGATTTTATTTTTTTTTTGTTTCAAGGCATCATTCAAATAAAAACTGCTGCTAGTGCTAATAAAAATATAGTCGATACAACTACAATAGAATGAATGACTTTGATTATAATATTTATATATTTTTAATCTTTTTATTCGCACTCCCTGTGAATGAATTTCTTAAATTTTTATTGCACATTTTAAAAATATTCACATTAAAGCTTAACGCCAGTTTCCACAAGGAAGACCGACAACAACAAAATATTATATTTTGAACGATGTTAAGTCTCAAACGCGTTAGTTTATTTTACTTAACACTTTCAAATTTAGTATTCTCTAGGTTTTATAAAATGTTTATTTTAATCCTACTCCTCAAAATTGAAATGCAAACAAATTGAAAAGTTTATATTTCGAAACAGCCAACACGGCACAGTGGATCAAAATTAATATGTTTTGTATATCTAATACAATAATATATATGAATGTGTGATAAGGGACTTTGACTCCATTTCCCCAATTTTAAAAATAGAAGTACTCACATTTTACTGCGTTAAAAATTTTAAAAAATAAATGTTTACATTGTACGTCTGGTAAAATAATCTGGCTGGTAAAATAAACTGGCATTTGACTTCGACGTGGAGGCATAACAACTATTTGTTCTGAATACTACTCCGCATCAGAAAACAGGATGCAATTGAATTAATGAAGATGTGATAAACGTTTATCGTTTTCTTACTAAATTTTTTTAAATACACATAATATCAAATTGATTATACAAATTTTTTTAATTAATTTAAATAGACTTTCCTTTGAAAAAGTAGAGTATAACCTACGAAACAACGGGAGCGAAGATTCTTATTTACTTTTAAAATTTTCTGGCCAATTAGTTAATAGGAAAAATTACTTAAGAACTTTAGAACTGAGTGCGATATGTAGTTCATTATTATATAAAATGTTCAAGAAGAGAAATAACATTGAAGAAGTTGTTTCTATTAATAATTTTATTTGTAAACAGAAATTATAATACTTGTGTTTATTTTTAATTAAAATACTTGTTTGTACTTAAAATATTATGAATTACAAAAACTAAATTATATATAAAACAAATCTGCCTTAAACACAACTATCAATTTTATCATCAATTATAATATTCGGTGTTGATGCTGGGGATGAAATACAGCATTCGATATCGATTGAATTTTTAATGAGAATTGCAATGAAATTTCGTTGGATATCGAATGCGGCAGTTTGTCGCCTTATGCCTCAGATAACTGGAAAATAGGTTGTTAGTGAAACAGATGGAAAGAATCACAAATAAAGTTATTTTTGACGCCGTTTTATTTTTACTTCTTTTCTACCAGACTTTCCTATTTACTTTTTTGTCATATTTTATCTGTACCACAGTGCACCGGTAGGAAACCACTAACTATAATAAAGTTTAAGAATACAAACACTATTGGCATATTTAATTGTTATTTCTTTGGGTTCAAAAACTTCTGGCTAATTTCTTATGCAAAGACTTAAAAACAACATTCATTGTGCATATAAGAAATAAAAGAAATTTACGAGCATGTATTTAGAATGTGCTGTATCGTTAGATGCCAACATACACAAACACACGGATATGAGAAGGTGAATTCATCAGTAGATAACTAAATAAAATATATAAAATTTAAAAGATTTCCTTACTTCGCTGAATAAACTGATTATAAGATGTCATTTTCACAGTATCAAAATAAACTTTTTACGTACTTTGTGCTTATTAAATATGTTACAAAAATCTCGTAATAAAATCTTATATCAAATATTTAAATGTTTTCAAAATATGTATAAAAATTAAGATATTAAAAATGTGAACTCTCATGTATTACAAGACATTTTGTATGGAAATTTCACACTAAAAAGAGTCTTCCATTATAGTGTTTCAAACTTTGAAAACTGACAGCTGCCCTAATCAGCCTAAGCTGTTGAGTTCGCTAACATTTATTAAGACTAATTTGCTAATTCATCAATACTTTTGCTTCAACTGTCTTCAACATGTTCTCCAGGATTTTCCACTGTCTTGTACATCCATCGTGCTGACTATCTTGAAGGCATGTCCAATATATTTATTTCTTTATGTATGTGCGTGTTATTGATGCTTAAAATAGATTTGCAGTTCATTATGAATGACACCACGTTGTTTGTCTTTTGCAAACATGTTGATGTGCCAAACCGTAGTTACACATTTGGGATGAATAAATAACTCAAATTATTTATCAATTTTAAGAGTAGTCGTATCTTCGTTACGTACACATAAATAAATGTACATGAATAAGCTTATGTAGGTGTGTGTGTGAGCTTCCATTGAAGTGCGATTGTATGTGTCCTTAAATTTATGCAAATGTTTTAGCAAAAACTTTAATTCATTTAACAAATTTGCTAATTGTTGTGGCCAAATTGTGTTTGTCTTTTTGTGGCTGCTGATGTTGTTTTATTTTTCATTATTTTTATTGTTCTCTTTTTTCTCTTCCAAGAGCAAACGTAGACGTGTGTTGTTACATGATTATGGAAATAATAATTGTTTTTCAGATATGCTGTTATAAAAAGCGTTTTAATGTAGAATGAAATATAATATAATAGAGTTTTTGTCGAGCGCTGAAATTTAAACTATTCTACCTGCTGGTACTGGATGTTTTTGGTCAGGTTTTGAATGATTGGTTTTCTCCACAAAGAACTGGCCAAAACTCAAAAACTATTAAAATGCTTCTAAATAGTTTTCAAGACCTTTTTTCAACACACACGGTCTAGCAAAACTTAAATAAATATATCTTAAGTTCACATCAAAAGTAACCAAATGCAAATTACAATTTCATTTCGAGGGTGCCTTGGAAACCTTTCGAGTAGAAAAAAGTTAAACAAAATGTATATCGCCTTCTTAAAGCAATTTGTTTTCAATATTTATTGTTCCCTGCAGTAACATCTCAGATCGACATAATTTTCAATCAGTTCTTATGTGTTTCCTTACAGTCAGGGCATGGTGTCTAATATTATTACTCGTTCTCAACATCGACTTTATTGCCGTTCTCTTGCTGTAATTTTATCACTTTGTCTACCCAGTTTTCCCACTTTTCTCTGAAAGTCATTTACGGCATCCATTATCTGATTAACTAAATTTTTATTGTCGGTGATAATTTTATTTTCTTGACAAGTTTCTGCTCGTTTTTGCTTGTTATTTGTGAAGGCGTTATTATTCAATTGTAGGTAAATTGTTAACAGTTTTCTCATTCTCTTAACTTTTTTATAATTTACACAGAGGAATTTTCTAACCGCAAACAGAAACGTAAATACCCGTCGGTATCTGAATTGGTGAAGTACATGTCATTGAATTGCACAAGTCTTTTTCTTATCCTACTCTCCAACTTTTGTAAAATGTATACTTTTATCATCAAATTGCGAATGTTTTTATCTAAAAACATTACCTGCCTTAACAACAATTAATATTAAACTGATATATACAAGGAAGTCTTTTTTATTTAAATTGTTTCGGCAAAAAAATGCACGGGTTAGTATTTTAAATAACTAATTGACGTTTTGTTGTAATAACTTATTGGGGAGACGGCCTCAGTAAAAATGAAAATGTAGAAAATCTGTACTTTCTTTCTTTACTTTTTTTCTCATGCTTAAAAATGATTTTATAGGTCACACTTTCAACTATATCTACTCTTTCACGGATAACAGCAGAAGTAATAATTCTTTTTTATATACCAGCCAGCAAGGATTGGAGAGGTTGACGTCAAAATGCGAATAGTCTATGAGTCACTCAGTGGTACCGTGCGAACAGGGTTAACCTCAACCCTTATAATATGCAGTGTTGCGTGCTCAAACATGGATGGTTGATGCAGCCCATTTCCTCTTTAAGGGTATTGAGAAATCAGAAGCTCTTGATGATCTTGGCATGGAAATTCAGTGTGATAATCGATGAACAGAACACATTTTTCATGTTCCGAAAACAACATTCAAGTGCCTCAATTTTTTTTTTTTTTTTTTTGAGACAAGGCTTAAGACATACTTCACTCCATTTGATCTTATTACTATATATACCACCTTCATCCGACCGAAAGTGGAATACATCTCTCATATATCGGCTGGTGCTTCAAAGTATATTTGAATGTTAGTCGATTACGTGTCGGACCTATCGAAGAAGCTCATCGGCTGTTGATTTACTGGATCGTCGAAGCGACGTTTAACTGTTCCATCGATACTACAACGGAATGCGGTTAAGTGATACGAAAATCGATTGTTTCTTGCAAACTACAAGCACTTCGCAGAGGGCGCATTGTTTTGTAATCGAGTTGTCAGTGAACCGCAACACGTACTACAGAGACAATATTTTCTTTGGCCGAATGGTTCGTATGTGGAATAAACTTCCTACAGAGGAATTTCTCGCCTCGTTTAACTTCTAGTAGTTGCAATCGAACGTCTACAAGCACTTCTCTCTCTGTCTCTCTCTCTCCCTATCCTTCTTACCACAACCTATTTTCCTAGTTCTGCCACAATGCATCTCATATTTAAGCGTCATCTCATGTGGGTTCAATACAAAACAAAACAAAAAACTATTGGAATTATTCAGGTTATTGAATTTAAAATATATTAGTCAGGGGTCAGTCCATATCTTCGAATTTACAAATCAACGATTTAAGACTTTTTAGAAATTTGTATTAAATCTAATTCTTTTATTCGAGTGGCAGCTACTGATGAAGTGTTGAACTTATTTTTATTATCTGGATTTTATTGATACCTTAAAGGTACTGTTGGCTGAAGTAGTGAAACTAAGACTACAACGCCTTTGAACTCCAAGTTTGGCTTCACACTCAGTCATGAAAACAGTATCGAATTTTTATGATCTGCATTAATGCAGGATTGTATTAATTGTTACCGGCTTTTCTCAATGACGAAAGCATAGCCACTGGTCGCTGAACCTATTACTAACAGTAGAATACAGCACTACAGCACCCTTCATCGTCTCTACTTGCAGCAAAAAATTCACCGGCTAAGTAAAAGCAGCAATAATATTTTCAATCTTCTATTCCGTATTCAATTATCCTATGAAACTATTCCCTTCTTTCTAGTTCTGGCACAATGCATTGGATATGTAGAAATCATCCCTTGATCCAAGATTAAAAAAGAAATATTGTTCCCTAAAATAAGTTTCTAATATATTTTACTGACACTTCATATGCTCAGAACTTTCTATTTCAATAATGCCATAGTATTTGACAAAAGCAATCGTAATCTTTGCCAAGAAAGGATAATAGACTTTTGACAAACAAAAAACTGAGAGAAAACCACTTTAAAAAAATACTGAATTGTTATACCTTCGCATCATACAATTATTTGATTTCACTTAATATAAGCAAATCTGAAATAATTAAAGCATTCATACAGAAAGAAAAAAATGCTCGCTTTAAAATATAGCTGATCATATAATTTTTTTACATGCTTCATAATTTATAGCCCAGCATTAATGTTTTTCATGGCAAAGAAAAGCCTTCTTTGCTCCAAATAACAGCAGATAAATATTAATTGCAATTGCTTCAAGTCAAGTTAATATGACATTAATGTTGAACATAAAATCAATTTTTATTGCATGAAATAAACACAATTAATTTTAATGTTTATTTTGAAGATTTAATTGTTTATCTTACTTGAGTTGAGTATGCGTGAGTTGTAATAAAATAAATGTACAGATATTTATACACATAAATAATTGTATATGGGCTTAAACAGTTTTGTAGGCTTTTAAAACGGAATTGATTTCTACACAAAAGTTCAGATTAATTTCAAGGCGACCGTTTCACAAGCCATTATTATTTAGTGCAACAAACGCCAAACTATCATTTTAAGTTGTGGATAACATTTTAGCAGATTAAAGATTGATATCGAATTTCAATTGACATCATGCCAAGTTAATCCTTACAGATCGTAGTTTGAAGGAAGAAAAAATTAAATTTCAACAAATATTTTCTTTGGAATAGTCACACATACATATAGATAAATGATCGGCATTCTTCTGAAGGTAGCAACTGAATAATTTTACACGATCTTCAATGAAAAACACTCCCATAGTTTATTTAAAAACGCTACAAATATGGAAACTTAAAAGTGCAAGTAGCAACCAAACACCATATTGAATATACGAGTATATAAAAAAATATAGTTTTAAGTCGTCCCAATGACCCCGGATTATTTCTGTAAGCAAACAACTGATTGGCTATAAATTTCTATAAAAAACCAAACCAACCAGCGTCAACAGCACCGACAGCCAGGAAAACAATGTATGTCGTGGCATAAATTTTAAAAGAATCTCATAAATTGGGATATATTTTTTTTTCTCTGACAAAAAATATAAAACAGAGCTTATCTTTATTACGCGTCGTCATTTGGATTTTGCTGATGATGGAATTTTTTTTTTGCTCCTGCCAGTTGTTACAAAGGTAAACAATACCAAATGGTGGCTGGCATTAAATACACATGAGCTCCAACAAAAAAAGTCGCATAGGAAAAAGAGGAAAAATAACAGAAAATTCAAAATGAAACAAAATCACTTGTAACGTATGGACAATAAAACTAAAAGGTAAAAAAATAAAACTTACATCACCCAAACTTTCGATTACACTTGCAGATTTTTAAAATGTTGAATGCAAAAATGGTAAATTCACCAGTTAAGCAAAGCTAAAAATAGGTAAAATTTATGCTTCGAATTGGGAGCAAAAAATATACAAACACAGCAAAAACATGTTTTGTGCATGTGGTGAAAAATAAAAGTGAATGTATTGGAAAATTGAAACAATGACAAAAATACAACAGGAAAACCAATTAATAAACATTTTGGGGAAAAAACGTTTTCTATTGTAGGAAATTTTATAGAAGGAAATTTAATTTTGTAGTAGCATCAGAAAGTTTTTTTTTTTAATTTTGAAAACTGAACTGTTAAATAACATTTTTGAATCATTTGTTTTTCTTATATGGGAACAGGAGGTAACATATTTAACTTTTGAACGACATGATGCTCTAAATCTGAAATTGTCTGAATTTCCTTTTTACTTGAGGTGTGATCGTACCATAACTTCTCAAGGCAGCTTAAGCAACAAAAAGTAACTTTTTAAGAAGTATTTATTAATTAATTAATCTCTGGCTTGAAAGGATATAGACATTTATATTGGCTATATATAATTTTAGTAGACTGTATTATATAACATTAATAACTGTAATAAATATCCTTTTAGATAGCAAATGTCTCAGGAAAAAAAATTACTGATATAATTTATAATCATCTACTTTAGGTCAAGCCAGCTTAAGCAACAAAAAGTAAGTTTTTAAGGACAAGGAATTGCGTATTAATTAATCTATGGCCTGAAAGGATATAGACATTTATTATGGCTATATATAAGTTTAGCGGACTCTAATTTATAATAATTTTTAAAATTTTTATAAATATCCTTTGAGACAGCAAATGTTTCAGGGAAAAAAATCCTAATATCATTTATGAAGCAGTTGATTAATTTGTTTGCTTAATCTAACAATTATTCTAAGAAATTTTTACTGTTTCATTGATATCCTTGCAGTTTTGGTATAAGATTTGCTCTATTTAAAAAAAATATATATAAAGAAATAGAATTCTGCTTAAAGGATACTCTGAAGCAACAAAAATTGTAAATTTACGCTTAAATTTCTTTTGCTGCATTTCCAAAATGGTACTTGAAACGATTTTTATTATTTTTCAGATGGTCCATGTTATAGTAAATAATAAATTTTCATCAAAAAAGGATTTTCGAGGAGCATGCCCCTTGACATTTCTTGTCATTTACGCTGCCATATTATCTACAGTATTCAGAAACTTTTAATTTGAAGCAGAATTTGCAAATAAGTCGAAAACTAATTTTTCAGGAACAAAAACTTGAAAAATTTCTAACGATTGTAACAAATAAAAAAGCGAAAATGGTCCGAAATCTACTAAATCTAAGAAGCTTGAAATATTTAAATACTCTTTTTCATAATAAATTTAATACAAATAGAAACTCTTATCACATTAAGCCACCTAAAAAGTAATAATGAACAGAAAAATGCACGTAAGTACTGCTGATGAAAGTGTAGCGGCTTGCGAAAAAGGCTGTTCTGCTCTGCTGTGTAAGCTTAATATGTAAAACTGATTTACATTTTCCCTCACGCTTCGGAATATTTGTCATGTTCTTCTGAATTAAAAAACACTTTCCGAACAATTGCCTATAAAACTAAATTTAGTATAGAAATATGTATATATGTATATAGTTTCATATATATATACATATTTTTCATTCATCCATTTGTTAACACCACGGCCAATGTTTTCTTTTCGTTATGAAAAAATTTTAAAGAAAATATTCCACATGAAACCTTTAAAATCGGCAGACAAAATTTGTTGCGGTTTTTTTTTTTGTAAAGCGCCTTTTGTAAGTGCGTATGTATGTATGTATATGTTTCTGTGTAGATGTGTATGAATATTTAATCGAATACCCGGGATGTGAGGATGAGCAAACGTAAAACATTTTGTTTTCACATTTTGTATACATCATTGAAACTTAATGGAGTGTACCACAACTGATACAGTCAAATATAAAGCCAAACAACACTGATGGTTTTTCTTTGGCGGCTTGCTTGCCAAAACATATAGTTGATGGTTGCAAAATAAAACTGAGTATTAAAAATTTAAGAATAAAATTTTTGATATGTCTTTAAAACATTCTTTTACAATAGCAAAAGCTTTTATATTTAATCATAAAGCATAAAGCGAATATATGGATTTTCTTCCCTTAGATACTGGCAGGGACCATCGGGACCATGCCAACTTTTAATGGTAAACAATTGTAGTATGATTTGCCGATTTATTAGCACTTCAAAACTGATTTGCATGCCCTGTACCTGGGGACTGTTACTTCGAAGAATATTTTATTACAGGATATGTTCCTCTCAGAGTACTCATGGAAAAATAATTATTTTATTAATATTTTTAAACTAATTGTTAAAATTGATCTATCCTGATCAGGATCAGTCTATATATATCTACTTCACATATCCTACAGCACTCTGCTCATGCGCGCTTTTGCGATATTGATTTAAAAATATGAGTACATTTCTATCAAGTATTGATGTAACCAAACCAAAAATGAATGTTTAAATATTTCAAATAATTTTTATTCCTATAAATATATTATTGTTGGCAAATATTTAAAAAAAAAGGTAACCACTACACGCGAATTATAAAAATTTAATTTCAAACAAGTGCTTATTCAGTCAAACAGTTTTCAATTACACTGGGATCTACGCCACTGACTATTAGCTAATCCTGGGATCGTTTTACTTAAGAAATACGCTTCGATATGAAAATATTCTTCTCCAGTATTTAGAGGTTACGCTTTCCTGAGCAAAGGTTTGCAAAGTGTGACCGTATTTTTAGAAATAATGTTAGCAAAAATGGTTTATAAACGCTGCAGAAACATTTGAATTCTTTCCTAACTTGTATATTAATCGAGCAACAAATTGGCACCGTGGAAAATTACCTGGTAATTGTTTTATACTTGGCACCAAATGTTTTGATAGTCACTATCAGTTTTCATTATTTACCTGCGGACTTTCACTCAAAAGAAAATATTTTAATAATAATAAAAATAAAAAAATTACAGAGAATTTTACTTTAAAGAATGTTTGTCCTGAGCAGAAATTCTCTACTAAAAGGATATAAAACATATTATTCGTTGTTTTTCACCACCAGACCAATTTGCTTGTCAAATCGCAGAATGGTAAGTTGTTAACGCTGCAAAACATGTTGCACTACAACGGGTCTTTAATATCATTAGGAAAAGGAAAATGTACGCATTGAAACCGATACGATGGGAGAAGTTAAAGTTCCTCGCGACAGATATTATGGAGCTCAAACTATGCGATCTAAAATGAATTTTCCCATAGGTGGCCCGGAAGAACGCATGCCGGTAAAATTGTTTGGCTTCTGCAGGCTGCTTAACACAATATTTATTTCTAGAAACCTTTAATAGTTGCCATGGCTATTTTGAAAAAGGCTGCAGCAGTAGTTAACCAAGAATTCGGTCTAGACCCTAAAGTGAGTGCTGCTATAGTAGAGGCTTGTGATGAGATAATAGAGGGACAGTTGCCAGATGAACACTTTCCTTTGGTTATATGGCAAACGGGTTCGGGTACACAAACCAATATGAACTGCAATGAGGTCAGCCAAAATAATCTCAATTGATGTAATTGCCTTTATATTGTAAATATTTAGGTGATTAGCAATCGTGCCATAGAAATAATGGGCGGTGAATTAGGCTCGAAGAGCCCAGTACATCCCAACGATCATGTTAATAAGTCTCAAAGTTCCAACGATACTTTTCCAGCCGCTATACACATTTCGGTGGGCATGGAACTAAATAACCGACTTATTCCAGCCATTTATGAGTTGTTGGAAGGCTTGAAGGAGAAAGAAGACGAGTTTGGAGATATAATTAAAATTGGTCGCACCCATCTTATGGATGCGGTACCTTTAACGTTGGGACAAGAATTCAGCGGTTATGCTCAGCAAATGTGCTACGCCTTAGAACGTGTTGATTCGGTGCTACCACATGTGTACGATATTGCGTTGGGTGGAACTGCTGTTGGAACAGGTCTTAATACAAGAATCGGTTTCGCTGAGAAGTGTGCTGAAATGATATCGCAGTACACGTGTTTGCCTTTTGTGAAAGCCCCCAACTTCTTTGAGGCGTTAGCCAGCCGTGACTGTATGGTAGAGGTACACGGTTGTCTCAATACAATTGCTGTGAGTTTAATGAAAATCGCCAATGATATTCGTTTGTTGGGTTCGGGACCACGGTGTGGGCTGGGAGAATTATTGTTACCCGAAAACGAGCCAGGCAGTTCTATTATGCCGGGGAAGGTGAATCCTACGCAATGTGAAGCCTTAACTATGATTTGTGCGCAGGTAATGGGAAATCAAGTGGCGGTAACTGTTGGTGGTTCAAATGGCCACTTTGAATTGAATGTTTTCAAGCCGTTGGTCGCGTCAAATGTTTTACGTTCCATACGATTGCTGTGTGAGTTTAGATAACAACTTATTCCACTTTATTCTGTAACTGTCCTCGTCAGGTCAAGATAGTATAGCATATAGGAGACTTCTATACTCCTAGTGGACAAAAATTTACTAACTCTGATGCTTTGTCGCCATGCTTGGTTACAGCAACAAACTGTTAGATAAAATCAATTTCTGAAGAAATGGAGTACAGAAGTGTTGTATTTTTCTTATTGGGTTAAAGTGACTTCGACAAGTGGTTGCAGGATAAAGAGGATTGTTTTGAATACTTAATTATATATTCCCTTACTTTCTAATTATTTTTATTTTTTCTTATTTTATTTAATTTAATTTCTATTTTGTTAGCTGACGGTATGTCAACTTTTAATAAGAACTGTGTGCGAGGCATTAAGGCTAATAAGGAGAGGATTGATAAAATTATGAATGAGTCTCTGATGCTGGTTACTGCTCTTAACACTCATATTGGCTACGATAAGGCTGCCACAATTGCCAAAACTGCACACAAAAATGGTACTACACTCAAGGAAGAAGCCATTAAATCGGGCTTCGTTACTGAGGAACAATTCAAACAGTGGGTGGATCCAAAAACAATGTTGGGTCCAAAATAGTTAAAAAAATTATTTAATTAGTCTTGGTTATTTTTATTTATGTTGCTTTTAATTTCCTTTTAATATTATTTAATTGTTTATTTATGTATTTCTGCCATTAAACGATAACCGTAAACAAATTTTACACCTTTTTTAGATAAAAATAAATCACTGTCCTTATAAAACAACTCTGAAGCTTTTATGTTTAACATTGTCGGTGTCATCGCGACTGCAACTAAATGATATATGCTCGTAACATATAAATATATAAAGTTTTATTTTTAATAAACTGCCAAAATTACTGCATTCGATACCGATCGGATCTTCGATCGATATCGAATGCTGTAATTTTTTCCCAACTTTAAAAATGATATTCCACACTTGCAATTTAAACTGAATATCTCTCACAACGGGCAGACTTAAAACGTGTTTTAATTTCGGTCATTATCAAATGTGTAAGTTTTTTTGCTCAACATCTCACCGAAGCCCTGTCATTACATTTATTTTTTTTATATATTTTTATTTTATATATATATATATATATATATATATATATAATATATAATATTTATTAGATCATTGACACAAAATGCAAAACGTGATGCAACTCATACAATTTCTATTCATGTCGCAAAATATTGTCTGATCAACTTAAAGTCAATAGTTTACAGAATTATATGAAGTTTTGTATACAGCGCAAGCACAGCATGAAGAAAATCTGTTTAAAACAACCAACAAAAATGATTTTGTGTTTTTGTGTGAAAAATTATAAATTATTAAAGTTAAAATAGTAGGCATCAAATAAGCCTCTGGTAATCAAGTTCGTTGGATCAAGTACGATCGGTTGTCAAAATGGCTTTTATTCACGCACCGAGGCACACTTTTTCAACAATTTTTGAGGACGGGCATGGTGTCCATAAGAGCTTCCAGTATATGAGTAGGATTGAGAATTTACGCACTTTCAAGAAAGCGTTTAATGTAAGATAATTAATAATTCCTTTAAAAATAGAGTTTCACTATCAACTAAATAGTTTGTGGACGTGAAGCATACAAGTTCTTGTGAACAAAACAAATAGCAGAACTCCTACACCAACTCGCTAACGACTACAGTTCAATGGCGCTGCTTATTTGAAGCAAAGGAAGTAAATCAAACCGTTACTCTTTAAATATTTTTCATAAAATCATGATTATTTTCATTTTAAGTTGTTTAATAATAAAAATATACAAAAAGTGTTTGGTAGTTTTTTAGATGTAATTTTCAATGAAAGTGTGGTTTTCAACTAAAAACAGAATCCAAGGCGAATTAATTTTTAATTATTAATGCGCCTTGACAAAATCTAAATTTATTTTGGTTTTGAGTTTCCTTTTGAGTTTTCTTTTGCGTTTTCTTTTGAGTTTCCTTTTGAGTTTTCTTTTGAGTTTGCTTTTGAGTTTTCTTTTGAGTTTCCTTTTGAGTTTCCTTTAGAGTTTTCTTTTGAGTTTGCTTTTGAGGGACATATTAACTTTTTAAGATCAACCCATTCTTTGAATTGTTCTTCTGTAACCAGCCCAGACTTGATTGCCTCATCTTTCAGAGTTGTACCATTTTCTTGTGCAGTTTTGGCTATAAGAGCGGCCTTGTCATAGCCAATGTGATTATTGAGAGCCGTTGATAGCATAAGAGACTCATTCATCATCTTTTCGATGTTCTTCTTATTAGCTTTCATATCTTTGAGACAATTATTGTTGAAGTTCTTAGCCCCATCCGCTAGAGTAATTAAAATAAATTTTTGTTTTTGTTTTCGTTTTAAATATTCATAAATTTACCCAATAACCGAATAGAACGCAACACATTCGCCACCATCATTGTCTTGAACACATTCAGTTCCAAATGACCATTTGAGCCGCCAATTGTTACGGCCACATGATTGCCCATAACTTGAGTACATATCGACGTTAAGGATTCGCACTGTGTTGGATTCACTTTGCCCGGCATTATTGAGCTGCCCGGTTCATTTGGTGGCAGCATCAGTTCTGCCAAACCACAACGTGGTCCCGAGCCCAACAAACGTATATCGTTGCCAATCTTCATCATACTCGCTGCAATAGTATTCAAACATCCGTGTACTTCGACCATGCTGTCATTGGCGGCAATACTTTCGAAAAAGTTGGGTGATATTTTGAAAGGCAAGCCAGTGTATTTGGCTATTTCTTCTGCACATTTTTCAGCAAAACCTTCATAAGCAGTTATGCCCGTACCAATAGCTGTGCCCCCCAAACAGACTTCGTACACACGTGGCAACACGGACTGAACACGATCAAGGCCGTTCTTGATTTGTTGTGCATATCCACTAAACTCTTGGCCCAATGAAAGTGGTACAGCATCTTGTAAATGAGTACGACCAGTTTTTATGATATCGGCAAACTCTTCTTCCTTCTTCGTCAATCCTCCATGGAGTTCTGTGAGAGCAGGAATTAAAGTATTATTCAACTCCATGCCCATGGAGATTTGCACAGCTGTTGGTAAGGTATCGTTGGAACTTTGGCCTTTGTTTACATGGTCATTAGGATGTACTGGTTTCTTGGAACCCATTTCGCCTCCCATGAGTTCAATTGCACGATTACTTATCACCTTTAATAGTTACGAATAAATAATGAACATTCTATTTACATTTTACTCCAACCTCATTAATATTCATATTGGCCTGGGTTATAGTGGACCAAATTATTGATGGGAAGTGTTCCTCAATCCAACAACCTTCAATGATTTCATCACACACTGCAACTATGCAGCCGCTCAGACCAGCATCTAATCCATAATTGACGTTTGCTACAGCTGCTGCTTTTTTTAATATGGCCAAGGCTTTTATAAGTGGAATCTATTTTTTAAGTAGAACATTAGCTTTCCTACACTAGTGAAATATATTCTTAACAAACTAACTGGCAAACGTTCTTCTGGACCACCTATTGGAAAGTTCTTAATGGCCCTTACAGTCTGCACACCGTAATATTTATCCTTCGGCACCTTAACCTCTCCCAATGTATCACTTTCAATGCGAAACTCCCCATTGTTCTGGAAATCAACGCAAACGCTGGAGATGTTATTATTTATAATTGTCAAGATTTTCTTACTTTAGTGAGTGATTGTGTTCTATGAATTAAACGCGTAGCGTGAGCAAAACATCTTCTAACATCCAAATTTAGTAATTTTCTAGTTTGAAGGAACATTAAAAAGTATATGTTGTATATCGCTTCCAGTAAAATATATTTTAAAATAATTTAATATGAATTGTGAATGAAATGAATTAACAACAATTTCATGGTTAACTGGAATGGAAAAAGATAGGCCAGGATAAGCAATAAAGGCTTTAAGTGCACGTTATGTTAGATATGAGAGTAGAAGGCACTAGAAGAAATGTGTGTTCTGTTTTTCTTATAAATAAATAAGATGCTTGGTGAATCAGTCCTGTTTCTTAGAATAGTTATTGTGTTTAGTTCTTGGTTTATATCACATATTTTATAAAAATAAGGACAAGTCATTAGAAACTTGAGATAATAACTATTTTTGTTCCTAAAAATTTTAGAGCTAATTATGGTTAACACTTCAAAATATGCAACTTATTTTTTAACTTAGTTCTTGGATAATTTTTCCACAAGTGAAAAGACTTTAGCAACAGTCAATTCATATAAAAGTTTCCGCTGAAATAGTGACGTTTTATTGTATATCCTGAAGGTGGTTGCTCTGCGAATCTGCCTACATAATATGTTGCTATTTTTAACCGATATGTGCCAAAGATGTATAACTGTTCTTTAAAAAAATCATCTGAATAATTGCATTGACCTGTTATTTGTTCCTATATATCTGTGAAAAAGCTACAACAAAAGCTGTATGTATTCTATTCTGTCAGCATCTGTCCTCTCAACACTATCACCTTCTTTCTAGTTCTTGCACAATGCCCTGTATATGTAGGGGTTATCCCTGAGTGCTAGTCCAAGACAAACAAAAAATTAAACCGTGTCACTTAATAACCGCTGGCCAATGCAGGTAAGCAAGAAAAAAAAAGAAATCTCTCATACAGAGAGTCTGAAACTTAAAACCATCAAGGTGAAATAAACTTGCCGCTTGGAATTGTCATTATCTCTACTTCTGGCTTAATTACGAATCCTACCAAATTTGAGAGAAAAAGTGGAAGACTAGTTACTTCCAAATGAAAGAGCAGTCTCTTTTGAGATAATACCAGCCACGAACACAACACCCTTAAGAATTTGCAAGCAGCAGTTACTTGAAATAAAATTTACTATGAGATATAACGTATGAAAATTTGTGAAATATACGCCAGTTAACTTGTACCTTGTTTATGACCATAAGTTTGGTCTAACATGTTTTAAAACTGCACTTGTTCAGAATCTTAATTGTTTTTAAAATAACAAAATATACAGCATCGTATTATTTGTAAATGTTGTTTTTGCTTGTGAAATGTTTTCAAAAGAATTTTAAAATTTATTATTTGCTGAGAGTGAAAATTGTATTTGTGTGTTGCAAATGGGCAATAAGAATATGTTTAAAAGTACAACGACATAAGCACCAACTTATCATGCACAACATGTCTGTGGATATAAAACAATTCCTTCCATTATCCAATTGCACCGGTACTGTGTCTCGTTCAGCAATTTAATATTTATGTATCTTTGTGTGAATGTGTGTGTGTGTATGTGTGCATAATGGTAGAACGCATACCTGGACTCCTGCAAAATAGTCCTGTTGCAGTTGCTACGACTTGCGCTATTGTGCTGTTTAAGAGGAATTGCTGAAGGTAACCCGATACACAGTGGGGCTGGGTGGCAATAAGAAAATAGTTTGATGAACAACTTGTATAAATATTTCTTGATTTCAGAGTTATTGTTAAAGAGCTCTGTGTATCTTGTTTATGCGGAGACATCTGTTAAGTGCTCATGTTTTTCAGCAGGAACTGCAAATGAATACTGATGATTGTGAGAACGAGAAGGTCAATGTATTTCGAACACAATTTTGGCTTTAGTTAATACACAAATATACGGAATATATTCTTAGTGTTATTTTATTTTATTTATTTCAATATATTTTTCTAAATAAGATAAATATTTTAATCAGAGATGAAAATTCATATACAGACTTTATTCTCTTGAACAGAATTAGAACCCTAACAATTCCAATTAAAAATATATTGGAAATATATATAGTTTTGATCCATTTTTTTTAATAAATTTTGAATCAATAGATAACAGTCTACTACATACAATGATTTGCCTCAGTTGCCTGTTCTTATTTCTGTATAGTTATCTGGTTTGCGAACTTTGTAAAGTCTTGCTAGTTTTTTAATTCACAAATAATATTTAAAATTGAAATTCTTCTTAGCAATGTTGTTCTATAATAGAGAATGTCGATTTAAATTTGCTTTATATATGACCAGGTGAGATCAGATGACACAACAAATGTCACACATATCCACACATATTTTATATATGCGAAAAAAATAATTTGTACACACAGAAATTAAACACATTGCAGCCAAATGGTTTTGGTTAAAGTGAAATTAAAATCATAATTCAATCTGATGTCTAACATCCAGCAGACTTGAATATAATTTTTTTTTAACCATCATGGATACTAGTAAATATATAAACACGTACACATGCACATAAATGCTAATGGCTATTTAGCTCTGATGCATGTATGTATATAAAGTGTGCATGTGTATAAACAGTGAGGAATTGTGTAGCATTTTGTGTAACCCATCCTAATCTTTACAATGGCATTATAATAGAAATTCTTAAGCATAAACTTTTGTCATTTGCCTGTCTGTCGTTTTATATGTGTATGTGTTGTTTACTCTCAGGCTGAAACTAATCTTATTGTCATAATGGTTTGTTTGAAATAAGTATTATTTCTAGCATTCAGCCAGCTTTGGTTTACTATCAAAATATCACAATATTTTGATAGTCTTGGGAGTTTGCTATTTCTAATACATCATCTACTTAATATAGAAGTAAATAAATGTGTAAAGTTGTGTATGTATTTACATACTTGTAGATCGCACATAGTTTAACTGGTTAACTGATTGTTTCGCGTCTAAATAATTGTTTGTTTAATTGATTTAAAATTTAAAATTTTTAACAAAATCAGTAGATTTTTATTCCTTAACCCATTAAATAAAATTTTATATTTTTAATAACATTAACTGCCTATTTTGGAAAATGAAATAGAAATTTTGTTTGAAATTTTATATTGAAATTAATTTTATATTGAAATTTATTGTTGTTTTAATATAAATTTTCAAACAAAAATGCCCAGCAGGAATAAGGGATAGGAATGCCTCGTAGAAGACTGTGCTCCTCTTTGTGGATGCACACGGTTTTCCTACTCCGCTCTATATTCATATTTTATACACTTTGTCCTTTCGCTTCTCTCAATGAGCCTTTAGAAGGTCTTTCAATTAAAAGGCCCCTTCTAATGTGACTGCTGTTTTATGCAGGTATGAATTTAATATAAAAAATCAGTTATTTGTTAACAAAATTTCGTAATAAAAATATTTAAAACTTTGAAAGAAAAATTTAAATTAATCAAAAATAAGTACTAAACTAACAAAATATATAAAAGTAAAGAATCCTTCTACAACTAATAAATTATTTCGCTTTTGCAAAAGTAAGAAAAAAAATTGCTCCTCTTCTTTCCCCTTCTAACAGAATAGAACATGGATTGTATGTCGAGTTGAAGACTTATTTCGCATCTTATCTAGAAGGTCTTATCTAGAAGATACATAAGAATGACAATTAAATAAACAATATGCCTAAGAAGGCCTTCAATAAGGCCTGAAGTAACAAGGTCTGTCTTTTGAGTTTTCCGAAGGGGTATTCATTTAATTTACAAAAAGAAGACTTAATTATACAGTTTTATTATTTTATATTAAATAAAGATAAACTTCAAAGTACTATATTTTATACGAAATTATAGCATAGTTTTTATATATATTAACTCTTCTATTGGAAGCCAATTCCAAATGGACAATTTTATTCACAATCTTGGCGTCGTATATGTCACTTACAAATATTGTTTTAGTTGCAACTTACACAGATGATAAAGCAATTTTCGGCGCCAACACAGGCCCAATGCTGAGTCAATAAAGCTTCAGCAAGAGATCGATAGCATTGGGAGTAGATAAGTAGATGAAACATTTTAAACACAAAAATCTTCTTATTTTAAATATAATTAATGCCGTGGCACCTATACAACCGACTCTATCAATAGAAATTTCACAAAATGACTGGTTGGTCGTAGACTTACATGAAAATATCATAATAAAGTTTAAAAGACAGCAATTAAATTTAAAAAAGTCAATGCTTATTGGATCCAAAATCAAAACCAAGTATTAAAAGCAAAATAGCCATACATATATAAAACAATTTTAAAATCTATTTGGACTTAAAAATTCCTATATGAAACACTTGGGCGAATTGTTAATGCCCCATGTTACCTAATCCAACCTATCAATTCCACTAGTTAAGGACGAGATTAAAATTTCGGAAAAAATATTTAGAGAGTTATGGGTAAATAATTATATTATCATTTGATGCCTTGCAAGAGTAGAATTATCACCGTTTCTTTCTAATATTCTCTTCTTGATCAAATACGTCTTGTTTTCTATATCCCAAAATTAGAAACACAGGCTTAAGCTTTTCCTACTGGGTCATTAATAATAACACTTTGCTGCACTTGTGAAAATATTTCAGAATAACCTGATTTTTGTCTTTTACAAAAGAATATGAAAATACTTGAAACTGAAAAATATAAATACTGTTTTGAGTGCATTTATAAACATTTATTTCATTTATTTATACAAAAGCAAAGCACAATCTTTCCAATTGTCAGAACTTTTATCTAACCATAAATTTCTTTGTACCTCAGAAGACTTTGAGCATTTTGTTGTCCTACCAGAAGCAATTAATTCAAAACAATTGAAATACAAAAGGAATACATAGAATTATTTATTACATTTTAATTGTATTTCTTGCTTGTTTTATTTCTTGTTCTCATAACATGTACGTACGTACGCACAATCATGTACAAACCAAATGTGTGCAATAAATATATAAAATTTATGAATTTTTATTGCTAATAACAATAGATTCAATAGGATTGTTGTTAGAGATAATTTTTATAATGGAGTAGTTCAAACAATAAGTTTATCACTGAGATGCATATTTGTATGGAAGTGTGTATGTGTGTGTGTGCTTACGAATTCGTTTAGTTGAGAGAATGCAAAGGATTACAGATGGGAAGGCTGTATATGGCCATGTCACATACTACGTTTTATTATGTAGTTTCGAATCTACAGATTTCGAATGACCTTGATCATTTCACCTTATTGTAATCCACTGATTTTATATGCAGGTGCACCTAAACTGATAACAATCGGCTGCAAGTAAATCATTCATAGAAAGAAGACATGTTTCATATTGTTTAAAGTACATGAAATTGACATTTTCTTACTGATGCAACCTGGGGCTTATGTCTCGACCATATATCGCAATATGAAGAACTTGTAAGGTGGCTCAATATTGGTACGACTATTTTTAGATTTACTTTACATTTATCTATTGTTACAGATGTACGAGGTCAACTTCTAACATAATGAACTTTGGAGATTGTTCAAGGATGAATGGAGTAGTGTTATGTAAGAATGATAAACACTCTAGGTACAAGGGAAAGTCAACATCAGTTTTAAATATCCAACTAAAACAGCAAAAGGAAAAAACTGTTTTCGAAAGCCACTAATCTTTCATTATCCGAACTCAGAATTATTTTTATTACCACTTTTTAGTTGAGTCTGATAACAGTTTTTATTTGTCCCAATTTTATTATGGCAAAGGGTATGGGAACTGCATGAAAACGATGACTTTTGTCAGTGTGCAGCCGATTGATTTTATGTTTCCTTAATTCACTTCTGTTAATTCAGGGCATCATGATACCCTCTTCCCCGGTCTGTGCAGCAACAAACTGTGGAACTCACCATGTTGCCTATCGTATTCCTGGGGGTATGATTCTTGTACAGCTTAAAAAGATCGCATATTTTGCCAACATCGCGTCTCATAAGTGGTCTATTCACAGTTTTACACAATAGAATAAGACAGTCCAATAAAAAACTTTTAATTATAAACATTTTAGAGGAAATAAAAGTCAGTTAATTATAGTGAGTCAAACGATCTTCGTCAAACTAGTTCCAAAGTACGAAAGTTCAACAAAAAATATTAAAAATAATTAACAAATCTTTTAAATTATTTAACTTTTATTTTCGTGCTCATTCTTTTTTCCCAAAAGTTATTTATTAAAATTCAAAGTGATCAATTGAGGGGTTTTAGCTAGTTCCTATGCGCATTTCACTGGGGCTAATGCAGATCATCAGGGAACCTTTACCCAACATTTCTTAGAATAACTAGAGATGTTTATTTCTAACTTCCACATTAATAAATGGGAAGTCTGAACACTGATCACTTTGCCCTTATAATTTTCTTACGTTTTTATTTCATTCTACAATTGGTTGGCTTTGTTCCGACTCTAATTGTAGTTGTAAGAGAAATAAAGAACGACAACAACTAATAATTGTTTTAATGTAAATTATACTCCCAACAAACTCTCAATTAAATTGTAAAAAGAAAAATTTTATATTTTTGAACCAAAATCCATTTCAAAATGAAATGCTGTTCCTCACACCACAATAACAGTAACTGTTTCTGTCCAACCCGCGCATGTTTTCTTTTGCCTCTATACAATTTCTAATATAACAAGAATTTGATTACAAATAACTCTATGAAAATGGTATAAATAAAGTTTGTACGAAAGTAAACTGGGCAGCAGTGAAGTAAATTTTTTGTTTTTTTGCAAAAAAAAATTTTGCTGGGAATTATATTTTTTCAGATGTGAATGATACAAGAATATTATTGCCGACACAAGACTACAAATGTTTTTAAGAAGTCTTATGATATGAAATTGCAATTAAAATATTATTTAGAAAAGATTTATTATGTGGTTTATGTACTTCCAAACAAAGAAACATAATAAATTATTATTTTTTGTGTCTTCAATACGACAATACGAAATAAATTGTGATATAAAAAAAAAGGGGGTACATTTTTGCTCAATAAAGTTGGTTTTTTTCACAAAATACTTATGGCCACTTTTTTATAAGTGCACATCTTGTTTATAAAAGGTAATTCCTTTCTCGTTTTTAAGAGTTAAGCTAAAGGAATTTGAAACATTAATTTTGATAAAAAATTTCTTTCTATTCAATGCAATTATAAGTGAAGCACGAGGTTAGAGAGCTGACCTTCTCTAGATTGTTTTATCGAATCTTGTGTGGTAGTTACGATCACTTTTAAGATTATCTTGGACAATACCTCTGTGATAATTTTACAAATGTTAATTTTTAAATGCTTTAAAGTTAGAAAATTATCCACGTCCTTGAATAAAGCGCTTTGCATTATAAAAACTTTAATTGCTATAAAACCAAAATCAGTCGTGATAAGTGGATCGTTTTGTTGACGAATTGTGTGGTTCACAGTTCTGATTTTTACTTTAATCGTTAGCAGTAAGATAGACCGATTTAATGGCAATACACATTGAAATGCCGTACTTGCATATCATAACTATGATCGCCATAATCGACCTACTGTGCAATGAATTTGTGGCTTTTAGGAAATTGAATATATTTTAAAAATAGTCTGTACGAACTTGGGCCTGAATAGTAATTCTTAGATTAATAATGAATCCTAGAAGTTCGAATAAGAAGCACATTCCTGTTTAAAAAAACGACGACACCCGTTTCATTCGCTTGTTAATCATTGAATTGCAAGGACATAAGAATACTTGAAAGCTTTTGATCACAGCAGCCGATGGCTGTGGAAAAAGCAGAAGAAAAATGTAACATTTCAAATAGTAATTAACAGGTTTGAGGCATTTCAGTACTAACAAAAACCATTTAACTTAAATAGAAATGCAAAGATTCTTAATTCACATATTCTATTTTGTTAAAATCAGTGACTAACTAAATAATTGATATTCCCAATAAAGTCATTACTGACCCGTTTTGCTAATGCGATGATTATAATAAATTATAATTATACTGTTAATACAACCACGAATTTGTTACAGATAATAAATAATTTTGAAGTTCGCTAGTTTGAAATTGATTCTGGATAATATTTCTTAGTTTATTAAATTCGAAAGTCATTTTTAAGATACTTATTTTCTAATATGAAAACCTCTTAAGCTTCAATACATTTTGCAATTAATAACTATAAATTAATTAACATTTAGATGCACTACACCCATAAAAATATAACCACTAAAAGCCACAATGAAAGTCTCTAGTGTAAAAATGTCCTTTAGAAAAACTAATTTTATAAAATAACAAACAAAATATATTAAACTCAAAAGGGCATAATGAAATCTAGAGCTTTTATATATCATTCTTGCCAGTCATTGCTGAGCAGTTTGTTCGTTAGATATGAAAAGTCATGTATAAAAATCTTTGGCATACAAATACTGACTCACACAAAACGACTTTGCCGCTTACATTTCCTACTCTTTGCCATTCAAAAACTGGTACATTGGAAAAGTATGGTGGGGGGGTATATATTTTGAGTGTGCGTTTGTACAAAGGAAATCTGAAATGAATGAATAAGCAAATTTTAAAAAGGCAGATAAGCTTCTTAATAAATCATGCAGAAAAAATGCTAGAATGCAAAAATCGTATAATTTAAGTATTAAATATCTATGATTAGTAATACAATTAATGAAACATTTTTACATATTTATATTCTCATACAATTCGCACACAAACACATGGCCTTGCAAGTTGTTGTTGTATCTTGTACGATGACTTTTAAATTGAATACAATAAATTACAGAATGGTTGAAAATAAAGTCAGTATAAAAGTTTATATGTGGATTAAATTTCAATAGCTTCGAACATAAAGCTTGAGCAGCGCCAGCCACGCAATCAATTAATTTATAATGTTTTCTTGAGTTTAAAATATATATTTAACATCTAAAATCTTTGTCTTAATCATAATAAATATTTAATGGTTACAAACTGCTTATAATATTGCAATCAGCTTATAAGCCTATAATTTATTTTTATGAATAAGGTTTTTACAATTTCTGAATAAGTCAGCACCATAGTATTCATAAAAAAAATTAACTGGATATCTATTTTAAGAAAATTATCATACTGAAAAATTTTCCAATAAATACATTTCAAAGTCATTTTAATGATACTTTTATTAAATTTTTATAATAACGAGGCACTTATTTTAGCAGTTATTAGTAAATATTTCGGAGCTTGAAGCATTTAAATATTTTGTCGTCTTCTCAAAACTCTTCAGGGTCAAAAGCAATACAAAATTATTTCACTAAATCTTAAGTTATATAGTAATAAAATTAATAAGGATTATAACATAAATCATTAAGTCCACAAATAAATGTGAGCCGAATTGCAAAAAGGAATATTTTAATTCACATATAAATTAAATTAATCATAATTTATTGTGTTGTTTGCTTATGAAAATATTGAATTTATGTTTTAAATATAAATGCACTGGCACACTCTCACGTGCACTTTTAAATGTGTTTGTGGGAATATATTTATTTTTATAAATATATGATATCGATATGACTATAAATAATTGTTTATTCAAAAGAGTTTATCAAAATTTTACCACAAAATGTTGTGTTGTAGTTTCCGGTTTCAATTACGCCATAAATTTCTCTCACAACCATAAACACGCTTACAAATATGCCTCTGCCATACTAACTACCAACGATATTAACAAAAATATGCAAAAAATAAAAAGAAGAAGAGCAAACTACATCAAACAAAACAAATAAATAAATAAGCAAACAAACAAACGACTCATGAACACACATGCGGAGAGACATATTGGTTTTTGTTAACAACATTAAATGAGAAAAATAACAAGTGAGTTTTTATTTTGCTTTTGTTGTGGAAACATAAAACGAAATTTGATGCCCCTCAGCTAAACAAAAATACAAGCAGCATCAACAGCAATAACAACATTAACGAAAAACAAATTTTGTAAAAGACAAACAAGGAAAAGGTGGTTTAAATTGGGCTTTTTTCTCTGCTTTTCTCTCCTTCTCTCTTTTACTTTATTTCAGTCATGTTATATTTTTATTTGCAATACCTCCATCTTGTATTTACATCTACCATGCACATGTGCTGTTGTGTATGATGCTGCTGCAGCTTTTATTTTGCCATACGAACACCCATATGGCAATCGTACCTTCATAATTGTACAAATACACACACGCTAATACACATACACACACACATGAACACGTACATGCATGTTTGCGAATACACTCAAAGGTACGGGTATCGACAGTAAACAATTCCAAATGAAAGCCAATTTATAAACCAATAAAGTTTTGTAAGCAAATACGTACAACAACAACAAAAATCAAAGTAGAACAAGCAGTGAGAGTACTTGATCAATTTTTATTAAAAACTGTAAAATGTGTACCAACGTATTTATTTATGGGAAAGACACAGCCCGTGCGTGCTTGTTTACAGAAATATTGTTCGTACAGTAGACGGTGCACCAAAATGTAACATTTCCACTTTAGAAACAAAATATTTTTTTTATCGATTTCTATGGAAATTCGCAGTAGAATTGTTCAATGACTTTTATGTTTCCTAATAAATTGGAATAGATTTTCAAAAAAAATTCTTAAATTTGTGTTAAGTTGATTATGTTTCTCGCCTAGCACTTGTGTCATAAGTTTCGGAATGATTTCTTATGATCTATCTTGAATGGAACTGAAAGATGCGTTAATTTTTCTTATCAAAATGAGGCAGTTGTTTTCGGACTTTTTAAAATTACATTCACTGAGACAACACTCAGCAAACAATAATCAGGAAAAAGCAGATGATTTCTCTATCTTATATATTTTAATCAAATCAGAACTATATCTCAGAAATAACTATTAAACATCACTTGGTTAAATTGAAGGCAATTCTCAGAAGATATATGAAATACTTTTACACGCGTGTCTCAATTTCTTTATGAGATATAAAGTGAACTCATTGTAGAAAATTAAGAAAACGTAAGTCGGAAAAAGAAATAGTTTATTGTAACACTAAAAATTTTATAGCTCTGTAGGAATTGAGGCACACTTAGTGAGCAACCACCTTCGAGTGCTTTAGTAATAGAAAAATTGTTATTAATTGTCTTTGAGGAATAGGCAAAAGTCTGATTGAGCACATTGTATATATTTACGATTTTGAAAGTTTTGAAAAACACTAGTTTCGATCTGGTGGACGAGATAGTTTTGCAGATTATGATATAAAAATAAATGGAACTGTAACTATTTTGGTATCTAATTATATATACAACCAATTTCTAAATAAGGAATATAATTTTGTTTTTACATAAATCAATAGCCTAAATATTTTAACAACAGAAAAACCGCTAGAAAAACATAAGCTCTCCTCTCAAAAGTAGTGAAGTAGTTTTGCATCAAAATAGTTTTTACATGTATGGAAGAAGTTTTCCCTCAATATATTGTAACTTCATTCAAATTGTTTTTTAGATGTGAATTGTAATAATTTTACCTCCATGAATAAGAAAATAAAAAACGAAAAGCGATCAGTCAGTTCTTTGTTGGGACTTCGATGTTTGTTTTTAAGCTTCTCACTTGGTAAAGTGGAAGTTTGAAGAAAAATATTTTTAGTTATTCTAAGAAATGTTGGGTAAAGGTACCGTGATAATCTGCATTAGCCCCGGTGAAATGGGCATATGAACTAGCTAAAACCCCTCAATCACTTTGAGTTTTTTAGTAGGATTTTGGGAAAAAAGAATCAGCACATAATTAATATTAAAGAGATTTAAAAGGCTTCCATATATTTTTACCTCCCACAATGAAAAAGTTTTGACATATTTAACTTTTTATATAAATTATATAACAATTTAACAAAAAAAATAGAAAAACATTCTCAACAAATAGATGCAGCAGTAAATCATGAATAATCATGTTACTCATACGCACCAGCTGGTCTGAAGTACTGCCCCGTGTTGTATGCTTCTGTATAGTCGCCAACAAGAAATCGTGTGACATTCCATTAAACAACACTGGTGGCGTATACTTTATGTGTTGGCATATTATGATTATTAATTATTTATACGCATAAAATACAACAGCAAATGACTGTGCAGACATGGTTTTGTATCGAATTGTCTCATACAAAGAAATTCCAATTTGTGAATTTGGATTAGAAGTTATTTGTGCGAAAATTTCTCGATGTTAAAATGATATTCTATTAACACACGTCAAAAAAAATTTATAATATATATATTTATATATATGTATATATATATATATATATATATATATATATATATGTTTATATATATGTTTATATATATATATATATATATATATATATATATATATATATACAGTGGAACTTTCCTATAGTGAATCTCCACGGAGACAGACAATTATTTCACTATATAGAAACTTCATTATACAGAAATATTTTTTGTTTCTATGTTATTTATTTAAAATAATCAGGTATTTTTGCTTGAACCACATTTTTCCATTATTCTTTATCAATAAAAGCTTAAATTGCATTAAGACATTTAAATATATTTGTCGAAACGTTGCTCTCCATCTCCAAAAAAGTTCGAATTACATCAAGTGAAGAGGAAACATGTTCTAATGTAAGTGATGATTTATTAATATTTGCCACTACTTCACCACCCAGTTCCTCTTCATTGTCATTTGATAAAATCTGCTGTAATCCACGACTTTCTAAAACACTGCTTAGAATATCTTCATTGGACGGAATGCCCATGGTTTGGTCATCAATATCTACACTGACATAGTCTTCAAATAATGCATCGATGTTAGCTACTTTTCTAAATGAAGCCTGTGGAACAGCTAAATCTGATAGGGGGAAAAAATGTTCTTCATCCCATTTACTAGGTTGAATCTGCATGTCATCTTTTGATAATCCTGCCTTTTGGAAACAGTTTCCAATAGTCTCGGGTTTTACATAGATATTCCACACTATGCTTACGTTTCGAATAGCTTGCAGCAAATCTATAGCTATTACAGGTTAGCTTTCGTCCATTTGTTTTCATTTTCATATTTTGGGCCTCTCAAAAATATTACTTATATTCCTTATAGTGTTGCTAACAGGTGTAAAATAAAGCTGCTAAAAATAGTTCACTATATGGAGACAAAAACACAAGTAAAAAGTATTTTTGTATCCAAAATTTTGTTCATTGTAAAGAAAAATTCACTGTATGGAAATTTATTATACGGAGATTAAAATACATTGAAAGTGGAACGAAAAAGCTGTGTTCTTGATTTTAGTTCATAATAAGAAGAATTTCATTGTATAGAAGTTCATTATAAGGAAGTTCGACTGTATATATGTATATATTTCATATATTGTTAAAAAAGATATATGGAAAACGATTGCTCCAAAAGGATATTAAAAGCTTCCTGATTAACCGCCAGGCTATTGTAACTTTTTTTGTGCTATTCTATGATTTTTAGCTTTTTGTATGGAAACTCTATTATTTTATATTTATTATTATATATTTGTCAAGGCTCGAAGTTGAATGACATTCATGGCAATCAATCAAAAATAGAATTTCAAATGTTTGCTGGTGTCGACTTTTTGCATTTTAGCTAACGATATAAATGTAAATAAATATATGAAAGTATTTTGAATTGTTAAAAAGTTTTGAAAATAATTTTGAAATATATATTATGATACTATTTTTGAAATAACCGTTCGCTAAAAGGTTTAAGTTAAACATCGCATTTATTTAATATTCCATCAATAACAATATAATCGTACATTCTGGAAAGGCCCATAGAAATATGTTAGATCGCTTTAAAAATCTTAGTTTTTTCCTACCGAACGCTAACAAATACAATTATAATTGCGAAATATAAGGTGTACTGGGGACTTTAGGTCATGTTTGAGTATGTGTTAGTTCAGTGTATTTTATGTTCTCTCATGAAAATGAATGAGATTGTTATTCATTTAAGTTAGTTAAATATTTAATAAAAAATGCTAAAAGTATTTTTATATTAACTGTTATTAAAATAATAAGAATTTACCTCGATAAGCTCGTAACTAGTTTGGTAGCCTCTCATTGTAGACATAAAGAGTTCGATTCCCAACTTTGAATCTGCAACGAAAGAAAGCTTTTGTTATTATTTGCATTAACTAAATTGTAATTTGTACTATTTGCAATTGCATTCGTAATATTTTGTAAATGAAATAAATAAAATTTTTAAATAATTGATATTCACGTTGCCTCAGGTGCTATACAAAATAATTGTTTCTGCTGGCAAACTGATGCTTAATGAAATATTATCACAAAAGCATTCAAATACTTTCGACAAATAAACAGGAATAACTCTTTTCTTGTGTATTTCCTAATAAATGCCCTATTGAACTGTTAAATCGCTGGCAACACATTAATTATAAATATGACTTGAAAATTATTCTCTTTTTTCTTTTACCAGTCAGCCAATAACCAACAAACCTGGCCACTTAATACAAACACACTTACACGTTCTATAATCACGGTAGCAAATGCTAGTAAAAGTAAAACAAAATTTATGATCAAATAAGAGAGTATAAATACTGCATGTGTGTGTGTGTAGTATCGGAAACATTTCACACACACACAAATACATGCTCCTGTAATTTGCCACAAAAAAAAAATCAATTCGCTTGTTACTTTACAACTACCAGCCATGACTGGCTGAGTGGGTGTGGTGTGCATCGTAAAAAAATTACAACAGACATTAAAAGGAAGGAACTCTATTCGCAAGATGCCAAGATTATTGGTATTAAGAACATTGTGCTTGAGAAAATATTTGAAATCTTGGGTATATATTTATTAAAATACCGTCAAATATATTTCATTAAGTTTATCTATGTTTATTGTGCTGCATATTTCAATTTACCAAAACCATGGAACACAACTTCATTGGGAAAATCTTAATTTTTAACAGATTTTAGATTAGTTTTCCGTTAGTTCTTTTAACTTACTCATGCCAAATCGTCTTCACTTGAACAAACAGTAATATTTTTTCTTCGAATACTTGAACTTAACAATAGGTTTTCGTTTAAAAGAAGAACCTCAAAGAATACGAAGCAATTGCTCACCTCCCAGTCAACTTATTTGGCTGCTACTCGATAGTTTAAGTGAATCCATAAGACAACACCATGTAAGACGTTAAATATTTGACTACAACAATTTCAAGTTTTTCACATCGCTTCCTTTCTCCTTAATAGTTAAATTAAAATTGGAAACAAAAACAAAAAAAAACACCAAACACACCATGTTTTATACTTTATATTTATGTTTGTTTGTAAGCTCTGCTTATATATCCTTTTCTTTAGATACCATAAATTGTGTTCTCTCTCGACGATGTATGCATGTGTTAGTGTATGTAGATATTCCATTGAAGAAATGCACAAACAACTAGTACAAACGTACGTATCACACATTCGTTTTGCTCAGACGTCGTAGTTAGTTGTCTTAACACGCTGTACAATTTATCAAAAATTGTTTCAATTAGAATGTTGTCACTTAAGTGTGTCAGATATTATTTGTGGAGAGGTTATAAATTAAACAAATATGAATTATTTATTGACATTTTAATGGAAATTAGATCAGAGAGTGTAATCATCATTCATAAAATCAACACAAATTAAACTGTCAGTCGGCGATATTAATTAATAACAACGTTTGTTGGCTTATTGTTTTGTTTGTTTATGTGCTGGTACTTGATGGTAAGTTGTTGAGTTAATGTGACGATTAATTACACTGTGTATCAAATAAAAATTATTTCATTTTAAAGGCACAACACAAGTCACAAAAATTACCATGTGTATCAGGAATTCGAAGGATTAGTTCTGAGTTTAATTGATGCGCGAGATATTTTGGGTAAAGTGACTTTGAAAACCTCAGACGAAGTGAATGTTATAGATATATGTGGACTACGATAATGAAACATTTAGACTCTTGAGTGTGTGACTGTTGTCTCTTTCGCCATTTCTTTAACTAAAAAAATAACTCTTGATTTTTGATACATTGAATTACAATGATGTTATTTAAAAGTATTTATTTAATCATTTATTTATTTATTTAGGTCTAAAGATTATAAATCCTTACAGACTAAAGATATAATAACTAGGAATTCAAATACAAAATAATTTTTCGCTTTATGTCATTATTGTTCTCAGAGATGTCTATATGATATTATATATTGAAATTTTCACAAATGCGACGAAAATTGTCATTATCAGCATAGACCGATCTATGGTATTTTCGGCTTATAAGCTGAAAGTTTCGAGCTGGCCTAGATGGAACGAAAAAGTTAATTTTACTAAGCAGGAACTAAGAATAAATATCGCCACGAATTAGCCCGAGTAGAAAAGAGATATTCATAATTATACGACGGCTTTTTAAAGTTGGAACTTTAGTAAGACCAAGTCTGTTAACAAACGACGGAAGAACCTATGAATTCCATTCAAGTCCCCGTTAACAAAATAATAGAAACTGTTTATTCATCGATGCAACATTGTTATATTTATATCTGAAATACATGAAAGCTGAAAATACATTTTGAATATATCAAAGAGTCTGGATCCTAAAACCTGTAAAAAGGCTAAGTTCAAACTTGTTGATAGATTTTATGTATTTTTAACATTTTTTATTTGATATAATCAAAGAAAGAGATCGAATCAGTGTTGCTGTTGCACAGTGTTATGAAAACATTTATTTAACACGCATTTATAAGACTTCTAATTAAGCAACTTTGATCAGACAACTCACAAAACTGATGCACATTCACTAATTGACTGATAACCCTTTTCTGATGTGAATTCACAAGCAATTTCATCATGCTTTTATTTTACAAAATTAACACAAATAAATTTCTTAATATGCAGCCATATCACAGATTGCATTCCGTAGTTTGGCTCGTCACACAACCAAATCCGAAAGTTTTATTCGGTAGAAAAACATTTTAAGTATCATGAGTATAATTATTAATTCCCTGTCTTAGCGTGCAAAGAAATATTTGAAAATACCTTCTATCAGTAGACAAGTTACTTTTAGCAGAAATTCATTAAACATTTTTTAGAGCGTATTTCCAAAAATTTTTGTAACTCCTTCCCAAAAAACTTTTGAGAGAAGTCAATATTAAAGTAATTAAAATATGCTGCTCTGCATTATTTCTTTTTGGTGCGAACGCTATTTCACACACTCGCTTATAGGAAATATATATGCAATTAATATTATCTACACTAAACTATTGAATGGGATTAAAAATAAAATATTTAGTGCGCACTTGATACTGACAGGGCATTAAAATATAATCCTTTCCATTATAATTTTGGGTTTTGTTTTACTAACTTATTATGGTCTTTCTACAGCTTGAAAATAATTGCCAAATTTTTAACATAAAAAACATAAAAACGTTGATCGAAGTGATGGGAATCTGAAGTTTCTCAAACAAATTCGTACGAAAAGGAAACAGAATGTATGATTTCATAGGGAGCCTGAAAGTTTTTCAACAACTAGAAAAGCGTTTGCAAAGATTCCTTTCTTTTTCCTTAATAGTGTCCCCAGTCACACGGGATTCTTAAATAATTTTTAAATAATATGTTTTGCGAGCATCCGACTTTATTTTTTTATAAATAACTTAAACTCTATATTTGTGTTGTTCAAAACCTAAGCCCAATATAATCACGTTAACAATATCTGTAGTTTTTTGTATTGATTCATGAAAAGTTAGAAAATGTATTGTGTTTAACACAGCAAACGAAAAAACATACACCCAAATTTTCATATATAGATTTCCCTCCAAATGAAAACACAAACACCCAAATTTTCATATATATTTTTGCCTCAAAACTTCATTGCACGGTATTCAATTTGAAACCCTTAATACTATTATTTTCAAATTTAATACAAATGCAAATTCTAAACAAATGAAGTCGCCAAACGCGATTCAATATTTTTGATAGAAGTCTGCCCGAAAACCAAAAATGGGAAGCCAAATGAAAAAAAAAACTTTTATAAATGAGTAACATGATTTTTTGGATGGCTTTTGTCTGTAACAATATTTTAAATAAAAATAGCGCGAAAAAGCCGTTAGCTACACTAGAAAAAATTATTTGAAATTATTTCAATGGTGTTCTGTTAAGCACACAATATTAAGCAAAATATATAATATATAATATATATATATATATATATATATATATATATTTTGCAGAAATCGTTGACATCGAGCTTTCATGCAATTAATTGTGGTTAGCCATGCCAATTAGTTGAATGCTGGAGTCTTATTTAATGATGGGTACGCATTAAGCATTTCCCTATGTTGTCATTTTGAAATGTGTCAAGCTTTTGTGACAATCGTGTTAATTGGATGGCTTAACATGGGACTCATAATGAAATATATCGGAAAAATGCAAACTTTGCAGTTACTACGCACCATCGAGTCTAGTGATGATGTGGTGTAAAAACCAATGAAATAAAGGATATAGACATCCTTGAGCTGCCACAAGCAAAGAAATTTCAACAAATTGTTTCAAACGCCTCAAAGAAATAGTTTTTAATTTCTATTATTTTGTTGTCTTGGAAACAATTTGAGCTTTTTTGCTATTAACTATATAAGAATAACCATTAAAAACTTTAATTTATAAATTAAAGCAAAAAAATTTCCGTTTTATGTAAACAAAATATATTATGGAGAATGATTCTTACGATTTTGTGCATCGTAAAGCCTTTGCCTTTTAAGAGTACAATGAAGCAAAAGAAAATTCCAAAAAGAATTTCGCTTTTTATTTGTCTTTGTGTATTTTCATCTTCAAAATACTTTAAATAACGTTTTCCGATATAATGACATTCAAAAACACACACTCACTCGCACATATTCCAACATCCACATTTACATTTTATATGCGAGTGTAACAAAACATTTATTTTACTTTGGGGGACAATACAGCAACGAACAAATGTTGCCGGTGTATACGCGAAGTTTTTTTCTATTTTTTGAACGGCACACAAAGTGTCATTCTAAAATGTACGTGATTCAATTATAAAATGCGGTTTTCAAATCGTTGAAAAATTTATGTATTTTCATTTTATGTATTCGTACATCCTGAACCGTTTTATTTTTATTCTTTTTCTATATAAAATAGTGTGCTCTAACAGAGACAATTGTGTAAGTCTGTGTATGTGTGTGTGTGAGTGCGTGTGTGTGTTTTATAAAATGTCCTTACAATTGTAAAATTCCTTTTTTTTCTCCCGTTTTTTGTTTCATACCCAACCTTTTTTCCTTTGGTTTTTGAGGTATCTATTCATTCAGTCATTCGTTTGAACATTCATTCATTCTTTCAGTCATTCATGCATTTCTTAGGCAGCCTTGTAACATTAAGTTACTTTGTATGCGTACGCGAGCTATGAACGTGATGCCACCTCAGTGTTCAAAGCAAACGAAGTAGCGGAAAAGCTATAAAAGGACTAAATTGCTAAAACCTAAAGGAAGCATAAAATAATTGCGCACCATGGAAGTTTGTTTATTTCAAAGAAAGAATTATCTTGTTTTCATATATAATTTAAAATGTGAAACGAAGTTTCCACAAGTCAGATGATAAGCAAAATTTCCTTAAATTTATGCGTTAGGAATATGTAAATATTGGAAGGCCATTTAAAAACTTTTAAATTCAAACTTGTCGCGCAGGAGTAACAGGCGTCATTTTTGTTTAACTTTAGTAATTTGATTTTAAGTTCCGGTTTCACTCTACTGCTAACTTTCTAAGCCTTTTTAAATTAATAAGAAAAATTAGATTTATTTGAGCCGATATAACGATCTATATAATTTAATATTCAAAGATAATTTCATATAAATGTTTACTGTGACTATGCCCCAAATTATTTATATGCTGGAGTTAATTTTGTCAAACTCTCTCCAAATAATCGGACGGTATCTCAAGAATAATTTATTCAATATTGACTTCCAGTGCATCATACGTTACGTTTGTCCCTGTAGACAGAAACCTTAACACAGCATCGTGGAAAAATAGTCTGAAGGCGTTAAATCGGTCCCAAACTTAAAATAAACTGTTCACCGAACTGGCCTCTCAACTAGGTCCTTTTTTGGCATGTTCTTTGCCAATATGATACCGTTTTGTTGAAACCACTTGTCACCAACTATTTGGTTTTTGAAAAAAAGAATTGTAATAATCACGTGCTACTGATCGCCTTTTACTGTGACAATAATTCACGATCATCAACAACTTTGGCGGATACAGCTGATGTATTTTCCCGCTGTGCGTACTCTGCACGGCATGTGATTGTGTTATGTTTTCAGTGATATAGTTTATTTCATTTATTTATTTATATATATTTTTCCATTAATTCCTATAGTGCAGATTCGAAACCAACCAATTTATTATTGCAACAACGACTGCCTCTAAAATCGCTAAATACTTTTTATTCTATCAAAACTATTGAAATCATTTTGGCAAAGTATGGGATTTTACAAAAAATAATTTAACTTGTAAAACGATTATTAAGTTAAACTAGTAGTTTTGTTTAGATTTATGGGAAATATTTAAGAAGTCAAATATTTAATGCGGCCTCTAAATTAGTCAAATAAAACGTTTTCAAATTGCAAACACAAACCTAAAAGTATAAGTAAATAATTCTAAAATGTTTATCTTCGTTAACAGCTCATGAAAATATTAATTTTTGCAATTCAACGCACTCTCAATGCGTTGCCGCCACTTGACTCCGTACAAAAGATGTTTTTATAGGTGGCAGGCAAGCAGTTTTGTGTGGCAGGTACTATTCTTCATTCTTATATTGTTCATCTATATTTTATTGTGCTGCTTTTGTGTTGTTGTTTAATTCTTTGGGCTCGCGTATGCATGAGGATAAATGAATTCAACACAATTTTACGCTGCTAAAATGGCAGCATTTAACTCGAGTGAATTTTTTTTTTTTCATTTGTATTTGGCCCTCTTGTGCAGCGGTAAATGTACGTACAGGAGCGTGTAAGTTTAAATGCATATTAAAGTACGACTGTAGTGAGTAGTTTTTTTTTTCTTTTTTGTTGTAATATGGCATGACTAGTTGCATTATGTGGTTGCAGGTGTGTCTTGTTGTACGTAAGTACAAACTAGTTGCGAGATTTACTTACGTTTCCTCAATCGACGAATGTTGATGATGCTCATGATTGCATCACCGCTACTAGAAGTTTTAAAATTAATTTATTCATTTCCTCGACAGTATTTAGTGTCGCGTTTGGTTTGCTTATCAACCGCAATTTGGCTGCTTCTTAATTTTGAAAATTTTGTTGAACTGCCAGTGCAGTGAGAGAATATAATCATTTAAATGGGGTTTTTATATCCATATAAAATAAATAAATATATTTTTATATAATTCTAAACTTTTTATGACCTACATGACGCAACTTTCATTTGGAATGGTCTTTGCAAAAATAATATTTTAGGCTACGAGGCCTAATGATGCAATGCATTAGGGCGGACGTATTGAATAAACGCATGAAGGGACATGACAAGAGAAGGATTCTTTGTAGCAATTTCAAATTCAAATAATAGTATCATTAGCTGTCGGTAATATTCAGCGATTAGTTTTATGCCTTCGTGATTGAAACATGCACTATTTCGGATTAGCAAAACCCGATACTCATATCGGATTGCGGAGTCGAATCCAGAATCTTAAATATTTCATCCAAAAGAATGCTATTTTCTATCGATGCTGTGTCTTATTCATATCTATAACTTTTTAATGGTTGAATTTAGTTTCAATTAACAGTTTCAATATATTCAAAATTTAACTCAACTATTTTTGAATTTGTTCCACTGTATTCCTTTGCATTTGTTGTTCTTTTTGTTACAAAGCAGTTTTAGCTCAATACACGTCTACACGACATTAATGACTAATAAATAATTCTTTTGCTTTTTTGCGGAGCTATGAAAATGTACGAAAGCTACAGAAGCAACATAAAATATTTTTATTTAATTTAACTTTACTGCCTAATTGTTCGAATAATATTGTAAATTCAGAAAGACATGATTAAGATTCTAAAGCATTAGAGAAAATCAATATCAGTTTGACATATTCAACTATTACAGCAGAGCAGAACAGCTGTTTTCGAAAGCCGCTACACTGTCATCATCCGTGCTTATCTGTTATTTTGTTTACTACCACTTCTTAGATGGCTTATTAAAACGCGCTAACAGTTTCTATTTGTACCGATTTCATTATGAAAACGCGTACGAGAGTTGTTCAGATCAATGGTAACATACTATGGTTATGTATCTGTGTTGCCGTTTGATTGTATTTCTTTATGTCCCATATATCTGAATTCTTTGTTCCATGTTTCTTAAGTCAAACATTTTTTGTTTGCATTTACTTAAGAGCATTTTAAAGTTTTTGACCTTTTATTGGATACGAATATAACGAAACACCATAAAATATTTTTAGTCAAAAAATCAGTGTGACTACAACGAAAAAAGTGTAAGAATTCAAAGATGTTCAAAATTGCATGGCTACTGACTAAGCTATTATATTATTAATTATTTTAAAAATAAAACGATTGTCAGGGAGCATTTCTTTTAAGTTATTTTCAGAGATTGTGGCTTAATAAATTCCTTTTAGAAACTAATTGTTTCAAAAATAAATTGAATAAAAATTATTTACGCAAGATATTGATCTTTTTTCGCTGTTCGAAATGCTTATGATTTCCAAAAACAAAAAACTTAATCGCTTCGTGTTCATTGACCAATAACTTCTTACATGTACAGTTTTTCGGAATTAATGAAATGAAAATAAACTTTTCAAACTCTGGTGCGCAGTGTACCTGGCCTGCACCACGACACCTACAAAACTCGCAGCATAAGTGCGATTTACTTTACATGTGGTTCAATGACTTTGAATGCAAATATTTTATGCTTTTTGCAGCATGAATTCTACCTCGCATTTTGCCAGCCAACAAACCGCCTCGGGATTCTGGAGAGCAAAAATAAGGCAAAAACATGAAGAAGAAGAAGAATAGAGAGCGAGAAAAAATAAGGTAGCGCGAACTAATTGAGCATTTGCCACGTTTGTGGCTGACTAAACATTTCAAAGTTAATTTTGCATGGGCTCTTATCTGTTTGACTGTATGTTGAGGTTGATTTTCAATGATTATTTAGCATTGTTGTTGTTGTTGTCGGTGTATTTGTAGCTTAAGAAATTATTACTGTAGAACAAATAGTGGATGCTGTAGGAAAAGTACTTGATAAACTTTAGTGCTATCAATTTGCATCGTTAATGACTGATTGACCTCAAAAGATGCTGTACTTAAATAACCGCCTAATATTCCTTCTCATTGTTGTTGTAAGCGAAAAGTTTCATTTTGTTATTGTACCATTTGTGGTCAGAAGATATGCAATTTTACGCAGTTGAAGTTGAAGCGATTGTTTCATGTTAGAGAAAGATGTCAATAAGACATTTTGGTTTCTATATTATTTCTTTCATTTTACTTTGAGCTAATTTGTTGATACTTTTTTTTGACAATAATTGTATTATAAATTTTTCGTATGTAATTACAAGTTTGCTGCAGTCTGAGGATAAGCGCAATAAACGAAATAGTATTAGTAAAATGTATTTTTATATTAGTTTTATAAAATTACTGAGAAACATTGTGGGGAAATATAGAGCCCAAGTGAGATACTCATCAAGTCGGAAGAAAAGTTTTTTTAATTAAAAATTTAATATAAAAATTATTGAATAGAAAATATCAGCAGTTTCTTCAGTATTAAAAACCCAAACAGTTTTAAATGTGTTGCAGAGTGGAAGATAATCTTAATTATTTGCAATTTTCGTGAGATTAAGTGGTTACTGTACTTTTAAGAGTTGGTCAAAAGAATGTATTTTTTTCCAAAATTTCTTTTATTCATTAGCAACGCATAACTTGAAACTGATTTGCATTTTTAAATCAAAGTAACGAAATACAATTTGTAACAATTTGTTACTCATATTTCCCAGTTTGTTCAGAACGGCATTGTAGTTTGCATTATGATAACAAATGATTTCCCTTTTTTTTCTTTTTAAATCATAAATTACATTTTATTTAATATTATCTTCACTCTTTCTGTCTTTCAAATAAATTGTTTTCTTACATCTCTTCATAAGCAGAAAAAAAAAATCGAATCATGTGAGAGAAAAAAAAAATATTTCTCACTTTGTAAAGGATCTGGTCTGTTATATCCTGCATTCAATGTTTTATTAGATGGAAATGTACAGAAATATTATACACGAATAAATAACAAAAAAATTACACATCAACAATGTTGAGTACACGGAAGAAATAGCAGTAGGACTTATAGACCGCTGAGGCAATCAAGAAACCTGCAACATTTTCAATCACAAAAACTTGATTGCTAGTGAATTTACAATAATTAATTTTTTGTAAATCATTTGAAATCACATGTTTTCTTCTGAGAAGAGTCAACTTCTCACATTTGAATTTTCACTTCTGAATAGCAAATATTATAAAGTGACCAAGTCCACCCTGTGTAAAAGTCTAAATTTGCTCTCTGCAGTTTCCCTAAAAATGTTCCTCGGATTAATTCCTCGTTTTTATATAGACAAGTACTGAAAATTTTTAAAGCGATATCTCTGTAATTTCATGTGATTGTTCGTGGATTCAACTAAGATAAAATATGTGAAATTTTGGGCTCTTTTTAACTGCGAAGTGATTGTAACCTTTTTGTTGTTGCTCTATTCTTTAATATTGAGCTCTTCGAGCTAAAAAACTATTATTTTGATTTTCATATCAACCGATTTCCACGAAATAAGTGGTGATTGAGTACTTTTCGATTACTGAGAAAGAATGGAGAACACGAACTGATCAGGTTCCGGAGATGAAAAAAACACTTTTTTGAATTTGTTCCTTCACGATACCTCACGAATGAATTAACCAATTTTGACCCAGTTTGCAGTGGTAAAAAGATCTGATTATTGTGTGGAATCGATCGATGAATCCATTTCAAAATGTTTTAACAATGACTTTGCCAAAGATATTTTGAGATATGTTGAAACCTACCGATTCGAATCGGTTTCCAATCACAATTCGAGAAAACTTTTAAGAATGTTTCAGTCAACTTGTCACATTTTAATTTAATATTCTGACTAGAAAATATTATAAAGTGACCAAGTCCACCCTGTGTAAAAGTCTAAATTTGCTCTCTGCAGTTTCCCTAAAAATGTTCCTCGGATTAATTCCTCGTTTTTATATAGACAAGTACTGAAAATTTTTAAAGCGATATCTCTGTAATTTCATGTGATTGTTCGTGGATTCAACTAAGATAAAATATGTGAAATTTTGGGCTCTTTTTAACTGCGAAGTGATTGTAACCTTTTTGTTGTTGCTCTATTCTTTAATATTGAGCTCTTCGAGCTAAAAAACTATTATTTTGATTTTCATATCAACCGATTTCCACGAAATAAGTGGTGATTGAGTACTTTTCGATTACTGTGAAAGAATGGAGAACACGAACTGATCAGGTTCCGGAGATGAAAAAAACACTTTTTTGAGTTTGTTCCTTCACGATACCTCACGAATGGATTATCCAATTTTGACCCAGTTTGCAGTGATTAAAAAGATTTGTTTATTGGGTGGAATCGATCGATGAATCCATTTCAAAATGCTTTAATAATGACTTTGCCAAAGATATTTTGAGATATCTTGAAACCTACCGATTCGAATCGGTTTCCAATCACAGTTCGAGAAAACTTTTAAGAATGTTTGAGTCAACTTGTCACATTTGAATTTTACATTCTGACTAGAAAATATTATAAAGTGACCACGTTAACCCTCTGTAAAAATCTAAATTTGCTATATGCACTTATAAGCTGGTTACATACTTACACCCACATACATATGGACAAACACACACACACGTACATACAGATAATGTTAAATTAGTTATGAGATCTTCCCAGAGATTCAAAACGTCGACATCCAATGAGACCTCGAATAACTAGAGATTTTATAAGAATTATTTTTTTTTAACGAGAAGTTAAGAGTTTGCCCAAAATATTATACATTTTGTGTTTATATATTTATTGGTAATATAAATAAGTTGAAGTCCCTGAAGGAGGTAGCAAAATATCTGTAACATGTTTGTTTGAATACGTTTTTTATGCTGACTTTACTTAGGAAGTAGTTCAAATACTTCTAATTACACACACAAACTGATATAATTTCGATATTCTATTTTCATTTACTGAGGGTATATTTCGCTCATCCATTCGACAAAATAGATATTCAAAAATTATATCTTCCCATTCAGTAGACAAGAATTGGTCATATTGAGCACAAATTTATTTCGGTGTACATAAAATATGAATTTTAATAAAAACAACTCAAGTCAAAATTGTACTCTAAAAGTATCATTTCCGCTTGATGCTATTGCTTTTACGACTCCTGCTGTTGTTTCAGCTATAAACTACTCGCAAACACACATGCAACTCTTTGCTTTGAATTTGCTTGCTGATTGTGAATGATATACGTTCGTTTCATACACTTTTTTTTTCTTTCTCTCTCTGCTTATTTTATACTTTTAAGTCATTTCCTGACATTCATTTCTGCCAGAGTAGTAAGATGAATACGAATACGACTGCTATTGTTATATTTGAGTTCCTTTTATTTTATTTTCATTCTCTCCTCTTTTTTTTAATAACAAAGCAGCAATAACAGCATCAAGTAACACGTCACAATAAAGGAAACAGAATATTCATGTTACTCTAAAGAATTTACATGCATCAAGAATGAAACAACATCAACTGAATAGTGAAACATGGATTGCAACGCTCTGCAATATTAAAAACGATGTTAGCAGTTCCAAGGAAATATTATCAGTTGCATAGCCTTCATTAAACGGTGGTTGGCATTTTATTTGTTAAATTAATTTCAGTTTGTCAAATGGCAAACTGCACAAGAAATACATCGTTAATAAAGAAATAACTATAACACGCTGAAAGTGGCTGAAAGCTACTAACGATTTCACGCGTATTAGGTTTGGTTCTTTAATTGCAACCATAATGACTAGGAATCCAAAAGCATTTCTTAGAGCAATCAAATGAGGCAGTTATCTATTCACAAACTGCTTCAAATATCTTTAACGAAAATAATCGCTACAACTTGAGTCGGAAAAAAACCAACCAATTGTGCAATAAAACGTAAGAAAATAAAAGAGGAAAATTGATCAGTGAGTTCTCGTTGTGGCTTATTTTAGGCTCCCCATTTATTAATGTGGAAGTTTGAAATAAATATCTTTAGTTATTCTAAGAAATTTTGGGTAAAGGTTCCCTGATGGTCTGCATTAGCCCCAGTGAAATGCGCATAGGAACTAGCTAAGACCCCTCAATCGATCACTTTGAATTTTTTAATAAGATTTTGGGAAAAAAGAACTAGCACATAATTAAAGTTAAAAAGTTTAAAAAACCCCCAAAATATAAACTAGCTCAATCGTGTTGTTCAGCACCTTGTTGCCAACACCTTGTTGCCAGCACCTTGTTGCCAGCACCTTGTTGCCAGCACCTTGTTGCCAGCACCTTGTTGCCAGCACCTTGTTGCCAGCACCTTGTTGCCAGCACCTTGTTGCCAGCACCTTGTTGCCAGCACCTTGTTGCCAGCACCGTGAACCGAATCGAACCAAACAAGTGGCGTCCTAAAGAGCGTTCACGATTTCCTGTAAACTGAAATTGATTCGGGTTAGAAAATTTCAAGATATCTCGAAAAAACTTATAAAATACATATTTTTCATGGTGTATTTTTTCGAGAACTTTTAAAAGGCTACACCTACCGATTTCGTCTAAATCGGTTAGTCTGGGGGCAAATTACAGCACTCGTTATCAAAAGAAATTACGAAATATTTGAATAGAGTTTATAAGGAAATATTTAAAAATTTCGAATCGTATCGAATGCCACAATTTGCCCCCTGTTCTTGAGATATCGTGAACTTAAATATTCGAAAAAAAGCTGCTGGTCTATTTTCTGTGGGATATGTGAAGTTGCTGGTCTACCTTGATAAGCAATTATTGATTGCCTTCTTGGAGGATGACATTCGCCGTATTCTTGGCCACTTTTGGTAGAAGAAGTCATCGAAATTGCATCTCCAGATTAGACTATGTCCGAGCCAACCGTGGTAGGCCACATGCCTGAGGTCATATTTATATTATTATGCCACAAGAATATCTTTCAAATAAAATAAATTTCATGCCAACTTAAAAATGGCTCATTATGCAACACTTTTATAAGAGACACCCTTTACAAATATAAGCTCAACTTTAACAACTTGGTGAACTATTTTCTTTTTGCAGATTTTTCGTTAAATATGAATTACAGTTGACGACGGGTATATAAAACAGTTGGTTACATTTTCCGAAAATAAAATTTTGTTGCGTGGCTCGTTCAAATATTTTTATTTTCCACTAAAATTTCAACCATAAATTTATTAATGCATATCTAAAATATCTTCATGTTCTGTTTCAGTTATGCTTCACTAGAGAGATAATAAAATTTTGTGAATATTTACTAGTTGCATATAAAAAGCATTAATACACTCGCATGTAAATAAAAGTTAACATCATGGATTAAAACAAAAGTGTAGTACTTCAAACACGTTAATAGGTTTTACAGCATCAAGTATGAAAAGCGTTGACAACGCTCGAGTAATATTTATGATATAAAAAATTTAATTTTGCATAGAAGCAAATACAACATGACAACACTAACACATCAAACAGGAGTAATGAAAATGGTAAAATTATTATACAACCGCGGTTGGGAATATCCTGAATTATATGCTTTTTGATAAATCGAGTGAAGAAGACATTTTCCCAAGAACTTTGTTTGTTAAATTCAGGAAATTTGTCAAACCCTTTTGAGAAAATTTTATTTATTTATTAAAACAAGATTTAGATAAAAAATTGATATTTTGCAATAACAAAAACTAAAAAGATCAGGTTTTAGTTCAATAAAAACACGTGCAATATCTCTTTGATTAACTCAAAACGTTTTCATGTTTTAAATAAAATAATTCTGTATATCATGTTGAAATTGGAACAAACGAAATATAATTGTACTGTTTCAATCAAAATGCTTCGTTTCATAATATTTCTAATTATTTTCTTCTTTTTGCAAAACAATTATTCATGATATAAAGAACGAGTAGTTTAATGAGGACGTACTCATTAATAACAAAGAAATATGTGTAGAATCACTTATTTCTTTCTGCGAAAAGGAATAGCCAACCATGTGTAAAGTACATCTCCCATACACTGAATAAAATAGAATTTCAAAGAATTATTGTTTCTAAAGATGCTTCTCAATTGCATGGCATTAATTTTGCTGATATGTGGTTCCAACAGAACAGAGCCATATGCCACACAATTGATTTATTCAAAGAAACGTTTAATGAGAAAATGACTTCAGGTAATGGACCACTCAAATGGCCACCAAGATCGTTTGATTTAACCCCATTCGTTTGGTCAATTTTTACTTCCATAAACCACAAACAATTGAATACCTGGAACTCAATATTCAAAGAGTTATACGTGAAATACGGCAACAAAAGCTATAAAGTTACTGCCATGACGACAGAAATTGTATTTTAACATTAATTTCATAAAATCTTCTTTCAAATAAAACCCACTTCTTTGATATTAAAAACATATTCCTCGTTTTATTATAATTTACACTTGTGTCATTCTATAAAAAACTATTGAAAGCGAGTAAGAACGTAGTTCAATTAACATAAATATCTTCTTAAAGACATTTCCTTTTAGCGAAAGGATTTTCCCAATATTCCCATGAAATTAAGATGTTAACCTGTGAAACGATATTTAACTTATTTCACCAAGACTTTTCCTCCCAAATTTTGTTCTTCAAGATAAATATTTTAAAATATTACAGACTATATTTTTAGCAGATTTTATTATCCGCACCTTCTATGACATAAAAAATCCAACATTAATCTCTGGACAAAAATCAAATGATTTGTTGGAGCCTTCCCTAAAGAAAGACATATTCTCACATCATCTCATCAAGAAAAATAAATAGAATAAACAAATCGTCTTCTGCCCATTGATCCTCCAACTCAAATCTTATTATAGTTTATCGTTATAATCTCTGCGCATACACCAGCATGTATGTATATAAGCGTGTACTAAATTAGTAAGATTATATATATTGAGAACTTAATGTACTGCAACTGCTATCGTAAAGTAAATGCCACTAAGAGAATCAGTTAAAAGTTTTTAGACCATGAACGTTTTACCTATAATCGACCGCATTACCAATAACCACAAAATTTAATCAGCGATTCAGTAACTTCTGCCATGCAAATACTCATTCAGACATTTATTCCTTTGAGCTCGCCCACTTCACCTTTAAATATAAACACATTTTGGAGCGCTTTCAAGTGTATAGGAAGCCAAATAACGACTTCACGAAAATGCACACAAGTAGCTGAAATGAGATTTACCAAAACGTGTGTATGCTTTGGCACTGATGCAGTGATGCGAATGTATGTGCGCTCATATTAAATGATTTTGTATACTTTTCACTTTTTTATTTCACATTAATTTATATGTACTCGACCAGAGATGTGGAGAGGGAAATTGTATGTTAATAATTTGTTATAAAAGAATTGTAAATAAGGAGGTCCTTTGTCATGGACATCGTTGTTAGTTAGAGGTCCATAAACACTAACAAAAATGTTAAGGGCACCTACGACATATTGTTTTATAACAAATTTATTATAGTCCGCTTAAGAACCATGGGTCAGCTACCCAACAAACTCATTGACAGTTTTTTATGCACGCGACATCATTTACCATGGAATGAGTAGAATGATCACCCGCCAATATTAATTGGAGCCTTTAGAGAGACGCGATATTGATTTGTAGTTAAATCTACATCATTTTGGGGGAGAATTATTGTTCCGTCAGGGTAATGCAGAATGGCAAGCCCAGCATATTCTCCAGATTTGGCCCTCTGCGAGTATTTAATTTTTCTAAAACTGGAAAAACTGCGGAGTATGAAAACTAAAACAAACTCCTGACATGAAGGCTTTGCCATAATCTGTTATTTTAAGGAATGAAAATATTAAAACGCATAACGGCCACAAGAATAAATTGTATTTAAATCGCCATGCAGCTATTAAACCGCCCTCGCATAATTACAAATAATTAGTGGCTAATTAAACAAGTAAAATTACACTTTCAATTAGTATTCGATGCTTCACTCTCTGTTAATACCGAATAATGCAAATGCAGGCAAAGTATAAACAATAACCTTTAACCCCCTGCAACATTTTTGTTTTGAATGACTTGTTAAGACAGATGTTCAGCTGCAGTTCTGCTTTGTAAACCAGAGTTCCCGTCATGAAATTGAAAATTTAATTCATCATCTAAATGTCAGGATATTAACATAACGTTTAACTGTTAACAACTTCATCTGAAGTGGATGTATAATAGATGTTTATACATATTTTAAATGTACCCGCGCACGTGTGTTTATGGTAGTAGTTGTACAGTCAAGCTAAGAGAGTTGAATATGTACAACTTTCGGAGTTGAAAATGTTGTGCAAACTCAACGGAAGTAACAGCAGATCGTAACACAGTTCCTCACCTCCAACTTTATGTATTTTACTATACAAACTGTTTTCTACAGTTGTGCATGTGTGCATGTATGTGTGTGTGTGTCTATATTTTATGCATGAGGCCACATGGTCTAATGCTTGCAAAAAGTTTCATGTTTAAGCTTATTTGTTGTACATATTACGAATATTATAAAACGGTTTCACTATAAATAAAACAAGCAATTTTTTAAGTTACTCTCGTATTACCACAAACTTTTAATTTTTTACACAATTTTGCTAACCCCTGGAGGTTTAACACTCGGTTTTGTTTTATAAAAATTAATTTTTCATATACGCCACTTAAATTGTATCTTCAGGGCTAGTTTTCGTTTAACTTGCTTCTGAAAAGTGTGCGCTGATGCCAACATAATGAAAACCGTGATGAAAAAAGAAAAATATATGAAGAGGATAAGTTTTGTTGGAAATTTTCGACAAACGAAAATATCTTTAAATTAACTTTAAACGCACGAAAATTTTAAAGTCTATTCATAATGAAATCTTTAAGGAGTTTTCAAATAACTGATGAACTAATAATTGCCAATGCTAAAAGAGAACAACTACTGCAGACATCATCGGTTTAAAGTGTTTTATTGTTTTCCTCAACATCGACTGAGAAAAGCGCACTCCAGACAAAAAATGGAATTAATAAATAGTTTATTTGGCTCAAAATCTCAATTCTGTTTCAGGCTTGCACATGGTGTATGTGATGTACTCGTATGCTGGCATTTGCAAAAAGTTTTATTTCCAATTAGTTTTTCTTTCATCAAGATAAATTAAATTCTCCACTTATTTCTTTGTGATTGGCAAGAAATATAACACAACATCAGAATTTGTTTTTAATTTTCTTTCCTTTTTTTTCTACAAAAATTTATTACATCGTCAACCTGTCAAAACACTCAAACTAATCGCAAAATACTGTTTCATTGATAAATTACTCGAGCATGTCAACTGCAGCAACGTGCAGCAATCACAACATCACTAAATAAAAAAAATGCAACACGAGCAACAGAATTATTAGTTGCAATGAAAACAACAAAATAAGCAAAGATTGCAACAATAACAATTAAACACTCGTACTTTTCAGTTACAAGTGGCACATGTACGAAGAAAGTCTGCAATACAAAATTTCATTTCTATGAAGTCAGACAAGGCGATAATGACTGAGAAGAACAACACGAGCGTTAGGAAGAAGTATTTATTGTACTAAAATATGTTGCTTTAAAGTTGTGTACTAAACATACAGCCGTACTGAAGCCTAAATATGCTTAACTTACAGAGTGTTTCGTTAGATACCCTGGTATGGGAGTTCTTGGGAATACGGAGAAAAGTATCATATTGTGGGCTTGGGACAATATTGTAAACGACAACACTTTTGAACAGGTTTAATATGCAAAAGTAATATCGCTGGTCCTACCAAGTCAAGTTAATTGTCAAAATTTTAAGAAGCAATCGTGATATTATCAAATCATTAATTTCAAAAAATCTTCTATAGGCATAAACCAACAATATGAAATAAATCTAAAGAGATGTTGGTCAAGTGTTATACGAAAAGTTTTTCAAAAATTAGTTTAAAGCACAAAATTATAACAAAAGCTTTAAACACTTTTTTGCATTCAAATTACAATTCCATCTGCAACATATTTTTTTTCTTTAAATATTTTTTTTATCGTAAATGTTAGTTTCCAGGATATTCTCTTAATAAAAATAATCTTTTGCTCACTTTTTATACACAAAAATGTAATTTTTAACAAAAAGTGATTTTAATGAATCCTTGAATTTCCTGGGAGTTAAAAAGCCGAACATGAAATTTCTTTTACATAATTTTATGTTCCTCTAACACTTAAGAAATAAATAGCGAAGGGCTGCTAATTAGTTTGCGATGTATGAATACATTCTATAAATTTATCAGCAGCAGAACTTGAAGGTGTTTTGCTCTAAATTAAAATTTTATAAAACAAGAAAAAGGGAAAGTTGAAAAAATATAAAAAAGTTAATTGAAAGTATTTATCGGTTACGTATCAAACTGCGATATTCATAAAAACTGAATTTGAATTTCATATATATTTTCAGAAATATGATTAAAGAGTCTTTATTAAATAATTTAAGTTATATGAGTTTTTAATAATAAATTTGTTCATAAATGCGATGGTAATAATTTTTACAAGTCTTAGCAGGTACTCTTTTACTTTTACACAATTTTGTGGCATCTACGCAATAAAGATGAATAAGACAGTTGCCTAATTAATATATTAAAAATATATACTTCCAAGAGAAAAAAAGGAGCGATATCTGAGTTTATGTTATTTACTTTTGTAAAAAAGAGTGCAACATTTCTTAAAAAAAACTATTTCTGATTTAAAACTCCTTTAAACTGCCACAAAGAAAAGAAAAGAAGTGACAAAATGTTACATCTTTTTCAAAAGAGAACATGTCAGCAAAGTCTTCTAGAAGTATTTAAATTTCAGGGTTTGAAAGGGAACAACATCCTTATTAAATTTAAAACATTTTCAAAGATATCGCAAGCTATCCAATAGATCGAACAAATATTGTTCAAGAGAAAACCAATTTTCAGAAATGTTTTATGTGTTTTAACTCCAGCATTTATACAATCATAGTAAAGTAGGGTTCTGAATGAAGGGCTCTAAAGGAAGAAGAAATATTAATTAACAAAGATGTTTAACCTTTTCTCAACCGCAAAACCAATTTAATGTCCGCAGTGTTCTCCAACATGAAAGTATTATTAAAATTTGATCCACCCACGCAGTCATACATTTTTTCTTCAAAATTGTAACACACGAGCAAATAACCTTAAGCTTTTGTATTATGGCTAAACAATTTTAAAAGTTTTAATGAAACGGGCAACATAACTTTCGAATTATTAAAAAGGGAGTATGGAAATTCCCTTAACTATTTTTCACTCACTTCTTTTAATAAGGAAATAAACTCTTGTTTTTAATTAACTGTACAACAGCATTGCACTCCTCAAGGATATATATTTTATGCGTGCGGTGCAAAAACAATTTAAGAATATTTCACATACTTTAGCTAACCATTAAACTTTAATAAGGTAATTAATCATTAATTATTCAGATATCTCTCGAGTGAAAATAGCTGAAGGTGTTTGCCAAGAAAACCAATTAATTAGATATGCGATTTGATATGCTGCCAACATATAATGTTTTCACTAAAATATTTTGCCACCACTTCGAAGCCAAACGATGGCCAAGAGAGAAATAAAAGAAATGTATGGCGAAATAAACACAAGACAAATCAAAGGAAAAAGTAAAATTAATATAAAAAGAGTGAAATGTAAAACCCAATTAACACTGAAGATACGTTCTTGCGAATGAAATAGTTAATCAAGAAAGTGTTTCCATTAAACACTAATAAAAAATCCTTTTGATTCAGGCAAGAGTTTGTTGAGTTCAAGAGTTTTCAATAATATTGAATTCACTCCGAGTTAGTTTTGCATGAAACTGTTAGCACTTTTAATGGTTATATAGTGGCTATACTTTTTTGATTATATATTTCATAATTAATATTCTAAAGATGAACACGTAAACTGCATTTTCCTCTATAACCGTTCGATATATTTTCCCTGTGATCTATTATTTTCTTGTTTAGTTGCAGTTTATTTAATTTATTTACATATTTTTGCTTCGATTTAGTAATTCTTGAATCATAATTGAATCATATGTACGAGTATCGTATTTCTATATGTAAAATAAGTATTTTTATTACACTAAAATAATTTTGCTTCATAAATTCAAAGAAGCCACTGCATTAGAGTCTACTCACAAGGCTCAAGAAAATTTCATATTCACAATGAAATTATCACAAATACTGTGAAAGTTTTTGATCGCTTCACTGGCCCCCATAGTTTCTTTAAAATGTTTCATTGTATATAAGACAACATTTTGCATCTCTTTAGAAACCAGATAATGTAACAAAAAAACAAATATATCTTGTTCTTTTATAAAAATATTTAAATATCTCTTTTTAACACAATTAAATTTGTGTTAAATATTTTCAAATTTAAAATAGTAATGAAAATTTAAAACTGCTGCTATGAAATATAATCTTTCTTTCAATAAAGAATAGCTGATGAAATAAATTGATACAAGTTTTCAAATTTCTTAAAGAAGTTGCCTAAAAAGAAAAATTATTTAACTGTCTTAAAGAAATGGTTTTAATTTGTCTGTGAAAATATCCCACTTCAATAACACTGCTGATTCTCTAAAACATTGACAGTCATTCGTTTTATTAATGAATTAACTTCACTGTATGAGTGAAGTTATTAAATAGAATTAATCCTAATATTTTTTGTATTCATCAAATTACTGCAGTGCATTATTGAGATTGTGTCGCATGTATCATTGAAATTAGTTCAAGATATCAACGAAAATGTTTCGTTTATACAGCAAAGTTTTCATTAAAGTATTTTTAATGCAGCGTGAAGTTGGCTGAATTTTAACGATTAATTGGATTAATGTCGACATGCTTAGAGTTTATAAGGAAAATTGTTACAGTATTACTTGTTACTTTTTTATTTTTATATTTTATCATTTAGAAAAAATCAAACGGGCAGAGTCGTGGAAATATTTAATTTTGTAAAATGCTTTGATATTCAACGGGTTCTACAACTTCTGAATAAATTCTACCAAAAACTATAATACAATTATTATCTCTTAGATATTTTTTTACATTCCTAAATGCCTGCAAATGACCACTGGGTTACTGGGTTAACTGTAAATACCACTTTTGCCAGGAAGTCGTACCAAACCAAACAACAAAAAAATTAATAGCAACAATTGTTTGTTGTGGCAAGAAAATTTATAGACAGTCATCAACGCAACAAGACAAGCGTCTTATATATATTTATTTTATTTTATTTTATTTTGCTTGTTTTTTCTTTCGAAAAATATATTTATTTCCAATGCCATTGACAGCAAAAAAAGTCCAACAATAACAAACCAAAGAACATAAATTGTTCATGTATGTGAATATCTAATATGGACAGTGGTGCGTTGTTCTACGTGCTAGATTTAGTGGATGCAAAATCAAATCACTAGAGAGTTAATGGAACTTAAAAAAACTTAACAATTAAAGACGTAATACTTGAAAAAAATCTTTTGGTTAGAGGAATTGGCTGAAATTTTACGATTTAAATGATTTATTATAAATTTAATTCAATTTCTTTATATGTGTTTTTGGTTCTGAAAGGCATCATCAGTTGTAACTATTTAACGTACACAACAGAGTATAGCAGCTGTTTCCGAAAGCCGCTACACTTCATCAGTACTCATGTGAAGGTTTTTCTTTTGGCTATTACCAATTTTTCGATGGCTTAGTTTAATGTTATAATAGTTTCTATTCATAAAATCCTGAAACTTGACTAAGAAAATAGCACATAAATTTCTCGCGGTCAGGGAGGACCTCGACGTCTAGTAGTAGAAAGGACCGGATAGAGTTTATAGAACAGATGAAGAAAGAGGATTGTTTTTTAACTATTTTTACTTTTTTTTTCCTTGCAGATAAATTTTTTAACACATGATGGTTTTAATCGCTATCCGCCACTTATCACAATATTATAAAAGTCCAAAGTAGAATATATCCAAGATCTTAGTTAACTTGAATTAATTGTATCAGTCTGTGTAATAGTATAATAACCAACATAATATATAATTATTGTTTACCACTACTTATTAGTAACCACCCTCGTTATATAATCACAACTTGTAAGCGGTCATTGAGGCGAATAAACACTTCAAATAACAGTTCAAAATAGCGTAAATGAACTAAATCCTTAATCTACAAAACCATTTACCTCAGAAACCTCCAGATATGTTGCACACACATACACTTACGTACATTTTTATCATTGTTTCAATTTTCCTTAATTGCGATATACTTTTTTCATGTTTTTATTTATTTTGTTTCAGCAAATCTGAAGAGTATTGATACACACTATTACCCATTGACCACATTATTAATCATTCTGGTAAAAAGAAAAATCACACAATCTTGTAGATTCATAGATGAGAAGCAGCAACAAGTAAGAAACGGAATGACTGGAAGTATATTCTGTGTAGTTGCAAAGAATTTGATTGGCTGCGAAGGCTGCATACGAGCAGTGATAAATGCTGCGAAGATGAAAATTAACTGTTAATTATAAAATTCACTGGGCTCTTAAAGATGATTTTATAATGATTCAACTATTTAATGTTCGCATTTTCGTATTTAGGGATTTATATATGACCCATAATTGCCACAAATAATTTATTTAATTTTCAACCAAACAAGTACAAAACGTTTTTTATCCCTCAATCGAAGCAGTAGTGATGAAGTCAATAACATTATTCATATGCCACCATGTAATTGCTGATCAAAGTGTTTCTTTGCTAATGAATTCTTAAATAATAGAATAAAACTCCCCTATTAGATTTTCCCAGTCTACAAATTATAACCATTTCCATGTATCCTTCGGCCAAGCGATTACCAATCGTACAAAAACAATTGTTTCAATAGTATTTGTTACATAGAGAAATTCGTAATTTACAATTATTAACAAATAAAAAAAAATTATTAATTAATTGCTAAAGAATTCATACGAAGTAAATATTTATTTGATTCCAGCAAAAAGAAATCCATGTTCTATGATGCTGCTCAACTCTTTGCACTCAAAATAATTTACTTGAAAAAATGTTTCTACAATTTCAAAACTATTTCAACGATCTTAAATTTGCGCATAATATCTCTGGCATTATTACGAAATTGATTACTTGGGAATTGTTGTTGTTTTTATCATCTTAAAGTTGCATGTCCCAAAATCAAAATTTGCATACACAAAAACGCTTGTAGTTGTGTGATTGCTTTAATATGTTTTCTCGTAATTATGGTAAATAAAAACATTAAATATATGAGGCTGTTTTAGTAAATAAAACATTTTATAGGAGATAAATACTTCAAGCCAGAGCCATGCAGAAGTGCATGTGCAGCATGCAACTGCACTGCAAATAGTTTAAGTCTTTTCATTTTGCATGTTTTACAACAAACATCAAACTTGAACAAATGACCACAATTAATGATGTCGGTTTTTGGGGCCACTTACACAGAAACCAGCAAAAACAACAACAACAACAACTAAAGTCGTATGAATATTGACTTACGTTTACAGAATATTGCTTACGTCGATGCTAGAAGTTAAGAATTTGTTCATGTAGGCAGTGTGTATGTGTGTGTATTTGTGTGTGCATGGGTTTTATCTAAATATTAGATAAGTAATAATTAACAAAATGATTTATTCTAGCGTGACCGATTGGAAATGCAGGAAGGTTATTTAAAAGTTATTTTCTTTTATAAGAATTTCATTCAAATCTTCCATAGAAATTATGGGAACAATTCGAGCTCATATTTGATCCCTGTGATAGTAAGCATCTCATTTTATTTTTATTTTAAAATTTTAAATTCTTTTATGGTCGTTGGAGCTGCAGTTTTGTAACAAAAAAAAATAGTTTCCTTATCTTCGAAATTGGCGGCTAAGAAAAGTCATTGACTCGATTGTGTGTTCTAACTTTGTCGCATTAAATGAATGATCCACGCAACAGTATTCTTTTAGAAAGAAACACTGATTCTATTCAAAAGAATACATAAAATTTTAAAACGGTTCAAGGTCAGGGGCGAATTCACTGCCTTCGATTTCGATCGCAGTCTCAATTGAATTTAAGTAGAAATTTCGATCGGTATCAAATGCCGCAATTTGCCTCGTGATAGAAAAATTATTCAAATTTTTATTCTTATCGAAAAATATTAATTTGGTCGTCATTTTCTCTCTTGTCCCCTTGACAGCTGTTCCCATATATGCAATAGGCTTTATGAAATACTGCCATTTCTAGTTTTCTTTCAATTTTGAAGAGCACTTTAGAGTCGTTGAGTTTTGCCAGCAATTCGTATTGTACCTTCTCAATAGTCATAAGGACACGTCATTCAATGGGTCTTATGTCCTGGAAACATGAAAAAATCTCTGCTGATCAAATCTGGTGAATATGGAGGCACAACAATGATTTTTTTTTAAGCATTTTAGCAATTTGTGAATGAATTTTTATAGCACACGCTTTGAGCCAACATCATCAAAATAACAGCATGTCCTTTACGAACCGATGTGCCGACATTCTCAGAAACTTATAGAAGAGTGTTGCGAAAATTTTTCATAATAATTTCTACCACTTTTTCAACATTTTCATCGCTTGTAGATGTGATAAGACGTACAAAGTGAGCTTCGTCAATCGCATTTTCTTCAGTTTCTTGAAAAGTCTTGTACCACATTTTTAAAACATCTGCCATACTCTGATTAAAATGAACGTATACAACAATCAACATTTTGAGTGCTCCTTTTATTTCTGACACAATATTTGATGCAACTTCATTATAATTGATAAAAAGCCAACTAATTTTTGAACAAAAACGTAAGAAAATAAAAAAGAAAAAGTAATCAGTGAGCTCTTGTCATGACTTTGATATTTGTTTTGAGGTTGTTACTTCCTGAAATGGAAGTTTTAAATAAATATCTTTAGTTATTCTAAGATATGTTGGGTAAAGGTTCCCTGATGATCTGGATTAGCCCTAGTGAAATGCGTATTGGAACAAGCTTAAATCCCTCAATTGATCACTTTGAATTTTTTAGCAAGATTTTGGGAAAAAAGAATCAGCATATAATTAATATTTAAAGTTGATAAGATATTTATGTACTAAAAGTTATTAAAAATATATTTTATTGCAACAGTTTTGAAAATTTTCTACAAGTGCATGCCAACAATAACACAAAAAAGTACAAAATCATATATCTCCAAGCAAGTAATTTAACATGCATACACGCATACACACTTATCCATCTCTGTATTTGAAGTCAGGTTTCCATAAAGGATAGAATTACGTGGAGTATATCTGAATGTGTGGGTGATTGAAATATGTCTGTGTGTATTCTAGTGTGTGTTTATTAATGGAATTTTTTTTTAATAGTGTGATTGTGTTGTAGAAAATCAGCATTTTTCTAGTGAAAAGCTAATATTAAAGTATTCAGTTGCTGATCCTTTAGATATTGTAAGGAAATTGTAAGTAGGGGTTTCACAGGCTGTCATGAGAGTATCATGTCATGCTTGGTGTGATCCTGTTGTTATCTTAATGCGATGGGTATAGAGAACTTATTTTTAATCATAAACCTTTGAAAGGAGTTTCAAGTCCCTATTAAGGAAATTTTATTTCAATTCAAAGAGAAGTATTCTATATTAAGATTTGGAACTTAAAATATATTTTTTTATTATTTAGATAATTTTATCATTGATTAACTTATTTTAGTTTAAATAAACTTTTATGTGATGACTCAATCAGGAAGTTAGAGAGAGACAGAGAGATAGAGAGAGTCATCCGATTGAGGAAATTGTTCTTGGTAATGTCACGCAACAATGAAGAGGCTACCAAATGGCTGATCAATTCAGAAATGTGACTGATCTTCATACCATTCCATCTGATAATAACACCGAAGTGATATATTTTCCAGCGAAATAATCGTTTATATAAAGACCAGTACATTGACTCAAAATGTTAATCCCACGATATCAACGATATATATAAACGAAAATTATTGATCACTGCCTGATTGTGGCATATTTTATCCATTATTTTTGCCTCAAAAATGTGTTGCGCTGGCCTTTATGTATTTAGAAAACACAAAATACATTCTGTTATAACGTACAAAAATTTATCTAATTTTATATAAAATAGAAAATTCAAATTTTTTCTTCTTCTACCGGCCAACCCAAATTTTCAAATAGTTTGGTGATTCATGCATGCATTGATTGTATGCTCGTATGTTTGTTTAACTGCTTTAGATTACGTGTCCACACCACCGTAATGACGACGATGATGCTGATGGTTGGTTAGATTAGTCCGAGATATGTATTTGCACTTACTCGTGCTTGCATGCAGCACACACACGCACGCACACACACATGCACACATACAAGTATAAGTTTGTGTGTTTAACTACAAATTCCTTGTTTTTTTTCAAATTATTTGCATACAGATGTAACTCAAAAATTCATCTCATACATTATATTCTATCCAAACATTTCTTAATGTACGACAGGCGTGTGACAAGTTTAGGAATTCCTCATCAAAAGATCTTTTGAGAACAAGAATTTGTAACATCAGTTGTATTTATTGGAAAAAAAGTTTGGATTTAAATATCCTCTCAGTTTAATAACTCAGGTAACACAGCAAAGCAGAACAGCTGTTTTCAAAAACCACTACACTAATGATTTTTATTGAAACACAAGTAACTAAAAGCTTGTTTTCTTCCAACAAACGAATGGAAAATATAAATAAAAAGAAGAAAATAACTTCATTATACTTGCAAAACGAGCCTCGTTCTTGGCTATTTATTTGCATTTTTGCAAAAGGCTTATGTTACATATATAAAAGTGAATACATGTGTAAACACAACTGCACATTCATACGAATTCATCAGTTTGACTAAATTTTAGCCTAGAATTTATAACTGATTTTGACGATTTAGTTTTCAGCTTTCAAACAACAACGACGACAACAACAACGAAAAAGAAATGCATGTGTGTATTTACACACATACGAGCACACACGTGTTGTGTTGTATGCATGTGTAGAAACTGAGGCAGAATGCAAAATGACGTTAGTTTGTCAACTCATACATATTAAATGCGGCAAACGTTTGGTTTGTTGTCCAAGGCTATTTCGGCAACTACTGAAAACATATACACACGTGTGTGTGTGTGTGTATATATGTATGCATTCATGTTTATATATGTATATTGTAATAGGTTTACTTATATCCCTTTTAGAATGGATGCATGTTGGTGTGTGTGTGTGTGTGTGTGTTTTGTTTGACTATATTTTATACATGCCACACAGCTAGAGAAATAAAAAAGGATGGAGAAAAATACAAGTTTTAAAATGTAAATTCTAATACATTCATCATCTATCCATCCATATTTGTACTTAGTTGCTACTCATATGCCATGTGTACCCAGTGTAGGCAATGCTGAATTTTAAAAAGGTATTATTGCGCTGCATAGAGGTGTGGTCGCACTTCGTTTACTCTATATCACTAAGACAAAACTTTTCTTTTTTACATTTAAATGCAATTATAAAAACATGCAAAACTAACGACGTATTGATTAGATATGTTGCTTTTTTTAGAAATCTAAATTAATTTGCAAATTGTGAAACTTATGGAAATAGTTTCAGCGAGATTCAATACTGATGAGACAAACGCTTTAGATTTCAGTGTTGATTTCAATATATATTCTTTATTGCCATGAACTTCCAGTCTTATCTTTCGGAAACAATGACTATTTTATCGTTTTTTCAGTTTTTAAAACTTTAATTGCAATTGCAGAAAAGTCGAAGTACTTGTAACTACAAAATTATCGTAACCCAGTACTTGGAACTTTTCTAGATTACCATAAAAGAATCGAGAACACTAACTAATCAGATATGTAATTTCAGAGTTTTAAAAACATTATCACTCATCTCGAGTTGTTTTGTTTACAATGTCACAGGATGTTGACCTGGTCAAGAGCAGATTATTTTTTGTGAAGTTGTTTAAAAGTTATTAGAAAATCTGCTTTAAAATAAACTTTTTTATTTATTATTTAATTATAATAATAATAATAATATTCTTGTTTTATCGTTCGGCTATAGGTCAGGTTTTTAAAAATCAATAAACACTAAATATTTTTGATTATTTAATCTTTATTTAATGTTATTTTTCCCAATATTTAATTTAATTAAAGATTAAATAATCAAAAATATTTAGTGTTTATTGATTAAAAACCTAACCTATAGCCGAACGATAAAACAAGAATACTATTATAATACAACAGGTCAACGATTAAACTAAATATATATACATAATAATAATAATTATTATTATTATGATTATTATTATTTTATTTATTTAATTTAACGGATTCGAATTCATTCAAGTTCAAAGGATTGTTAAAACACTTGTTAGAACACAAGCAGTTTGATTTAATTCAGTTTAGCCGTTCAAAAGTTAGCAGAAGGTGATATATTTACATACGCGCACACATATATAAATACGTACACAGTCAAAAACTCTTAAATTGAGTCAGGAACAATTTCTAAATACTCAAAGCGTCGAGATCTGATGAGGTCGCGCAAAAAGAGGTACAACCAACAACTTCTCGATTTGTTTTAAATTTTCCTAGCTTGAACTTTAAAATTTTTTAGCAAATTGCTCGCTTTAATTTTGATAATTTTGAATTTCTAAATCGAGGGATTACAAGTGGATCCTGTTAGGAAACATATGAACCTCTCAAAATTAAGTTTTGTTCAAAACTTTTTTAAAGAGTTTTTTCTCCATTAATTGTGGCTATTAAATATTTTTGCTTATTGTAAGTATATTCATTTGAATTTGAAGAAAACAATACAAAACCAAAAACTCTTACGGATGAGTTACTACGATATGCAGTTATAAAAATTAACTTCAACTTCAATAAATAAATATTTGTAATCATAAATTCTTGCGAGTATTTGGAATATAAATGATACAAATGAAAATTTTTGATTATAATCATTTTGTTGTATTAATTTTCATTATTTCAAAATACAAATCCCCTTATCGAAATCATTTTATTCACACGCAATTACACAACTGGAGGTATTGCTTTCTCCTTTGAGCTTAATTTCCTACTCAAACGTTACCAACATTTTGAAATATTTATTATAACTGCTTTTGCACAGCTGGCGAAGCAGCACGGAAAAACAGAATTTTTAAATTATGGCAAATATTACCAGTCATGCCGCTATGTTCCAACTAAGACAACTAATTAAGACAGCATCCAAAGCAGATGCATAGAACAGCTTGAGGACAGCTTTTTAAAATAAATATCAAAATCAAATTATGCAGTTACGTTTGTAGTTTCAGTATTTAATTTTATCTCTAAATAACATGCAAATGCAGGATGCTGTTCTCAATAAAGAAGCACCCAGAAAGGAAAGTTTTATTTAAAAACTGTGTATTAAAGCGTTGCGTGTTATTTTAGAGTACAAGTTGATTTGAAGGTATAATTTTATTTGTGGAGAGATTTTACCCAAAATATTATTCATAATATTGGTTCCTTCAGGTTCTAAAACATAATGGGGAGTCAAGGTTAAGTTACATCTTATAGTCAGATTTTTTGCTTGATTTAATCTAGTATTTCTTTCTTTCAGTGTTTGTTAAATTAAATAATTAAGTGGTAGACAATTGAGTAGCGCATTAGGATTATTGAAAAATTTTACAAAAAAAATGGCGTGCAAATAAAAATGCATTTTTTTGCCAGAATAAAGGGACAACTGTGTCCACAATCGAGACAGTTATCCGCAGATTTCAGTAGACCAGACCTGTAGGAATTCTGAAAGTTTCAGTACATTCTCGCAGGGTTCAATTTCGCGGTGCCATTACGGGCTGCACAAAAATGAGGTCATGCAAACAATTTCCTGGCATGTTTTATGCAATACCGACCTGGGTCTGGAGGATATGCTTATTAATGACGTGGAATTTCAATTATGTCTTGCAAAGGTAAAAGTAATCTAAACCTGGGCAAAAATTGTGCCGGTTTTATATATTTCATAGATCCTTCTGCCATAAAAAGTATATTCAAATAGTTCTGTGAACAATTTTTGTATTTTTTTCAATTAACATCCTGCATTATGTTTGGACACCCCGCTGGTACAAACTTTGTCAAGGTATTTGAAAGATTTATATTGCAAGTTATTTAAACTAATTAAAATTGATATTTATAAATCATACAGAACTATATTATATTCAATATAATTATAATTAATATGCTGGTGCTCGAAAGACATGGCAAAAAATTTAAGAATTGATGGAGGATTCAATATCAACAACACGCTACAAAACAGAAGGGCAAAATTTTGTTTCAAAACTGTTGAGATGATACATAACTCCCATCATATTTATTCCATATAAATTTTATTTCATACAATATGTATTCTAATATTTTTCTACTTATTTCGGTCTTAATTTTCGAAAAGAGTTGGCAAAAATTTATCTTTTATCTCTAATTGTAACTTAAGCAATTAATTACTTTAATTTCTAAGCCAAAATCTGGCCATCGCACCGTAGTTAGACACAAATTAATTTATATAAAGTTGTGTACAAATTTTATCAGCAAACAATGCAATAAATTGTTTGACAATAATTGATTAATGTGCTGATGATAATGATACTGTGCACAATACAATCTATTAGTTGCTATTGTTGTTGCTGCTGTTAATGTTGTTATTTTATACACTTGATAAATTTTCCAAAGATACAACAACGAGCGAGCATTCAATTACTAATACACACGCACACATATAAGCAATATATTGTTAATGTATGCATATATTAATAAATACCCTGTAAACATTTGCTGATGTAGTTGTTTAAAAAAATATTGTCTAGTGTAAGCGCTGCTTTGTAATGAGTTAGAAAATAGGAGATCGGTGTTAAGAGTATCCTTCCTACAATTGTGTAATACTCAGCAAGAAAGAAGGTCCAGTTACTGGAACGATTATGCCGAGAATACATTTGAAAAGAACATTGAAGTTCTATCCTAGAATTTTCTTTATTAAAAAAATCATTTTCTTACGGCGGTTAACGACGAATGTTATGAGACCACACTTTGCTTCAGTTGCTAAATCTTTTAGTAAATGAATCTACTTTTAATCTTAATAGTTTCGATCTTATAACTTTTAAGTTATTAACTCATAATACTATTTTATAAAAATCTGCTATTGAGGGTTAATACATTATTTCAATATTATTTTTACGCTGACATGGTTCTAATTTATGCTGTGCCTCGTTTCTGTAACTGAAGTGACAACTTCTCGCATCGAAGAAATTGTCGTCACTCTGTGAAACACAGAATGAGTCGGAATATATATGCTTAATGCTTTTATAATTTTGTTAGGTTTTCATATTAATCAACATATTATTCTATGGATAACCCTACAATAAGGAGCATGACAACCATAATTATTTAGTTTTTCGATGCGAGAAATTCTCACTTCAGTAACAGAAACGGGGTACAGGTTTCAATGTTAAACCCTGATTTTAACATACAATATATATATTTGTTTAAATTATGTCAATTTTTTAATTGGACTTTATGAATTGTTTTTGTCTGTGTGAACTATTTGACGCAGTTAGAAGAACACATAGAAAACTCCACTATTGTTTCCTTCAAAACTTCCATGATTTCCTATGATATCAAGAGTCTTGGAAGTATTTATTTATTCATTAATCTTATATTAAATTTTAATGTAAAATAGTTTTTATACAAACAAAAATAGCTGCAGTACAGTTTGTGCATTAAGTATAATAAATAATATGTAGACTGTTGTTCCAGGCAAATTTTTATATCCAATCGTACAAAAATATTTTTAAACATTCAAGTGTTTTATTACTTTAAGCAGATTTCTTAAATTCGAAATATTGTTTTATGTTAAAATACTTAAGTTGATTTCTTTTCTACAAAAGAGCGCAACATTTTTCACACTTTTTAGTAGATAATGGCCACCCTCTGTCATTTGAAAATAACGAATTTATTCGAAATTTATTCAACATTCCTTACGAAAAACTATTTCTATTTTAAAACTACTCCAAACTGTTACTTTTTAGAAAATAATTGGAAAAAGGTAAAATTTTTTCGAGAAAAGAAACCGCCAATAAATTTTTTTTTTATAATTCTCCAATAAATTATATAATAAATCAATATCCTGCTACTTGCAGGGTAATTTTGTGAAAAAATGTTTAAGTGTGTGTATGTAAGAACAATATTGTTGATTGTGTGTACGTAAGGCTAAGTGATTGTTGTCCTGACTTAGTATGTGTCTTGTGCTGGCAGAAGGAAAAAAATCTTATACATAATTGAAGAACTTTTGCAACAACAAACAAAGATATTCAACCTACCAAAAGTGTCTGATATAATGAAAGTATATTAATAGACAATTTCTCTAAATGGCAATAAACGCTCACGCATACATGAAACAGCAAAGGAGGTGGTTATGCCAAGAGGTGTCTTATTTAAGCCATATTCTGGATAATGCACATCAATTGTGGCGAGAGATGTTTGCCAGCATGTATAGAAATTAGAAAGCAGGTAGTGTATAAAATTCAATTAAATTTAATTGAAACACATAAGGAAGAAATTAATGTTTAACAAGTTTTTGTTCAAAGCAAAAGTTGAAAGTTAATTTTTATGGAAACGATATCAACTGCAGACGTTGTATTTATAAGAACATTTTTTGTTTATAAAGTAATTATTTTTTATATATCACGCAGCTGTTATTCATAATGGGCTGAGGGCAAGCAATTTTAAGACAAGCAACGAAAAATATTGTTTTAAAAAATGTGTATCCGACGGAGGTGGGTTTGTCACTGTGAACTTTTAGATCCGGATGATGTCAGAATGGCTTCTCCAAAGTCTTTATGGGCAGTAATTATGTAACACTTTAACGGCCTGTAGATGAGATCGGATCAGAGTTCTGTTGCATCCATCCTTTAATCGCAAGCTTTGTTCCCTGTGGATTTTTACTCATGTATAAATTTTGAATTGACACTGCAGAACAGCAAAAGTATTATCGATATGAACTGGTTTGATTAATTTCAATCGCTTACATCCACTTTTCAAGATAAAATAAAAGCACACTTGTGCACTGACTTGCAAGAGAACAAAAAAAAATTTAAGTGTAATTTTGTTTTTAATACAAGAAACAATAAAAAAAATTAAACAACATCAAGAAATAAAAAATAAAATGATTGATCTGCGCAACGTACATCAGTACTCAATCAGTTTATTCCGGGCCATGGCGAAAAACTCAAACTTCCAAATAAATATTATCATGTGCAAGGAAAAAATGCCAAAACATCAAAAGCGAACGACAAACAAAAAAATGGATGGACACTCTTGTGATTAACAAGTGGAGATAATGAAAATGAAAAAGAAAAGAGAGGAAAATAATTTTTGTTCATGGAATATTCATTCCGAAAAGGGAAAAAAAGTTCATCATTTCTTTTTTCTTTCGGCTAACAATTTTCAGCAGGATTTTTTCTACTTAAATTTTTCTCTCATTCCGACACGCATCAATTGTGTGGTTATACGATGAAACCTGGTTTTTATTTCCTGCTTTATTCACGTCTATAAATGGTCTCTTCTTTGTTTTTTTTTTCTTTTTTGTGGGGCAATTGATGTTTATCATAATTACGCTTTTGAGAATTGTATCAATGGCTCATTGAAAATAACGAGACATTAAGCAATTAAATGTGATTGACAGAGTGACAAGGATACTTAGGCTTATTTTTTGTGTGCTTTTATTAACTTTTACATCCTACACGTCTATCGCTTTTATCACACAAAAAAACCAAATGCATATCATTTCAATATTACGTGGTCTATTGACTTTTAATGTGTCTACAATTAAACTTTGATTTTCCATCATTAAGATTATGTGATGTTTTTTTTATTGTTGCTACTTAGGGCGAACATTTAGAAGTGTGTTAGTAACACATAGAGAAGTTTTGGCGTGAAGAACGAAGACTGCTGGCAGGAACAGCTGAAAAACATTAACTTTTTCATTCAAGTAATAAATTTAAGTTACATAAATTCTATGATATGAGTACCAAAAACATTTCCAATTGTCATTCATATAACGAAACCTCTCTAAGATTCAACTTAATATAAAATGAATAAACGTTTTAATATAAACAGAATATATTGTAAATTGTTCTCTAAACACATGGACTCCAGCAGGCTATCGACTATAGCATGACAAAATTAATGCATACATTGACAACAGCCAGACAACACTGTTGAAGGTTCTTCAATTTTAATTATGTGCTGTTTCTTTTTTCCCAAAATTTTAATAAAAGATTGAAAGTGCTAGCTCCCATGCGCATTTCACTGGGGCTATTGCAGATCATCAGGGAACCTTTACCCAACATTTCTTAGAATTACTTAGGATTTTTATTTCAAACTTCCACTTTAATAAATGAGAAGCTTAAAAATAAACATCAAAGTCACCACAAGAACTCACTGATCACGTTTCCTTTTTTATTTTCTTACGTTTTATTCTATAACCGGTAGAAGGTTGTTGTCCGTGCTGCTTGTGTCGTGTAGTCGAATTACACTAAATTCTTTTTTCTTTCTTTTTGTTGGCTATAAAACAAAACCTGCGCCGACAATATATAGTAATATATGAATCGAATTTGTACTTTCAAATATTTTTTTAAGTATAAGAAAAAATTTTTTAATTTAAATACCCTGACACTCACACATACGCATTTGAATTAAGATCCATTGAATAAATAAATATATTTATTTTTATTTCATTTAATAATATGTAAGCCATGTGTCCCTAAGGCTTATAAATATATCGACATACTTCATCATGTTATACATCAAATGGGAACTCATTGTCTTTTCCCTTAACCCTTCTGCATCCCTTGAATATGTACCCTTTCTATGATCTTTTGAAACTATTCATATTTTGAAATGTGGAAGAAGAAACAAAAAACTAAATTTTATTCTTTTTTTAAAAGCAAAATTTTCGTCCCTAGAATGGATAAGTTAGAATTAAATGCTTATATCTTATAATAAAATCGAAAAACTTTGCGTCTAAAAAAGCTGGGTCAAATTGACCCAAGGAGTGCAGGAGGGTTAAAATATATAAGGCTCATCTCTTTATGGATATATCAAAGTAATATATATATATACAAAAAAAAACTAAGCATATCATTATTTTTCCGCTAAGTTGACATAAGCATGCACAAGCAAAACTGGGCATGGTTGACAAGAAAATTGATAGCAATAAGTAGTTGAATACAAATTACTCACATTTAAACATTTAAGAAAAAACGTTAATAGAGTAAAAACGTTCAAGAGTATTTAAGAAAATTTAAACCAAAAAAGTTTGACCTAAAAAATATTGAACAAAAAATTTTGGAAAATATTACATCAAGAAACGTGATAGAATGGCAACACAGGACAGGGACTTAACAAAAATGTGTTACCATTGGTTTGATACTATTCTCGCACGAATTTTCATAATAAAACTGGTAGATAGATATATAAACTGTTATCCCATTCAACTGCAACATCAAGCAAGTGGTAATAATTAAGAATACACAGAGAGTTCTGATGATGCAGCTGTAGCGGCATTCAAAAACAGCTTTTCTGCTCTGCTGTATAAATTGAAAACATAAAACTGATGTTGATTTTACCTTATGGACTATTCTCTATGTCTTCCTCAATTAAAAACATTTTTTGAAGAGTTACCCTATGAAATTAAATATTTAATATATTCGCCTTTTTCAAAATTTTTAGGATATTTGAAAGGATATCTTTTTTAATCCGATAGCTGTCCAGCGGCATTCGAAGTCATGTTGTCATGTAGCCTGCTATCGTGTAAGCGTTTACAGAACTATGTAGGTTTCAACTTGTGGAATATTAGAAAATTATATATTGACCTCTGCTTAAAGAAAATTAAAAAGCAAATCAACTCATTGAAATATAATGAAAATAATGAACAAGTTGTTTTGAAAATAGTTTTTAAATTTCTAAAACTATTCTTTTTTTAAATATTAATCGGACATACATCCATTTTCGAAAGTTTCAATCCTCGTTGTTTGTAACACCGAGTGGTATTCATAATTACAAAAGCAATGAAGTGTTGCTTTGCTTAGTTTAATGTTGCTTTGCTTAGTTTTGACATGTTTTGGAGCGAAACCAATTTTACTGACATGCTTTTGAAATGATATGGCTACTGAGTATGAATTCATTATTATATCATAAGGAGATCAAATATAGATCAGCCAAATCAAAATAATTACATTGATTTTCCATCTAAAAAATTAAATATATCAAGCGATTGTCTGCGCTTTAACTTTAAGTAATTTATTACGGAACAGGCATTTAACTGCTCAAGTGAATCCGCTCATCGAAATTCCATATAACGCAGCAAAGTATTATAAAATAATTCACTCATATTAAACTGCAGAAGAAAAATTTATTAGCACTATGGCATCAACATCAAATTTGCAACACTTGAATGCTGTCAAATTGTTGAGATGATTCCTATTTTTTTCATTTTTTTTTCTGCCATTTTATTTTTCTATTCTCTGTAAGACACTTTGAAAGTGTGTTTGAATAAAACATAATAAATACAATACGGAAAAGAAAAAATAAACGAAAATTTTGCAGTATTAAAAAAGAGAATTTCGCTTGCAGCATGTTATAAATGCACGTTTAGACTAAAGGAAACGGAAATAAAAAACTTGCCAAGCAAGCAAACTAAATCTAAACTTTAAAAATAGAAGAGAAAAAACAACAGAAATAAAAAACAAAATCCAAAAGAATGTTGCATACAATAGAGAAAACTACAGAAATATACGCAAACTAGCTTAATAACTTACACAACACTAACACCACCACTTCACAAATTGGTACATTTTATTGAACAACACACACACATACACATCAGACACATCATACATATCCTGTATGTTTAATATATTGTTTATGGGCATGTATGCATGCATGTGTGTATCTGCATTCAGATGATGTGCTATGAGAAGAATAAGCAACATGCATGACATTGGCAGCAAATATGCTGTAGCAGCATAAAAATATTGCAAACACATTGACTGCTGACAAATAGTATCGCTTGTCAATTCATCACAAAAACAACAAAATATATATGCACGCACACACACAACCATCAGCAATACGTTCATAACTGGGAATATTTATGCATGTATATGTTTATGCGTCGCTTCAACGTTCGTTGCTGTTGTGTATGCTTTTGTATCCTGTCTCAGGATGTATGCAAGTCTATATGTTTAGGTATATATATTTATATATATACAACGGAGAGTTGTGCGCAAAGTTATAGAGTATTTGAGATTATTATGACGATTATTAATATTTAGGAGCAGCTGCTAAAAGATAGAGATGCTATTAATTTCTCAGGCAATATAATTCATTACCAAATGAACCGTATCCTTTAATTATTTCACTGCTTTGTTCTACAAAATTAAAGATCCCAGAGAGAACAATCGAATTGGGCAAGTCTTATCGAAAGCCAAAAAGCAGACGACTGTATTGAAACTAAATTTATAAAAAAGTCTTTTAAATAATAATTTGATGCTTGTGAGTATTTTACATGATGGTCCTTCAATCGGAATAATATTATTAAATAATAAACAAAAGACGAAGGGCTCCCTTAAGCTACGCAAATGTACGTTCAGACTTATGAAATATTTAAATAAAAAAGCGTAACCACCAAATACTAATAAGAAAAGCATTTAGATAAGTATTCAATGAGTTTAATAGTTCCCAATAATAATGGAAAGCGTTTTACTAAATCAACATGTATCTGAATCAAAATAGTTTTCACTAGTATTTAGTGGTTACGCTTTTTTAATCAAATATTTAATCGTTGTGAACGTATCTTACAAAACAGTTATCGGCAGAGTTTTAACTAAGAAACTCTTCGCGTTGCTGTCGTCGAAAACCTTTACTGTCATAAATTTTTACTGAGCTGCTCTCAGAATCTAAGCTGATCTCAAAAAATTCTCTCAGCTCCACATTTAGGAAGTATTTTTCAAAGAACTAATTTAAGGTCACATGAAACCGTTTAAAAGTGAGTTTTAGTTTGCCGTCATGAAAAACACTCTTTTAATGAGTTCAGTTTTCCGTCACAGTAAAACAATCCTAAAAAATCTTTTATTTCTCTCAAAAAAGTTTCTTTTTTTATACGGAGTTTTATTTTCCCGTATAAAATCTTACTCATTTTTGTTTTGTTTATTTTCTTTTTTTACAATCTAAAATTTTTATTTTCATGACGAATTATATAATTGTAATAAGTCTCAAATTATTAAAAAGAGTTTTATTTTCTGTTGAGAAATATAAACCTCCTTAAATAAGTAAATATTAAAACTCTTTAAGAGTTTTACTTAATGACAGCAAAATCAAACTCTTATATTAAAAGCTTCATTCGAAATGAAAAGTTGAGAAGTTACTTTTTTGAAATCAAATCACAGACGCAACTTTTATAAAAACATTTTTTCCCATATCACTGCATAATCGCTACGGTCCCTGAATTATTTTATTTTTATTGAGTTGGCACCAAATTCAGTCAAAAGGTTTTAGTTGAAAAAAATGTCTTACTTAATGGCGGCAAAATAAAGCTCTTATTCCAAAAGTTTCACTCGATCTATTATTTTCACGTTGAGAAATAACTTTTTTGAAATCAAATCCCATTTTTTATAAAAATATTTTCTTACCATATCACTTTTAACCGCTACGGTCCATGAATCATTTTATTAGCAACAACTCTTCGTAGGCTTCTGAACATTTTAATTGTCAGCAAACTCAGTCAAAAGTTTCAACAAAATATTCTGTCAAAATAACTATTTTCTAATCAAACAGCCCTCCCATAGCAGTTTGAATATATTGTGTAAGTCTCTCTTTGAACCTGCTTAGAAACACACGTATACACACTTCAAATGAAAATCATTGTATATGTGTTAGTAACTAACATGAACATCCGCTAAACAATATGCTATTTCCGCATAATATAAGTTAAAGAGTAGACTGAAGTAGAGAACAGGAAAATATGATGTAAGTGAGTGTATGTTTGCGTGTGTATGTTTGAGTGAGAGTGTGCGTGTGTGTAATTGGATGTTACTGTGGCAACTTCATCAAACTTATGCACTTGTATCAATCTATTGAACACAACAGTGCACACATATTCACCAATAATGTTGTTGTTGTTATTGTTGTTGTACATGTTCTTTTTTCTTCTCCTCCTCCTTTTATTTCTTGTAATTTTTTACAATTTTCTTGCATTTCATTTCTTTATTATCTTTCTGTTCGATATACAAATAGTTTGCCAATTGTTTACAAATTGTTTTGATAGTTTTATAGATACGTTTCCACTGAACGTATAGATCAAATGTCAGAGCAAAAATATTACGCTTATTCAGCACAGGCACACACTTACATACACACACTCGCTCTGATGGATGTTTGTATGGGTAAGTATAACAGTATATCAAATTTAGAGTTGCAACATTTCAACTACGAGAAAAGCTTTTTATTTATGACTTCAAATGAAATACTGACAATATGTCATCAGTAAAAATAGTACAAAAACACCATTTTATTGTTTTTATTTATTAAAGAACTGAAGTATTTTTGTTAATGAAACTTGAAAATAACAGCAACACATTCTAAAAGTGGCTTAAAAACAATGCACTTGCATCTACATTGAGCGATTTTTAGTGTTTTTTAGCTAACCAAAACTGTTAGAAAAATGAAGAATTATGCTGGGCCAAAATCAAACAATAAATTTTACTAATTCACATTGTTGTTACTCAACAAGTATATTAACATGTTCAGATACAGATATATTAACCTCCGAATAAGAAACAAGAAGTCTAAACAAACAATTTCAGTCTATTACTTAAGCACAAGTAAGAAAATCATGAATAAATTTCCTTCTCAGTTGAGACCTCTCAACTGTCAAAGGTTTATTAACAAAAACAACAAAAAAAGAACACGTTAAAACTTTTTCTTAATGCTTCTAAATATTCATATGAAAGTTGTATAAGGAACACTTTTATGAAAAATATTATTCTCAGCAACATATTTTTCTTTTGCATTTTTCATAACGATACTACGGAGAGTTGTAACGATTTGATTGGCTTCAAAGTTAACAAAATGCCTGTCTTTGTTTATTCAAAATTTTTGTTATTTATCATATAAACAACATAATGGTGGCACCTTGATCGTTAAACAGGGAGCATTTAAGCAACTTTTATCAACCACATGGGGCTAAAAAGTATAAAATGTAGCCAATATTTGTTGGTAAGAAAAATAACAGACCGCAAAAGCATGAAGAGGGTAAAATTAAGAAATGAAATTTAAGTTCAACGATAAGAAGCGAAAGTTATTTTTTTCTTTGCTTTTGTTTTCTTAAAGAACTGAAAAAATTTAAGAAACTCAGCTAAAAATTATGTTTAATATTCCCATACTTTTATATATTCAGTCAAGCTGAAAGCAAAAAAAAAAGTTTTGAGAAAATAAGAAAAGAAAAATTCTAAAAAGGCTTGCCAGGAACAACTTTTCAGCAAAGTTTTGTTTGCATGTTCATCTTTTACTTGTATTTAGTCCTTGCGGTACCGGCGGGTCTTATTAGTAACATGAATTTGGTGAATTTATTATTATTCATATTCATATTTGAATTATTATATTAAATGCGTATATAAAAATGTGCAATCGAAACTTGAAAACCGCAGCTAAAGGGTTAACTAAATCATTATTTAAGAAAAAAATTAAAGCAGAGTATATTAAAAATAGTCTGAAACGAATTTTTGTGGCCCTACATTCAAATAGCTCATTTTATATTTTATATTTTAGAAACGTCTACTCCAAATATTTATAATATTTTATAAAATTCTATTGGTGAGAACTGCTGTTGAGAGCAGTTCGTTTTTAATTTAATAATATGAATGAACGTTCACTAGATATTCACACGAACGATTTGTGTTAATGTCTACAATGAAAGTTAATTTTTCGAGAGTATAAAATCGAGTTTGCTAAAAGCACAGGCAATTGATTATTAGCTGTGAGTTCAGGAAACGTTCTATCGACGCATGCCTATTTAATTAAATTTAAGTGGCCCTTAAATTCAAAGTACAACATTAAGGCAGCTACTGTTTAATACAACAACATTTAATTTAAAACATTTCCATAATCATTAACAAATGAACCAATGAAACGATGAAATGGTTCTTGTCTACTTAAGTCGGTAGGAGCTGAGCAAAATAACATGAATAAATTTATGCAGGCTAAATAAACTACCTAAAAAGTATAAAAAAAAAATTTTCGTTTTCATAAATTTTTTTTAATGGCAGCCAGCCTGCTTTCATTCATTGTCTCTGTACGCAACAGATTAAAACTGTGGGAGGAATTATTTCCATAATATTTTCTTCGTTTTCACTATGAAGATGAAATGGAAATATATCTTCATTTGATGTGAAAAAGCAACAACGTTTATTATTTTTATGTTTAATTTTTTTTTATTCTATTATTTTAGGCTTTTTTAGGTTCAAAGGAAAGCAAAAGGTAGTGCGAGGGAATGAAATTAAACAAAATGCTCGCTTTTGTTTTTGTTTGGGAAAAAATAACTTTAAGTCAATATTTGCAAGAAATTTACTCATCACTGATGATGATGATGATGATGGTGATGATGGCTGAAATAATAAGAAAATTAAAATGTTAATATTCATAAAACAAGAAAATACTGGCAAGAATAATAGTAAAAGAATCTAATAAAAAATGAAAAATTTTGTTGTATGAATTTTAATACAAAGAAAAAATTTTTTGAAGACACCACAGAAAAACATAAAAATTTTTTTTATTAACAACAATACGAACGGCCGAGCAGTGCCCTCAAATTAACTGCTTCCTATATGTCCTTTTATTAAAAAAAGGAATTCTCTAAGGAAAGCTTAAGAAGCTTTAAGTGACCGTTAAATATATAGTGCACTGTTCCCCAGATCGAAGAGAGGGGATAGTGTTGACAGGACAGATCAAGACGAATGAGAAGAAATCTGTAATTGATACCGTCCATCAGTTAAATGTGAAATTAGTTTACTTAACAACCGCTTATCTGAATCGAATTATACATCATTATTATATAGTTGTTGTGCTTATTTGGGCAAATATTTTATAAATAGAGACGTTACAAAACATGTATTTATAATTCGTTATATTTCAGAGATATAAAGCACAATATCCGCCAACTTTTATTTTACATTAAAATTAATTAAGATTAACAGAAAAAAAGTTTTAATAAAACTCCGCATACAGTTTAATCATCTTTGATTTCGCATATTAATAAAAAAGCTATCAACAGCGTTAATAAAAATCATTCTGTGCTACCAAAACGCTCGCGTGTAAAATAATGATAAGAAATTCACAAACAGAAAAGATCCAACACCACAGAAACAATGTCGAACAAACAAACAAACAAACAACAAGCGTCGTAACGTTTTGTTTGTAGCAAATAAATCAGCACTTATCACAGTCGTATTAACCGCAAAGACATGCCAGAAAATAAATGAAATTCAGATTAAAAAAAAAAAAAAAAGAAGAGAAACAAACTGCTGAACGCGTAAATAGCAGATAGTCTTATACAAACAATGCGTTTCCCCAAACCAGATAATAATAAAGAAATCTAGAGGAATTTATATACAAAAAAAAGAACAAAAAATTAAAAGCTGAAGTTGAAACTTTAGGCTATCAACCACTAGCGCCACGAATACCACAACAAGCCAGCATGACATGCTGTCGTTGGTCGTCCTGTCGTTTTATATGGATAAAAAAGCTTTAGCTTAAGCAAAGCACAACATAGAGCTGTCATTTAAGTGGTCCTTTTTTTTTTTTTTTTTGTCCAGACATTCTATATAAAATAACGAGGGTGGTAATTATTTGTGAAGTGAATTGAGAGTCTAATAAAATGACGAAAATTGTTCCCATTTAATGCCAACATATTTAACGTTCGAATAACGTGTCCTCAAATTAACGTTTCTTAAGGTACAGTCACACTTGCCAAACATTTGCCCAAGAGGCGTGACCACTAAACACTTAAATCTTTTTTTATTATTTTTATTTTGATACGAGTTTCTTCAGTAAAACATTTTCTTAGATAGCTAGCAGTCAATGGCATAGGATTGCACTCCGTTTAACTCAATTAACAATTGACTAAATGAAAATAGTTTTCATTACAATTTGGTGGTTGGGAATTTTTAATATTTTTTTTTTTTGGGGGGAAATTAGTTGCTAAAATGTGACCATTCCTTTAGCTATATGAATTAATCTTTGATTGTTATTGGCTGCAGTACGCTTGACTCCTAGGTAACGATGGCGAAAGTTCAGAGTTCGCTTCCGCATACCACTGCCTTGCGAAGATTACCAACAGCGACTGACAACATCACATGGCGGAGAGCTCACCAAAGAAACTATCTTCATCGGTACTGCAGCAACAATCGCTGTAAAATTGTATAGAGTAAAACTATTGAAACAACATCTCTTGAATGCTCTTCCCATACCATCCCCTCCTTTCCCGGTTTCGGCACAATACACTGGATGACAAGGATTCATACCACAGGTACCGGTCCAAATGAACAAATACATATTTAAAAGCTCTGAAGCTTTCAATTTCCTTAGCCAAACTAATTATTGTTTTCTTAGTTAAACCAACGCAAAAAAGGCAACTTGAATTGTATTTAACTTGCAAATCAACAGATTAAGTGGAAGATGTAGTTATTTTATTAAGATTTATTTCCTGAATAACGTTAGCTCTTTAGCATTGTCATTCCTTGTTTTTTTTTTTTTTTTTGCAGCACTTAAAAAAAAGAACTTTGCTGTAGCTACTTTTACTTCTTACTTTTTTGATAAATTTTTTGTTACGGTGTCGAAGAGGAGTCTTAATCGTTGTTGATAATGTTCAGCGACCAGTGCTCTGCCTTCGTCATTGAGACAAGCACACAATAATTTACAGAATCCTAAATTAATGTAGATCAGAAAAACTCAACAGCATATTCATAACTGTATGCGGAGTCCAATTCAGGATCTAAGGCATCGTAGTCTTGTGTTCACTACTTCCGTCAAAAGTTTTGATATTGTATCACTGCAGCATTTGTATTACCGAACTTCCGTACTGAAGAAATTAAAACAGAATACAACTTGTAAACAATGAAATACAATTCAATCTTAACGTAATTATTTAATAAATATCGTATTCTTTATCAACTACATTAATCATATAAATTAATAACCTTTTAAGGCATCACTGACTAAATTATTAATAAATTTATTCCTAAAAAGTTAATTACAAAATTAAAGTCGATAAAACGATATTGTAACATATAATTACTATCCACATTCGTATATGATAATGTTGTGCTCAAATTGTGTTTTAATCAAACAATAATTCCCAAAACTTGACACACTAAATATGATAATAGGAAAGGGACTCTTTATTCGATTACAATTATAATCGTAATTCTATTCCCTTATTAAGGGATCCTTAGATCATGACGTTAAATTGTGAGTAAAATAATCGTGTTGGATGTGGCCTGTCATTTCTTATAACTTTCCCACTATCCTCGTTAATAGAATCCTTGAAATTATAGTCTTATATATGTGTGTATATAGAAATATGTGTGTGTGTGTGTGCCAGCATATTTAATGCTGGTGCACAATAAAATATAACAATACAATATTTGCATTGAATTTGTTATTTTATATTTATTTTTATTTTACTTTTCCATCTCATGCGCTCTCCATCTTCTTCCTGCGCTTTTACACAAAAGCACAAAATACACACGGACATTGTTGTTGTTGTGTGCTCGGTCTGTTTTTGTTTATCATGCGCGATTAAATTCATTAAAGAAAAAGTAAACAGTGACACACAATACAAATAAATCTACAGACAAATTTTCATCCACTCATTATGCAGTACGTCTGTCGGTCTTTCCGAAAGCCCGTCTGTCCAATTGTCTATTTAGTCTTTTGTTTGCTTTCACTATCATAAAGTAAATTTTTACAACGCAACAGTGTATTTGAATAAAGAAATACAGAAATGAACAAGAGTTGTAGTGGGATGTGATTCAGTACGATTTGCTGCCACGGCTGGCGTTTGTGGGTGGTGAGAGATGTCAGCGATAAACACTATAACACAATCATTCAGATGCTGCAATTATTTAATTTGTTTCTTTTTATACTTTCACTACAAAAATATCTCTCCACTTCCATTGTTTAATTCCCACTTGATTTTCTTTCTTAACTATCAGTCTGTCTGTCTGACTGTTATTCTTTTACGGAATATTTACTACCAGCACTAATGCTGTCGTCTTTGGTTCCATTGTATTAACAGTAACACAGTTATGGTCATCACCACTAACTGCTCAAAAGGGAGGCTCATAATGTTATTATTAAAGTTGTTGTTATAATAGCCAGCCAGCCCTACTGTAAACGTCGCTGTGTTTTGCCTTTCATAATGAGAGAGATTGAGAGAGGGATAGTCTTTTATTCAATTTATATTTTTATACTTTCACATATTTTCCTTTTGCTGTGTGTACATTAAATTTTTTCTGCTCATTTTGTTAAATGTGTGTTTGAATGAAGGAGTATTAATAATATTTTGTATCTGTGGAATTCTCTTAAGCCTACTAATTGTACAGCTTTTTGTATTCATGGTCTGTATACATTTAACAGGACCATAATTCCGGCATGAAGATTAAATGAGATATTTTTAGCACGCATACACATGAGTAATTATTTGCTCGAGCACACACATACAAACGTAAGTGTATTTGTCAGTAGCGTCTTTGCCACCAATTATAATACTTCTGTTATATTTAAGTGGAAAATTGCATCTGCGGACTTTATACGAAGTGGCGTACGTTTGAGGAAGAGTAAGACTCTTTACTATAATTAAGAGATTTTTCTTGTTGGTCTGTCGCATATTATTGGAGGTTAAGATAATAGAAGGAAGAGAAGTCTATTAGAAGGAATATATCGGCTGTTAGTCACAAGTCTGGTGCTTAAAAGCGTTTTGCCAATTAATGCATGGAAATTCTTTTGGCATGCTTTAAGAATCGTTAGAGCAATTAAATATTCAATAAATCAGTTGTGGCCTAAACTGTGGGTTATAGTGCGGCGCCTTGTTGAAACTAAAGCTGCTGCGGATCGTAGTTGTTCCATTGATGAACAAAAAAGTTAAATTTCATGGCTTCATAGTGATCACCAGTACCAAAAGTACGGACCACTAAACATTAAAGAAAAATATTTAAGTTTTATGTTCCTGTGGGACAATACTTGTCCTAATTTGACCCCACTTATATGAGAAAATTTTTTAACTGAATAAACGTACATAAATTGTTTGAAATTTTATTACAAATTTAGAGCCTTAATTTGAGAATTAAAGATATATGTAATATTTTGACGTCCCTGAAAAGTATGAACGAGCAACAATAACAAAATAATAACAATTTTATTCTTAAATTATCACATTTTAGCACATGAATACACATTTAATATATTTATAATCATATAATTCTAGGCCTTCGTCCACATGCAAGAATACATATTTTTATAACCCAGCAAACAATCGCCTGCAATCTCATATTAAAGAGACCAAACTTACAATCAGTGCTGTAAAGTAAGTCTTTTTATAAAATAACTTTTTAGTCATTTCATATTAATTACACATGATCATTTTTTGCTTTCATATACAGGCAGGTTTGCGGTGTTAAACGAAAATTTAAGCTGAAGGGTTAAATGAAAATTTGAGTAGACTTATTTTGCCTCTTTTTAGGTCTTTAGATGTTTTATAATTATAGATATAAGAGAAATATCTTGATGCACGTGATTTTTCGTAGAGATATTAAACAAATCTTAGAAAATAAGACAGATATAATTCAAAATGGTATTAATCGCTTATCTTAAAATAAACAGTTTTTTAATGAAATCCTAGTGAAATTTAAAACACAGCAAATATGTCTAAAAAATAGTATTTGCATGAACATTTTCTTATTAAAACTCATAAATGAATTTTTAATTTAAATTTTCAATCAAAATCTTGGATATTATAAAACAAAATCTGGTGTTTGTTGGTTTGCTGTATTCCATGTTGTCAGTTAATTGCAGCGTGGAAGTTATTATGCCAATAAAGTAATTATTAAAATTTGTCCTTTCATTTGCTTTTAGGTCTTATAAGTCCTTTTGATATTTTTCTACTTAAGCCACACGCAATGTTTTGGCTTTCAAATGCTGATACTAATGCCGATGCTGCTGCTGCTGCTGTGTTTTATTCTTCGCGAGTAATGCCAGCCACTAGGCCAACCATTACAAAACCAAGAAAGCCAATACAAAAGAAAAACCATAACTTACAATAGAAAGCAACTTGACAAAAAACAGTTAAGGCTACACCAACAACGCCAAGTTGAACAACAATAAATACAACACTAAAAGCAAATAAAGCCTTAAAACTTGCCAGCTTCTGTTAACTGTGGACTGCGTGTTTCAGTTACGACTAGAGATGGGATTATAAGTAAGCTTTCACTCACGACCATTTACACTAAGAAGCAACAATTAAGTAGTTGTAAGACCTCATCTCCATGCCTATTTTCAACTCACGCTCAGATAAACTCACGTAAGTGTTGAGCATGTGAGTCGCTTTCAAAGTAGTTTGTGTTCGGAGCTGAATATATTCTGCAGATAAAATCAACTGAATGGGATACTTAAAATGAAAGCGAGTTTAAATTGAGTGAATACAGTGTAAAAAGTGGACCGACCATAAGACGCCACAAGATTCAAGACAGCCACAGATGGCTCTTTTGTACAAGGAATTCAGTGGACTTGTTATGTCACGTCGTGGCCGTCGGAGTCTGGGAATATTCTAGAGGAAAAGTGTACGTCAATGAATATGTATAATGAATAATAACTATTCCAGAGCTGAAGTGTGAGATATTTCGAGACATTAACCTCTATTAAGTAGGAATCATTAAAGTCTCAGGTCATGCCACCGATGTCGTGGCATGACCTGATATTCTTTCAGCATGTCGTGATGCCCACAACATCCAACGACCATTGCCCATCTCTAGTTTCTAAACAGCATTTCTTTATTTTCATTTCATCGTTATAAATCTGCAAGAAACAAAAGAAACAACCGAGTAAAACTTAAACACTGGCAGCTGCAGAGCGCCACTGGCAACTGCGGCAGAGACAAAATTATTTGATTCCAACATAACATTTTAGCACATTTTCTTCATAATACTTTTGATTGCGTTGCTAATGTTGGGATTATTTTGAAAACTTATTCTCGAAGTAATAAAAATAACAACATGTTCGAGTATTTTTGTGCGATAAAGGTTTTGTATTATTTTTGTTTTAGTTCCTGCGCTCTTCTTATTACTTTTGGTTTATAAATTGTTTATTATTATTTTTTGTTCACGGATTTATTTGGATCTTTAGTTTTTGCAAAATTTATTCTAGTCGGCTTCTTTTGTTGTTCTTGTCGATTTTATTTGTTTGGCTTGAAGGTACGTTGCCACTAACAATTTGGACTCAGTAGTGCTTGTAAATGTTCTGTTTGTTGTTGTTTGTTACTGTTGTTAGTTATTCTTAAGTTGTTTGCTAAAATCACCATATAATTGTTGTATTGCCATAACAACATCATCTTATTAATTAGCAAATTGTCAGTGTGGGTTAATTAGTACGTATCTGCAATGTTGCTCAGACTGCTTGGCTAATTAACAGTCAGGAATATAAGTATTCTAGCACGTAAAACTTTTTACATATTAATAACAATTATGGAAATAATAATAATAATAATAATAAAAATATTATTATAAAATTTTTAACTTATTAAAATTTAAATATTCAATAATTGGGAAACTATTAATTTTACTCTGCTTTAGATCTCTATGTTTTGGGGCCTAAATAATTCTTTGAGTCCCTATGCTTATATGTATGAGTATATGTGTGTGTATGTGTGAGTAGGTGATCAGCTTAGAATCTTTGAACCGCTGAACCGAATCAATCCAATTCGAAAGCGTTTTAAAGAGCATTCCCGAACTTAGAAATTTTGTGAATATAAACCGATTCAAAAGAGTAAAAATAAACTTAGAAAAAAAGTATTTTCAACGGTTTCCCTGATCGATCTCACTTTTGACATTTAAAGCACGTTGATCACAGTAAAGCGGGTCAAAATCGGTTGATATTTTCGTAGAGATATCGAGAGCGAAATTTTTTTGAAAAGCCGTTTTTTTAAGCTTCTTTCCATAAAAAACTTCATCGTTAGAGAACAGTAAAATTAAATTTTCATCTCTTTCTGTTTTATTCCCTTCGATAGCTTTTATTAAACTACAACCGAAGCCGTAGAAAAACATTTATCCAAGACTGTATTCAACTACCACATAAACAGTTAATTCTATGCACACTTAGTTCTTCATTATGATTAACTCTGTATTAAATATACATTAAGTTGTTACTATAAAAAATAATTTATTAATATCTTTAGATTCAGTTGCACGTTCGCAGGGTTTGATAGTCATTAAAGCAGATGGAGAAGCATTCATTTCGTATTCATTAAGAAACTAATTAACCAGCTTATAAACAAAAATTTACATTTCAAATTCAAAAATGCAAAAAGGTAAACATATTTAAGCTCATTCGCCCCTCCAACGTTCACAATAGATGACTGCATAAAGAGACTTTGGAAAAGGAATTTAAATAAAATAATCGCTAATATGATAAATAAGGAGGGTATTAAGGCAAGAGTTTATCAGTTGCTCGAACAGCACATAATAACAAGGACCAAAATATTATTACGTTTCATTTTAATTGCTTTTTGCAGTCTGGTAGTCTCTATTTGATTTTAAAGTTTTTATTTCTAAAGGATATACAAAGCTTACGTTGTAGTATTAAACGCGCAGTTGGAATTAAGGCGCACTGAAGAGCAAATTGTTTCGCAACACTTATTTCAAAGTAAAAATTAGTGTCGTTTTAAAAATTTTTTAAATTTGAAGTCACTATAACAATTTTCCTCCAGGATGCTTTCATAGAAAAAGAAATTTTTTATCCATATAATCATATAACATAAATTTAAATAGGTAATTTTGGAGATAATCTTGCCAAATTTTTACACAATTTTAATATATTTAAGAATAAAGTATTTCGAATATATTTTATTATGATTAAACTAACGAAACAGATAAATAAAGTCACGGATTTGAGTCTGAAGATTAATTCGTATTTCATCGAAAAATCAAAGATATTATCCTGTTTTATTTTTAATTATTATCAAGAGCTTTAAAGTTTAAAATATTTTTAAAAATCATCATGTTAGCAAAATATTCCCGAGCGATATGGCTACGCAACCTCATCCTCATCAAATGGACCAGTGCTGATTTCGAACCTGCTACACCACCTTATCCTGCATCACCATTCTTTGCTCTCAGCTCTTTTTCACTGTTTAGAAAACTGTAGCCAGTAGAATTATCAAAACAATTTAGCCCATATATTTTTCAAAGAAATAGTCTAACTAGTGAAAATTCCTAGTCAACAATTTAATTGTTTTAAAGAAAGTGAAATTATTTATATACGAATAGTTTCCCCAGCAAAAAGCGGGAGAAATTGAAATATTGAAATTTATAGTTTAATTTATTCACAAATTTTGTTTGACTTATATTCGTATTTCGAGAACGTATTTATTTCCCTGACGGAATTTCCTTTTTAAAATAGAACCAACTGATGCTTAAAGGTCCTGAAAATTTTTAGAATTAGTTTTTTCCCTATTTAATATATATTTTTTTCCAACACCTCTTTTATAAGAACTTGGAAGTTTTAAACTCTTTACGTTTATTTGTGTGCTGATTCTTTTTTTTCAAAATCTTACTAAAAAATTTAAAGTGATCAATAGAGGCGTTCACTGGGGCTAATGTAGATCATCAGGGAACCTTTACCCAACATTTCTTAGAATAATTAAAGATCTTTATTTCAAACTTCCACTTTAATAAGTGAGAAGCTTAAAACAAGTATCAAAGTCATAACAAGAACTCTCTGATCACTGATCACTTTTCCTTTTTTATTTTCTTACGTTTCGTTCTACAACTGATTGGTTTTTTCCCGACTCAAATTGTAGTTGTAAGAAAAATAGAGAACAACAACAACTAATAATTGTTTTAATATAAAAACAATTTATTTAGAGTGTTGACAGCATAAGTTGTTTTATTTTGCACAGGCACTTGCGTTTTTAAATTGGTACATGTTTTGGAACTTTTTGTTTGAGTGTTACAAGTTTATGGGTCTGAAAGCTTCTAAAACTTAATAGAACAGGATGAACTGATGAGGTGGCATTCTCAGCAACTCGAAGCAGCCATATAAATTAGTTCAATACGTCAAAAAATTTATTAAAAATATGGATATCATATTGAATTTTTATAGTTTCGTTCGGTGTAATTATAAATCTATAAGATTTACAGAGTGTCACATCAGCACTTGGACATCCATAAGTTTTTAATTCATGTTGCAACAACTCCAATAAAATTAACAAGAAAAGCGTATGAAGCGCAATAATGATGCAAAATATAAAATACATAAATTACTGAAATCGGCAGCAGGGACTTGTGATACAAAATCTGCAACTTAAATTATGCAGGACATAAACTAAAAATTAAACAAACAAAAAATATGTGTGTGATTATAAATTATTTAAAGTTTCTGAAAGCGATTTCAGTACAAAAGGCATCAATGACGAGCAGGAGATGATACTGTTGTTGATGTTGCTGTTGATGTTGCTGTTGATGTTGTTGTTGATGTTTGTTTGTTGCTGTTTCAATAGCCCATGAGGTGGTAATAAATATTTTAAAATGGAAAGAAGCGAAAAGAAAAAACTAAAGAGTTGGCAGGAATTAATGTAAAAGCCGCAAATACCCCGAATAACACATCTGCATTTGTAAGTAAAACTGCACACGGGCTACTTTATTCAGGCCCGTATATGTCTCTGCGTATGTTTTATTTTATTTAATTCTTTTTTTTTTCCCTTTTATTGCTGAGCGCATTATACACAAAACCAATCCCAATGCGAAATCTGTTGTACATATAAACTTATTTAATGACTCCCAAAGATTGAGATACATATTAACGGCAACAAATACATATAGAAACAAAATATGTACGCGTATCTGTTCAATGGAAATCTGTAAAAAGCATTACCAGCCTTAAGGCTTAACTATAATGAAATGTAAATTCTATAGAATAAAATCCATATGATCGGATGTGCAACTTAATTCCAATGCATACTTTAACCAGGTCTTGCACACATTTCTCACACATGCCCGCAACAGACTTAACACTGCAAGCCCATGCATGACGATGAAATACTCGTGCACAAAAACGGAAAAACATGTTTCAGTTTAATTTTCATTTAGGGCTTTTCTTTTTATTAATTAAGTTTTTTAAAGGACGATATAAGCATAATTATTTTTTTTCTTCTCGTTTTCAAGAAACTCTTTTAGGCATGAAATGCTAAATATTAAATAAGTCAAGCCTAAAGCAAATATATTTCACATGCATAATTAACGAAAGCAAGTTTAAGTTTTGACGTTAAAGGCATCTCGATTTCAAAAGATTTGTCAAAAGTTAATTACGAATTAAGCACAATTTAATGCAGGATAATCGGGAATGCAATTGAATTTCACGATTTTCAAAAGAAGATCCTTAAGAGTGAGAAATTTCGATTGACTTTATATTCCTTTTTTGGTTTAATAGAATCGTTTAAAGTTGGTTAAAATGAGAATAAAAAATATATGTCTGTCAGTAAGAGACGTGATCAGGAAAAGCCAAAATTCGTCAAAGTGTTTTAAAATTTCAAAACAAAAACTCAAGAGAGACGGCTGACACTGTTAAACGTTAATGATGAAACAGAACAGGGGCTGAACGATATTTTTTTAACATAAAACTTTGCCAAATAATATGCAATATATAGAATAGAGAATAATAGAATATATTTTACATTTTTTTCATTTATTTCTTCTTACGCTTTCAGTTTTCGGTACTCATTATCAGAAAAATGTTACCATAAATTAGTGAAATTTCATACATGTTGTAAATGGAGCCATAACAACAGCAGAGAATTTAAAAAAATAAGAGTCAGCCTTGGAAGCTCCTGCCGTCGTTTAAAATATGGGTTTATTATCAGTCGGTTCTTTTGTCTAAAGTTGGCGACCCCTTTTTTTCAACACTAAATCTTTAAAATCTTTTTGTATGAGGTATTTAAAATTTTTTGTAGTGCAATTGTAGTTTCTTCAAGTATTTTATTTTTGATTTGGGAGTGGCACCATCCATTTCCCTTATCTCTATGTCCTCGCCTGATAGTTATTTGCTGTTATAAAGTTAATCAATTAAACGACAGAGAAATCCATATATGAAAGAAGCTCAAATAATCTTACTAACGGGGAATAGGGAAAATTGGTACGCCAAATTCGATCACAGAAATGGCCAAAATGACAAGCGTTTGATCATAATTTCACTTTAAATATAAACCTCTGCTACAGGGCATGAAAACCACCAAAAATACAAACGAGGTTTAGCAGGTTCATCCTTGGCGATGGCCAAAGATCATTACCAATATTATATTAAATAGATAATCAATTAAACAGTGAAACACAAAAACCTACCAGGCCCCAGTCACTAAGTGATCCGTTTTGAAGAGTAACACTTTTGAAAAGTTTCACAGACTCTTAGGCTGCTTTATTTTACTTAATATATGAAAATAAAAATATGATATTATTCAAAAAGATTGCAAAGTTTCCTATTTCAGCTCGCAATAACCATCCTATTGAGAAAATACTTTAATATTGTTGCACAGTATTAAATTCTTAAAATAAAAAAAAACAAATAAAAAATATCAATAACTCACGCTTTCGTATCTACATGCCATCATTTGTTTTAAAAGGAAAATATTTAAATATGTAAATGGAAATGGAAATGAAAAGAAATTGTACACTTTTATCTTTTTAATTCCAACGCATAATTTTTGCCCCCTTGAATTTTTTAACGCAATTATTTTTGCTTCTTGTCTTACACATTCCACATCAACTCGCCAGCCTTGTTGGCTTTGTTGTTGTTGTTGTTGTTGTTGGTATTCTTTTGCGGTCCGTTCGCACTTGATTTATATTGATGAATGTTGCTTAATATATGGCAAGGAGTTGTTGTGTTTTCTTTTGCTGCTGTTTTACTATACTCTTGATATTGCAACAAGCACCATGTGCAACACATGTTACATTATGTACGCATGTACTTCAACTGTGGTAATTGTTGTTCGTTTCTTAAATGTTGTATCCCTTTTAATCTTGTGTTTCTATGATGGATCCCCTACACGGAATTGAGTGATTTCGTTTTGAATTTCATAATTTTTTTCATTTTACTTTTTTGTTTAATACTGAACTTGGAATTAACTAGAACTAATGAAATCGTGTTGCTTTATTTGTTGTGCTGTTTGATAGAGTTGTTAGTCGTGTTTCTATTGCAGTCTGCAAATGCTAAAACTTATTGGTTGATATTGGAACGATGATTTGCATGTTATTATCAATTAAATGTGGGATATGAGAAATTGCTCTGGGTTCCCGAGAACTATTCTTATACTCCCAAACTTATATGTTACTGTAAAGAATATTGTTCTATAATGATCAAGATCCAGTTGCAAAAACAAGATAAATCCAGTAGAACTATATGTCTTTCTGGCTCGTATACGTGTCAAATATCAAATATTTTTATAGTTCCATTTGTATACACCGTATGATGCCCTGAGCTCATTGTGATGTCAAGAAAATTTTGTTACCAGGATTTCTAAATGTTTTTAACACGGATATCACAGATACAAGTGACACGTTATATTCAGCAACACTTAAAACCCATGATTTCATGGCTATAAAAATTAAGGAAGTTATTTAATAACAAAATATCCTTGAAAAGTCATTCAGCATGACTGCATCTCTGCAAATCTCTAACGAAGACCAATTTTAGACTGCGTTAATAGAGGCAAAGAGGAACTATTCAGGAAATTTTTGTTAGAGAAACACTTTGAGACAAATAAAATCTTAAAAGTTTTTTTTAAAAATTTCAAGTTTTCGTAAAAAGCGTTCTTTTACAAAACGCGTTTATGACAGCATTAACAACTTCTATCTAATCCAATCTTCTTCAACTTTCAATTCTTCGCCTCTTAATTTTCTTTTTTTTTCAGTCCTTCTCATGGTAATTTTTCTGTAATAAAATTATACGAATTCATAAGATCATTGTGTTTCTTGAGTTCATACAGATGCTAAAATCGTACACGAGCAGGACTTCGGGCCAGCTATAAAAATGAAGGAAGTTATATAATAACAAAATATCCTTGAAAAGTCATTCAGCATGACCGCATCTATGCGAATCTCTAACGAAGACCAATTTTAGACTGCGTTAATAGAGGCAAAGAGGAACTATTCAGGAAATTTTTGTTAGAGAAACACTTTGACACAAATAAAATCTTAAAAGTTTTTTTTAAAAATTTAAGGTTTTCGTAAAAAGCGTTCTTTTAAAAAACGCGTTTATGACAGCATTAAAAAATTCTATCTAATCCAATCTTCTTCAACTTTTAATTCTTCGCCTCTTAATTTTCTTTTTTTTCAGTCCTTCTCATGGTAATTTTTCTGTAATAAAATTATACGAATTCATAAGATCATTGTGTTTCTTGAGTTCATACAGATGCTAAAAATGTACACGAGCAGGCTACAAAAGAGTCCATGAAGTGATTTAAAGAGGAGCAAAAACTCACTACTTTGATCGGTAAAAATTTTAAAATTTTAATTTCTTTAATAGTTGACCTCACCCTTGATATAGCGATAACTAACAATTAGTACGAGAGTTTTAGCTCAGGAATATTAATTATCTAAGTGTAGGAAATATTGGCCGGGAATGAGTATTAAAACTGTGGCTGTAGTTCAAGAACTCCTTGTTTGACAGTCCCTCCTTCTTAGCAGGGTTGTCATATATAATTTCCAATATTATAAATCTATCATGATCTCAGTTAAGTTAAAAAAATTCATTAAATGTTGCTCTGCAAATAGCACACTTTGCGGTCGAGTCAAACCTACCAAACCGATTGTTCTCAAATCTTAACACTTCTCACTCACTCTTTCAATTTTTGGCATTGTGGAACATTTTGGCAAAAAGCAAAAATTATTGCATACTTTACGGAAGTAAACCACATTTCATGATTCCCTTATATTTCTTTTCCTTCATTTACAACATTCACAACATTTACAACACAACGCGTACATACGAACAAAATGAACTGATTTTAAAAATGTCTTCCCTTCATCCCTCCCCACCCAAACATTCATTTCATTTCCATAGCTTTTGTTCTTTTGCTATTTTAAATGACTTTATTTGGAAATATGAACTAAAGAAATATATGTACTCTACCCAAGTATAAAATCAGGAAAAATTTTTATACTTCCAACAAGGACAAGGAAATTAATCACCCGTATCTAAAGGGAGTCATGAATAATACATGCACTCGTACAGCAGCAGTAGAACAAGAGCCGGAGAAACATTAAGGCAAGCGGCATGCGTTGTACAACATTTATCAGTAATTAAGAAATGTTTATTTAATTGTAGACAATAATTTAAAAAAATTGCATTTCATTTATATATGGACCTATTCGTGGTGTGATTCTGTGCGATATATTCATTAAATCAAAGATATTTTAATGTTTAAGAAGAATCGTTCTTAAAGAGAATCGAATTACTTTAAAAAGATGATTTTCAGTCTTGTGCCTTGAAGGAAAGAAACTTTTACAGCGATAAATTAAGTTATTCAGAAAGAGTTAGACAAGAGTCAGTATTTCTAGGAACAAATTAGTTCCCAAGTTTAATTAGAAACTATAATAGATCAGTTTAAAAGTTATACTTTTTCATTATTTAGTATTTCAATTCAAACTACCCGAAAAGACAGCGCAGCATCAGACTAAAGCTGAGAATATAACTGGGACCAACGGGTAATGTTTCAGAGCCCATGTGCATTGTCTAATATTTTACTTATTTGTGTATATAAAAACATACACACATACAATCATAACGCTGCCGAAATTCCTACTTCTTAAGTTTATACGCTTTTTATTAAGTAACTAGTCTTTAGTAATGTGCTTCCAAGCGAATACGTAATATCATTAAATATATTACTCATACGTCTCATTGACTCCTACTGGGTGGCCATGTTTCATCTCAATTTATAAATGTTGTGAATGAAAATTCATTTCATTTTGAAACTTCTTTTTTTATACGCTTTTTAACAGCTTCACTTGCAGGCTTTTATCTAACTCTCCTTTAGTATTGTGCTTCTAGGCTTATACGTAATATTATTAAGAATATTACGCATACGTGTTATTGTGCACGTACAAGGTTTTGCATTGTTCTTCCTCGCGTTTACTTAATATTATTGATAAAAATACACCATACATCATATTGTAATTGCAAAAGATTGTTGGTGTGGTTCATGTTCTTATCAGAGAACGAAATAGTGTACATTTTTATCTTTTACGTACACAACTTTACATCAACGACATCGAAAAAAAAACTTTGAAAAATGTATACATGCCACACTTTATACACAAATACATCTAGAGTGTACAGGAATGTGCATTGAAGGCATTGAAAACATTGAATTCATTTTAAGGACGTATACACATTTCCGGTGCTGATAACATTATAATTGTTTTTGTATCTTCATAAAATTAATGTGTGTGTGTGTGTGTGTTTGAGAAATAATCCTCCATCACTCATGTGTTTGTTTGCAAAAGCACTCACACGAAATATACACAAGCAGAAGGTGTACACAACAAAAGAAAGGAAATGTCTATAATGTACTGAGGGTGTACATTGTACTGAAGGTGTACATTAAATTTTCTTGTACACTATTTCGTTTTCTGGTTCTTATCTTCTCATAAAGTGTTAGTATTTTTATAAACTTTCTAAGCATATTAAACTAAAATATAATATAAAAAAATCGTTTGAAAAGAACTCAAGAAAATCGAGCTAAAAGACTAAAAATTTATTTTGAAATGAGGCTGACACAAAAATACACCGAAACACAAATATTATCGCGAAAAAGAAGCGTGCGAGTTTTGTGCCCTATTCTTCGTAAAACGAACGCCCGACGATTTTTTCACAATAAAACTTGTATACTGATTCAATATTATTTTAAGCTTTCTTAGAAAGTTGTCGGTAGCAAAATATTCGATTATAATAAAAAAGTTATAAAAAAAATAAATAAATAACGTAGACCTTTTGCTCAAAATATATTAAAAAATAAATTTTAAATTTAATTTTTAATATTTATTTCAAGTTTCTTAAAAAGTGATTTTTTAGCACTCACAAAACAAGTCTAACTCATGACTCTGATATATCTTAAAAAAAGCTCATAAAACTATTACAACAACAACATCAAAGTGTTAGCACAAGCTGTTGATAAACTCAATTACTGCGACTGTTATTAATTCGTACATATATTTTGCGTTAGGCCAATTTAGAATAAAATTTTTTTGTATTTGCATTTGCTCAACTTTTGCAATAAAATGAAACCCCCATTAACAACTTAATGTTCATATAAACTGTTTTGAATTTCCAATATAAATATTGGATTCAAAAGCTTTAGCAGAAATTATTTTGATTACGAAATTCTAGCAAAACATTTTAATAAATACCTGAACTTATTCCTCATACACTTGGTTTGCATATAAAATTCCATTCAAATTTCAGCTCTCCTTGAGTTCGCCCTGCAAAGAGACAAATTACAAATTTATTTTAAGATTAAAAAAATATTTATGTTCTCATCTACTGTTTCATTAAAACAGATTTTGTTTATATTATCTTATCATTTTAACAAAATTCTTAAATTCTGTTTAATTAAAACCAAAAAAAAAAATGTAGTCGACAAAACCATTTTGAAAACTGCAATAAAAATTAATTCAATTGTTTTTCCTGGGCCAGCATTTAGGCCTTGGCCCCCTACATGCACGACGCAAAGTGCCAGAACAAGAGATGAGGGGATAGTGTTCAGAAGATATATGAAGACAGACTACAAGATAGAGAATTTTTTTAATTTATTATTTATCTGCAGCTACCGACGAAAAATTGTGCTATTCTCTGTTCTCTTACACATGATGGAGTTAACCGCTATCGATAGTGTTTGTCATTGAGATCGGAAAAATTCAACAACATATTCATGACTGAGTGCAGAATGGAACTCGGGATATAAGGATTAACAATTGCTGAACCGTGTTCAACAGCAGGAGACAACCAGCATCATTCTACTAGAATAATTTCATTTTTTATATTTTATCTTTTATTTTTGTTTTATTGTTGAATTCCAACTGCATGAGTTTTGCTCAGTGTATTTTTATCAAAATACGTTTTATTCTTTTTTCTTTCTTATATTCTTTCGTTTATATTCGCTATGAATTATTAGCTTTAAGTGTTTTCCTTTTGATTTTATAAACCATTGCAGTTTATACTTTAACCGAGGAAAGTCAGAAATCATTTTCAATTGGCAATCAATATCACAGCAGAGACCTGTGAAGTGAATCAGTCAACAGAGGTGACACATTCACACACCCAGCTTAGAATCCCAAGAGGTGATTAGTACACCATTCGAACCAGGGAGTCTTCTTCTATTAGAATACTTCTACTAGAATACCTAACCCCAGACGAGTTCTTGCAACTCATCATTAACCGAGTTCTTGGAGCTCAACAACAATCTTATATTGACTACTTCAGCCAACAGCACTGAAGCAAATTTTCGACTCCGGCCCAGTCATTTAAAATTTGAGGCAGATTCCGCATTAAATAATCTTTTTAATATATTAAACTTCAACTTTGCAATTTAATTGTTGTTTTCATATATTTGCTGGAAACATTTTTACCAAATTTTAATATATTCTCTGGTAGCACACATATTCTTTTCGTTGTTACCAAAAGCATTTATTCCCATTTTAATGGAAAAGATTAAAAGAAATATTTTGGTGCTCCTCTCTTCGATTTCTTTTTTTAAGAACGGCCACACATAATCATACAAAAAACCTGACACCACAAGGAAAATAAAATAAAAAATATTTTAAAAAATAATAATACAAAAGCTCATAATAGCACCAGCATCAACAACACTTGGAATATTGAATTTATTTAATTTTTTTTTTTCTCTCTGTACGGTTTTGTGATCGATTTTGTTAAATATGCAAAAAATATTTTATTTAAAAAGAGGGTGAAAAACTATTATGCAGAACATTTATACAACAAAGAGGCAACAATAAAATGTATTTATTTTGAATAACGGACTTATAGGAACACACACACACACGTACACACACGTACTCACTCGTACACTTGTACGTTGGGCTCAATAGTCGCACACAAAAATACTATTGAGCCAAAAATAGTATTCAACGAAAGTATATTTTAAAAAAATAGAATACAAAATTGCTAACGTTGCATAAAACAATTAATTATCCTTTGTTGAGTTGTAAGAGAAATTTATTTGTGCTTTTTAAGGAAAAAATATTTAAAAAGAAGAAACAATTATATCATTTCACGTTTTTTTTGTTAAGGCAGCGGCAGCAAAAATGATGCAAAGAAAAGTTTTTCAATAAATTTGCAACTATTTTTAATTTAAGAAACAATTACATCATTCCAGGTTTTTTTCCAATACGTCAGGGGCATCAAAAATTTAGTAGGGAAGTGCTTTTGAATAAATTCGCAACCATTTTTAATATAATTTTAGGCGTTCTGAAATTAATTTCAACTTTTTATGAAAAAAATCATTTTAAAAAATATATCCTTTCACATATTTTTTTAAGGCAGAGGCAGCCAAAATGGTGCAAAGAAGTTTTTTTAAATAAACTTGCAACTATTTTTAATATAATTTCAGTCGTGCTGAAATGTATCTCAACTTTTTATGAAAAAAAACTATTTTAAAAAAGATATGTAAGAAACAATTAAAGGGTGTTTTAATATAGTGATACAACTTTGAGTTGGCATCACTGCCTTATTTGACCACCCATTTAACAGCTGATAGTTGCTTTTTGTTTAGTTTACTTTGACATTTTATTATGGATCGACTTGTACCAGAGCAACGCGTGCAAATTGTGGAAATTTTTAATGAAATTAATGGTTTTGCTCGTCAAACTTATCGAGCACTTCGTTCATTCTAAATTTAATTTTCCGATGAAGCCCATTTTTGGTTGAATGGTTACGTAAATAAACACAAGTGTCCTTGGAGCGAGGAGAATTCACAAGCTTTTATCGGAACACCACAAACATCCACAGAAAATTACTGTTTGCTGCGCTTTATGGGCTGGCGGGGTCATTGGCCATATGTCTTGAAAAACCATGATTGTCAGAATGTTACTATCCAATGGTGAATGGTATAGAAACTTGATTCGAAGTTTTTTCGTACCTCAATTGGCTGGCATTAATCTTGCTGATATGTGGTTCCAACAGGACGGAGCCACAGGCCACACAGCGACCGCTACAATTGATTTACTCAAGGAAACTTTTGACGAAAAATTAATTTCACGAAATGGTCCAATTAATTGGCCCCCAAAATCGTGTGATTTAACCCCATTGGATTATTTTCTTTAGGTTCAAGGTGAAGTCACTTGTGTACGTCGATAAACCACAAACAATTGAATACCTGAAAATCAACTTTCGAAGAGTTGTGGGCGAGATACGGCCGCAAATGCTGTGAAAAGTTTGCGAAAATTAGTGTTTTAGATTGTGCCTTGTACGCGCCAGCCATGGCGGCTACATGGCCGAAATCATATTTAAACATTATTATCATAAAATTTTCTATCCAATAAAAAAATTTTCATTGATATCAAAAATATATTACTATGCTATACTATGATTTAAGTTTGTATCACTCTATAAAAAAACACCCTTTATATTATTCCAAATTTTTTTAAGTAGCAGTGGTAGCAAAAATTGTGACAAGAAGGATTTTCAATAAATGTGCTGGTTCTTCTTCTCAAATTGTTTTAAAAATTGAAATGGATCAGGGAAGGATCTTAACTAGTTTTTATGCACACTTCAATGGGACTTTAGCTTAACAGGGAACCTGTACCCAGTATTTCTTAGAATAACTAAAAATATTATATGAAATCTTGTAAACCAATTTCAAATTTATCTCCAGGAGTTAAGCCAAAATACTTCACTTATACAAAAACAACTAACAACAGTTTGGCATAAATAAATTATAATTATTTATTTCCTAGAACGCACTCAATAGCAAACGTTCACTTTTCAGTATGACCTTTCGATTTTTGTTTTCTGCAGAAGAAAAATATTGTGAAATTTCTGTGCAAAAATTTGCAAATTCCCTTTTGCATCTCAGGCATGCAACAAAGTTACACCAGCAGCAATATTGAATCTATGAACAATTTCCTTCTTTACTTGCAGCAAACTAACCAACCATATTGACAAACTATGCAAATCTTAAATAAAAAATAAAAAAAATTTTATCGCAGAATACATTTTTGACACGAGCAAAAAAGCACACAAAAATTTACAAACAAAAATAACAACAACAACAAAAAAGATTTCAATATAATATGGACGGAATTTTCATACAAGTTGGACATTCTTTATGAGCACGAGCTTAAAACCCACTTGCTGTGGACAAAATATTATTCCGCTGAAAATAAAAAATACGTTGCAATAAAATAAGAAAATATATCAGTTGCACAGGTACAACAGAATTGTGTTGCACACTACTGAGTCAAGTTGGGACAGAACCCAGGATTTCTTTAAAACAAATTGGCTAGAACAACAAGTCAATAGAAAATATATTTCTCACAATTCTATTCTCATGATATTTAAATGTTGGCTTCTCAGACTATCAAAGAAACCTTTTCCCTTACATCAACCAATTTTCAGTGCGATCCATTTACTTTTTTGAAAGTTGTAGAGTACCGAAAACATAACAAAATAGTGGAACACTTTTTTACACATTCTGTTCGATTGTGTTTTTTACTTCAACAATATATGATAAATGCACTTTTTCACAAGCTGAAATATCCATGAGGTATGTTTTTGTTTCATTTACAATATTTTTTTACGGCAACATCTTTTTTAATAGGATTTGGTGGTATTCATGGGCAGTTGAATATTTTTATTTTTATTGTTTTTTTCTTCTATAAATTTTTCCTCTTTCGCCTTTGCTCTTGTTTTGCTTTTAACGTGTTTCTCTGCAGTTTGAAAACAATAGCAAAACTCTTATCTCATCGCGACCAGTAGCCGCAGATATCACCCAACAACATATTGCAATTTAGTAAATGTTGAATGTTGCCATACGTGTTGCAATAGAGCATGGACGTGTCTGGAGTGTTGTGGTGTGTGCAGATGATCCCCTTTTGAAGATGATGTTGAACACAAACAATTAGTTATTAAATTTTGGGTACCCTCTTCGATTTTATAAAGCGAATATATGAAATGAAGATGAAATTTTTTGTGAAGTATGGCCAGGGAAATTAATAAAAAAAATCGAGGCTGTCCATTCAATTTGTTAATCGATTATGCGATTAATTGCTACTATTTTATTATTATTATTTATTTCATTTATTTGATTTATTTCATTTATTTCATTTATTTCATTTATTTCATTTATTTCATTTATTTCATTCATATTTACATTAATTCCGCAAAGCTTAGAGCTTGTCTCGACTAACAGTTCGTTTGATTTGGAGTTGAATCACTTCATTTCGTTTTGCTGGAGCAACCAATTAAATAATAATTTCTATAAAATTTGAAAATATTTCTTTGTGTTTAATGCTTAAAACCTTAAAACCGGTGGACGTAGTTACAAAAAGAAAAAACTTAGCAACGACGTTGCTGCTCTAATTGAACTCAAGTAAGTTATTAATCACATGATTAACAATTCAATGAAAGCATATAATCAATTAAAAATCTAAGGACTTGTTTTAATAACGGACAACGTAAAGTTTTACATGGATTTCTACTCGTATTAGAAGAAGTGATCAATAAGTTGTTCTTATGACTTTGAAATTTGCTAAGACTTCTTATTTATTTAAGTTTAAATCTTAATGTTGGTTAAAGGTTTCTTGATAAACTAAGACCTCACAATTGACCACGTTTGAAAGTGAGACCTCAAAAACGACAGTTTGATAAATAAAGAAGTTGAAAAAAATGAAGTTTTTAACACTATAAAAACAGTTTTACACTTCCACTTATTCCTTAACCCCCTAATTCACAAACGACTGTTCAAGTTAATGCATACTTTACAGGATATTTAAACAAACAAAATCCACACTTTAAAGACTCTTTAATTTTAATAAACGTTTATGAATAACAGCGTAGATATTTATGAACGTCAGGTCAAGACAATAATAAAAATAAAACAATTTTGTACCCCTTTTTCGCTTGCATGCAAAAATTTCTAGCACCCCAGGACATCAAGAGCCGCCACAGAACATCCCAAAAAGGAATTTTAAATTATTTTGAAATTATTTCAATAGAAGCAATTAACTCCCAAGAGTTTTCGAATATTCTATTGCTATTCTATTACTCTTGATGTATCAAAATTTACTTAAACGTATGAAAATTATTTCAATATTATGAAAAAAAAAATCCAAATATATTAACCCCAGGCACCACTTACGTGGATACACCAGAACGCATCACTTTTAACTTCTTCTTTATTATAATTTGAGTGCCTACAAATAAAATGTTTCTTATAATTGACCATTTCAACTATTTTCCACCACTGCTAATGGTTGGTCCTAATGAAAAGGTATAAGCACACACATACCCACACACGCACACACCCACACGTACACAAATACATGAGATTGTCATTGTATTGCTGTTGCATTTATTATTGATGTGAATTCTATATTTTTGATGGTCAAAGTTTGGCCATCAGTGTTGTGCATGAAAAAATGCTGTTTGATTGTTCGCATATGAAGTGTCAGTGTTTGTGTGTGTGTGTTTTTTCTGTTCACATCCATAAAAAAAATTAATTGATCTCGTTACTTTATTGTAAAATTCATTAGTTTGGGTGAGAAATCGATTTAATTTTTAGTGCTTTTTCCACATAATTTTTTCGTCCATATTTTTTTATCTGTCACTGAGTCCTTTGTAATGGAATCTATTAGTATGTGACAGTGCATGTATTTGTATTGTGTTTCAAATTAATTTCAGCAACAAAAGTTTTTTTATTTAAGACATGCATTCATTCTCTTGTTTGTATTTCGATTGGAATAATTTAACTCGTTGGCCAGCTATTCCAAGACTCATATTTTGGAGTCGGTTTTAAAAATGTCTATCGTAAATTTTATATGACACGTATTCCACATCTGCCTATTTTTATACCAGAAGTCTTACTTTAAAGGCGAATATATTGAAAAACTGGCAAAAACAAAGTTTCAGGTTCTCATAAAAACTTGACAGATTATTTTCAGACTGGCATAACAAACTTAAATATATTCAATTGAATTCTTGCGTTACTAATTAAAACACAATTGTACTCATTTCAAAAAGCCACTCAGCCACATGATTTATTTTAATAATTTCAACACAATAAAAAATATCAATGGAATTACTGCACTTTTACCTTAAATAAAAAAGAAGGAAACATGCACAGAGTCCCATATGTTTTCGCATGTAAAATTGCTTTAATACAATTCCCATTTTATTGCTTTTAAATACAACAACAAGCAGCAGTGCATGCATTAATTTTAAAATTCAGGAGATAAAAAAAGGACACGTTTTTATATCATCACCATAATAAATTAAACAAACTTAACGGCTTTTATTGTTGTTTTTAATTCTTTATCGGCATAAAAAATTAACGACGACAAAAACAAAATATATCCAACGTCATTAAACGAATTTTATCAATATTTCTTTAAAATACGCAAACGAAACTCACCCCAAAATAATATAAAAAATAAATAAAAGCAATCTCATTAACAACTGAATGCCATCAATTTCAATTGTAAATAAACAATTTTAATGTACATAAACGCAAAGCGTCGCTACATACAAGAACTGTATATTGAAGTTTTTATTTGAAGCCCAGAATTATCGAAAGCGTTATAAATAAATATTCCATTAGAAATGAAATATTTTTTTATCCAAAATTGATGGAATAAGAGAGTGTCGCAATATACAGGTTGTCGATATATGAACTTTTATTTATATATAATTTGTTGTCAGAGAAAAATATTGTATCTATCTAACTTGCGCTCGCTGACTGAAGCCATTAACAAGAAGATTTTTTAAACGGCCATCAGTATCCCTTCAATAAAACAGTGCCTCGTTTCTGTAACTGAAGTGAGAACTTCTCGCAGCGAAAAAATGGTCGTCACTCTGTGAAACTAAGGATGAGTCAGAATATATTTCCTAATTCATTTACAATTTTTTTGATTTTTTGTAATAATAAATATATTATTGTATGGATAACCCTACAATAAAAAGCGCCGTCGTGCATAATTATTTAGTTTTTCGATGTGAGAAGTTCTCACTTCAGTTACAGAAACGAGGCACAGGTGTCAAAAGAGTAAATAATATTTCACTATTAATTAGAATGGAATAGTATCCCGGACCAAAATTCATTCAAACCGTAACGAGTCGATTTGACATGAAAATATTTCCAGGCATGCGAATATAATCAATTGCTTACAATAAAGCCCGATAAAAGATGAAAGATATCCATCATTTAATTTCAATTGTCTTCTACAGTAATTAATGGAGAAAAATAGCATCATTTGGCTTTTGAAGCAGCTTTTTCCTCCATTAGAAGTTCTGTTGTATGTGGGTGATTCCATGACAAGGCAACAAATAATTAGACACGACTTCCTTCGATTTGAATGAGATTTTATCAGACTTTCTCTTTCGTTCTATGTAGTTTTTAAATATTCTGAAAAAAATGAAAAAAAATCACCAGAGTTGTATCATATTCACGAATTTCAAGCTTCGCCGAATTCGCTGACTCTATTCAGTTCATTTATTCCATATAAAAATATAAATCATTTTATACAGAAACAAGGCTGTTGTGTCATGTCAAACGTTACATTTGGAGCTACAAAAATAAAGCTACGTTCACATCTATCAACTATTTGACGAAATGAGCTCAACCAATAATTTTTGTTTTAATTTTTCCACTTTTAGGAAAAAATTTCTAAAATGGGCACGACTCTATTTTATTAAAAATTTAGTACACAATCAATATTTCTATTGTTGTCGGCCATAGTAACAAAATATTAAAAATATTTTTGTTACGCTTAATTCGTCAAATATTTGATAAATGTGAACGTGGTTTAATATAATTTCATTTTTTTTTTAAGAATGTAACATCTGCAAAATTCTTGTTTTAAAAATGTAATTCCCATACTCAAAATCTTTTTAAAAAGTATTGCATACTATTTGGGATAATACATGTGACTTTGGCAAAGATGGCGAATGAGTAACGTTTTGTTAATCCAAAAACTCATACGTGATTATTATGCCCACAAGTTTTGTTAAGTAAAATTTTATTGCATACTTTTTTGGGCTAATGTTAGTAATAACATGGCGAATTGTGTGACTTTTTTGAATTAATAAATTTTTAAAATAATTTTTTAATTAAATAGTAACATGTCCCAAATATATCAAATTAATTAATAAAATTAATAAAGAGTATGATAAAGATAATTATTATGTTATTCGATGTCAGGAATTCTCACATCAGGTACAGAAACGAGGCACTGGTTTTCAAACCACTTCGATCTCCAGAGTAAATATTCGTACTGAAGACATTCCCAAGAAATCATATACGATAGTTTCCTATCAAATATCATATGTGAGGTTATATAGATGGATATATAAAATATATGAAAAACAGGATATCGCTGTCAGTTTCCGCTAATTTTACAATTAAGGCTAACGTAGCCTGGTTGTTGTGCTATTTTATGCTTTCGAATTCCTCAAACTAATTTTCGATTCTTGTAAAAATAAACGAGAACTTTAACTGATCAGATATATAATATCGGAGTTCTGAAATCAACACTTATTTCAAATTCTTTCGTTCCCGATATGTCCCGGAAGGATTAACCGATTTCGACCCAGCTTAAGGTGATCTAAATGGTTCTTAAGTGTCAAAATCTGATCGCTTGTGAAATTATTAGAGAAACCTTTGAAAAGTTATCCAAAAAGTACTTTGAAAACTGCGTTTTCTATGCATATTGGAGATGTCCCAAGATCTATCGATTTGAACTGGTTTAAATTCACAGAAACGTTTTTTCGAACGCTACCCTTCAAAAGTAATAAGCAGGTCACATATTTATTCAAACAAATGCACACATACAAACACTCACACACACACACATGCACACTTGCATGTGTGTGTGTGCAGACATAAAAATGAGATCTCGGAATGAGTCAGGAAAGCTTTTTAGGTTCTCAGAACTTTTCTCAACCGGCATAAAAGTAATAACTTGCCGATTTCTTAAATTATAAATTTTCCTACCGGAAAGTTAAAAAATATTTAAAAAATTTCTGTTAGTGGAGTTAGCTTTCTATAATCAAACGATTTTAAAACGGCAGGATTTATAGAACAGGCCCGTATGGTTACAAGAGCTTCAGAATCAAAACGGCGCATATCATGTTTCATATATACAAAATCTACACTAAAAGATTTTATTTCAGAAAGATGTACTTTAAATTAAATAGTTTTTAAAACCATGGGATTATTTTAATTATCGTGAAACGCTTTTACTTAACATATATCCATCTAAATTGAAATAATTTTCAGAACCAATTGATCATTTTGAATTTTTTAGTAAGATTTTGGCAAAAAAGAATCTGCCAATAATTAAAATTAAGGAATGGGTTATAATGGTTTAGTGGTTACACTTTTTTTGGCCAAATATTTGACAAGTGCGAACGTATCTTTAATGCCAGAGAAGACATCACTAAGAGATATATCATTTAGACCAGATATTTTGCAAAATATTTCATAAAAGTAAACGTTTTTCAAGCATTTTTTTTTTTTGGAAAACATGTTAAATTTATTGTCATACTTTTAACTAAATATTTTATTTATAAGGCCTGTCAAATAGAACTGCTTAAACAGCGTTTTTTCTTCATATTTTTTTTTTTTTTTTTTTAATTTTATTTAATCTATCATCATCACAGTTAAAAATATATACAAATTTCTTATACACCTATTTTGAGTTATTACTATATTAGTAGTACAACAAATATAAATGATTTACAATTAACTTAAAATAGACATTTGAAAGATTTTATTTACATTATAGGTAAAAAAAATTAATAAAAAACCTAATAAGAATTAAGAGAAATTTTTACATTAAATCTTCTGTCAACTTTATATAAAGTTCTATGTAATCTATTTGTTGAATATCGTCTCGGTAGGTTGAATATAATCTTCAGATTCTTGTTTTGTATGACTTGTAGCTTTTTCAAATATGTTTTGGCACATCTTTTTGACCACACTTGACATCCATATGTCATAATTGGCCGTATGCACATTCTGTAGAGCAATATTTTGTTTTTTCTATTTAGAGTTGACCTTCGGTTTAATAAAGGAAACAGAGCTCTTCCACATCGGACAGCTTTTTCACACGTTTGGAGAATATGATGTTTAAACGTTAACTTTTTATCGAGCTCTATTCCCAAATATTTCACAGTTTCTCTGAGAGGTATTTCTGTTGCACCCAGAGATAAGGCGAGAGTAGGTGTTCTTTTAGGTGATTTGTTGAATGGAAAAATTATAGCTTGTGTCTTTGCTTCATTAGTCTTAATTTTCCACTTAGAGAAGTATTTTTCAGCGTGTAACAGCCCATTTTTCATTTTCTTGATAAAAGCATTGGAGACTTTCCCCGTTGTTATTATTGCCGTATCATCTGCGTATAATGCAGCTGCCTGTTCTCTTAATATTTTGAAATCCGAGATGAAAATTGAGTATAGTGTAGGCGATAAAACTGATCCTTGTGGTAGTCCTGCAGGAATGAGCCGCGTTTTTCTTCATATAGTTTTAGCCAAACTAAATAAAAATAGTTTAATACCTTCGCCTGATGATTAAAGTCTAACTTAACTTAATATAAATAATTTTTATTGCAGAGGAAATCTATTCCTATTTTATTATTTATTTGATGACGTCTTTCAAATATATTCTAACCAGCAGAACTATAAAAGAATCCATTAAAAAGGTTAATCAAAAATATTGTCAAATCGTGCAAATCGTTGCAACTCGCGGAACCAGTTGATATAGATTTTGTTGTCACCATTGACAAGACCTCCTGCAGATATTTTAAGTATGTTTTAAATCCCACTGAGGAAGGCAGATTAATAAAAATATTAACTTTATTTCTCTAAAACAGATATGAAGATAACAATCTCTTAGTGAAACTACATTGAAATGATTTGAATTCCATGTGCAAGAATTTAAACTGAAAATTAAATTATAAATAATTTATTGTTCGTAAAATAAATCAGTTTTTGGTAAGAAAGAAAACGCCTTTTTCATTTTGCTCTAACATTTTCTATTCCGCTGCTTATTTTACAATTCGTTTTTAATTCCAGAATATTGAAACGTAAATTCTGACCCTCCTCTTTTTTTTTTTTTTTTTTTTTTTTTTTGGTCTTATAATGCACTCTGTCATTGTTGCAAATAAAGAAACCTCCAAGTCATTTGAAATTTTCACGTTTCGCTACAACAAACAAATTATCAGTGTTGCAATAAGTAACATTAAAGACCATACGTGATGAAACCACCGTGAAATAACCGTAGTAACAAGAGGATATTGATGATGACGATGCAATACAAGCAAATATTGCAACCAAATACAGCAGCAAATGGTTACAATGGCAACAACAATAGTACAGCTGCTCGTATCAGCTACTTTTGGCTTAACCGTAGATGTTGAGATTGAGAAGAAAATGGGAAAGAGAATTTCGAAATTGTTATTGTTGCTGTTTATGCGAACTAAATGGTGGCATTTTTGCCAAATCACCATGGTGATTGCAACACATGAAAATTCAAAAAATTAAAAAAAAAAATTAAACTGAACCGAAAACGAAAAGGACCTAAGCAGGTGTATCTGTACGCGTGGTAGAGGTTAACAGTGGCAAAGTAAAGTAAAAAAATTGCTAAAGTTCTTTGAAACAACATTCAAATGACGCCAGTGGAATTAGTCCAATTTTTGTTTCAATACCTTTCGCTGATATATCTCATGATATAGTCCTTGTGGTAAGGTTTTTACTGTTAAGACTTTCATAAAACTGCTACAAGTCATAAATTAATTATAGACTACAAAATGAGTGTGCCGTGCCGCGTCATGCAGATCTTCAAATAGAATTTATTTGTGAAATACCGAAGGTGCATGTCGTTAACTAGTCTCCGGAATAAAGTATAACGACGTTTAATACATCACAATTTTAAACTCGATGAATGCGTGCGTCGCAAGTCTGCTTTAACTATCTGCATAAGAGAGAAGAAAAAAAAAGAAACGAAACGAACCAGGGGGAATGACAATGAAACATTTATTTGCACTTACATGCCTCTCCCAGCAAACAAAAATTCAAGCGGTTGACATTCAAGGAAATTTAAAAGCGTTGCTGCCTTATTTTCGATCTTAATTTAAGTTAATTTAAGAATTTGCTTTTGCTATCTTCTGAAAATACTCTGCATCTAAATCGATATACTGATCAACATTCGAAAACAGCTCTCAAAGAGAAAATAATGTGGAGCCAATTATCAGTCTTGTATTTCGAAATATCCATTCCCCTAAAACCACTGCCACATCTCGAGTGAGTGTGTTACAGAAGATATTCCAATTTAAATATTTTTCAAATTTCATATCCCAGAAGCGTTTGTTGCCTGGGTTATTGTAAGCCAAAAATAAACGCGTACCAACAACCTTCAACATTAAATCCATCAGAAAATGTTACTCAGGTAACAGAGTGCATTTCTATCACACGTTTGACATATTTGTTCAGGCAAACGTACTCTCACACACGCTTAGTTAGTCTTATTCCACACACACATACGCACACATACACTTGCGATTTGTTTTACCTGGTGATGGATTTCGGATGGATGATACATCAGGATTTCTCCGTTTATTTCATTTGTTGTTTCCCTTTTTTTTTCTTATTTATACTTTTTAAAGGCCAAAGAGATATTTTTGTATCGTGGGGTAGACAGAAATCGATGGATATTTTTATGTCTATTTAAAACCCAAAGGTATGCAAATATGATTAAGACTGCTCTTTAAAAGGTGCTTTTGGAGGCACGAATCTTTAAGTTGACACGGTTTCGTTGGGCAACCGAATTTGGCGAATAAGAGGTGGTTTTTCTTTGTAATTCACAGACATTTTTGTTTAAGTAAGTCGTGGTAATTGGTCGTGGGATTTGACTTGGCTGCAGGTTAATTTATTAATAAACGGTTTAATACATGAGTAATAAATAGATCGATTTATATATTCAAATTGATTTGCATATAGTTTCATGTAAATTTAATATCTAAACTACGCGGCATTTTGTTTTATATGAAAATTGAAAATGAGTATGAGACCAGTCACTTGGTAAAGTGTTATAAACACTATTGGAATCATATAAAATTAAGTAAAGCTGTGATAATTATTTTGAAGCCTGTAATATTAGCCGGATTTAATTGTTTATATGTACGCTGACATGGAACCCAATTTTATACATGCCTTCGTTCAAATTCCGCCAAATGTATGCCACAGAGTCCTGGAATATTGGAGGATATATGAAGCATCATTTATTCTTATTTTATAAGACATCATCATTAAGTCTTTCTATCTGTCAAATGAAAAAAAAGTTTTTAAGATATCTCACATATAATGCGTTTTATTTAGGTTTATCCTTGAACTTCTAATGAAAAACTCTTTATTTGTAATATTAACTGCAACATTGTGGGTACAATTTTATTAATATATAAGTTTTCGAGACTTTACTTAGAATATATCCCTGTAAAAAAAGTCATTCGAAAGGAAATAAATAAGTAGAGGTAGTCCTTAATATTTTGTAATGCTTTTTACAACGACTTGTCCTTGCAAGAAGTCCTTTTTTGTTGCCACACTGTCAGTGAATCCGAAGTCATCAGAAACATGACTTAATCAAATCGGCTTTTCATACGTAATTTCTAATATATTAGAAAAAATTCGATTACTGTGAACTTTTTAAATACTTAAAAGGATCCAATAAACATTTCCATGTCATTTGCCAACGCAAGTTTTATTTTTTAAATCCACGGCCCATCTCTACAAAATAACATCCGTTTTATGTAAAGAATTATCAATAATTTATACTTATAAATTTATTTTCTATAAATCTTTAAAAAATATATTTTAATTAAAAAAAACCAGAGCAACTCTTGCAAATTTTTGAAATTTACAATCAACATAATTATTCCATTCGGCAAACTCATCCATTCAAAATTATGTTTTTCTATGAAGCCCATTTCTGGTTGAATTGGTACGTAAACGGGCATAGTTGTCGCATTTGGATAGAAGATTCCACAAGCTTTTGTCGAAACACAGAAATCTAAATCCACAGAAAATTACTGTTTGGAGCGCTTTATGGGCTGGCGGAGTCATTGGTCCATAAGTCTTAAAAAACCATGATTGTCAGAATGTTTCTGTCAATGGTGAATGGTATAGCAACTAGATTCGAAGTTTTTTCGTACCTCAATTAGCTGGCATTAATCTTGCTGATATGTGGTTCCAACAGGACGGAGCCACATACCACACAGCGAACGCTACAATTGATTTACTCAAGGAAACTTTTGACGAAAAACTATTTTCACGAAATGGCCCAATTCATTGGCCGCCAAGATAGCGTGATTTAACCCCATTGGATTATTTTCTTTAGGTTTAAGGTAAAATCACTTGTGTACGTCGATAAACCACAAAACAATTGAACACCTGGAAATCAGCATTTGAAGAGTTATTGGCGAGATACGGCCGCAAATCCTGCGAAAAGTTTGTAAAAATTGGTGTTCCAAATTGCGCCTTGTACGCGCCAGCCGTGGCGGCCACATGGCTAAAGTCATATTTAAACATTAATGTCATAAAATTTTCTATCTAATAAAGATCGTATTATTGATAGAAAAATTATATTACTATGTTTTATTATGATTTGAACTTGTATCACTCTATAAAAAACACCCCATACATACATAAATTTTTCTTTATAAATAAAAATACATACATCATCGTCCTTAATAATCGAGTGATTACAACATCAATTTCGCAACCACATTATTTTCAATTTAAACCTGTTCAGCGATCTAGAGTTTGTGAGATCTACCGCCTCTTGATTTCGGTTCATGAATGTCTTATGTTTATTATATATAATGTGGCATCAACTAAATGGTAAAACTCTTCAAATTAAAAAATATTTTTCTTAAAAGTTTCAAATGTTCAACGTTGATTTTGCAGTTTTGATTTTATAATGACATCTGTGATTAATCATGACAACATTAACTATTAACTTTCACCATTTCATCCACTTCATAACGTTTGAGATAAAGACAATAAATTTAACCTTCATAAAAGTAAAATGAGATATAACGACGTTGAAATGTCCGCACACAAATCGCATTTGAGGAAAATGTTACAATAACAATGACAACAATAACTTTTGACATATTAACACCATTTTATCTAATACACACAATCTTATTTCACTTTTTTCTTGTTGTCATCATAACTCATCATTATTGTTGAAATTATTTCCGACACACACTAACACACACACACACACACATACGGTACACATGAACAAGTTAAACACATTTCGTAAATGTGTATAGAAAATGTAATTACATGTGTGAGTGTTTTATTTTTTATAACGTTATTATTCTATTTGTCTCATTTACTCAATCAATTTATTATTACATAATTTTATTATGTATGTGTGTGCATGTGAGTATACTTACACACACACATACTCGCATGCTTAAATATGGTTATTATTATTATTAACCTGCAGACAAGTTGAGATGTTTTTATAACAACAATTTAGCTTTTTTTATTGTCGATATATCATTTATTTATATAAAATGTTTGCGAATGTCACCGACGTTTGTACGTGGCTGAAAGGTAAAATGGCATTGCAAATGCAGACAATTCAATACAGTCATTTCATGATAGTTTAAGTTAAACATTCTATTAAATTCAATTGAATGATGATGGCAATTGCGTGTAATTTTAAATGCGTTGAAGGAGTGGCGTGGAGAGCAAAATAACGAGGATTGACCACAAAAAGTGTTTCAACCGTAATGTACGATGTTAAATTGTGAGGCAAGTCTTTTGCCCAACTTCATTGGCCATTTCTTTGTTTGAGTATTTGAAAAATTCAACCATGGAGAGCTGCACAATTGAGCAGCACGCTAAGATTACTGAAGCCTTTTATAAAAAAAAACTACGCTTAAATCAATATCTACTTCGAGGTTTTTTTGACGAAATATTATGTCAAAAATTTAAATATCCTGGAGCCAAATGTGCCCTTGGAAATTTGTAAAGTCCTGTTATGCTTTTGGTTATGGAAATCTCAATTTTTCTTTGAAAGCTTGTGCTGAATAGGAACCAGTAAAATACAGGCTACGAGCAGATTTACTCAATTCCCAATAAACGAACACGCCATTCAACAAATTATCGTGGTTGCAGCAAAACCTCTTCAGAGCGGCAAAGTAGTTTCCCAGAATTGAAGGTCTATTAGCAGTAATTTTTGGCCGCTATTTTCGAATTCATAATATCATTCATTCCGTTCATTTGCGCCTTTCTGATATAACAAGAAGTGGTAGTGACTGGCGTCAACATTCCAAACGAGCTTAAGTTTTCTATTCGAGCAACTATTTTTTCTTCTCAAAATCAATCATTATGTCTCTACCTCCATTCTTGTAAAAAACATATGAAAGTTCACTACCAAAAAAAAAATCTAATAATCCTATTTTCATATACCAACAACAACAAAAGCAAGACAAAACAATTATGGTATTGAAATAAATCGTTCTCCAACAGCTCCAAACTTTTTTCTGCCATTAAACGAAAAACTAATGAAAACCATTCGTTTTCATTGAATTTAAAACCTCCCATTAGAAACGTTATCTCGCATAAAAACAAACATAATAGATAATCACACCATCGAACACACACGTGTTTGTGTGTGTTATGCACACTTGTTACGTATACGCCATGTACTTAAGCAGTTGCATGTATGTGTTTTGTAATGTTGTGTGCGTATACAATCGAATATTTGGGGAAATGGGAAACCTTTAAACAATACAAAAGAATATTTATGGTAATAAACTCGAATTTAAGTATGTAGAGGATGCAAAGCTGATGGTGTTCGCAATACTCGTGGATATTTTAGCAGCAGTTGTAGGTGTAAATAGCTCGATGATGTGGGACTAACTGTTAAATGAAAACCGAAACCATTGAACTGAATTTGGCGGTTGTTAACAATAGTTTTCTAGAGAAAAAACAAATGGAAAGAATATTTAGGAGCTAAAACATATTGGTTGAGGGTAAGAGAAATCAGGAGACAACTGTTGCATGGGATTCTAGAACCGTTATCAGTATCTAGAAAATATTAACAGTTATTGAAACCAGCTAACAGCGTTCATAAGAAAAGCTCAACGATACTGATTTTTGCTTTCTAAAGTTTTTTGTCCTGGTGCTGCCATATGGCAACGCGCAATATATTTAAAATGAAACGGACTTTATTTACCAACTATAGCAGCAAATTATCTGCTAGTCATAGCCCCAGCTTTTATTAGGCTTGTTCGTAGCCGAAAAAAAGCGTAACAACCGAACCTCAGAGACAAATATTTCAATAGATACACATTTTTATTAAGTAAGACGTGAAACTGTTGATGGTGTAGATGACAATATTTTTCGAAGCTGATTATTTTTCAGACTATAGTCTGAATTAAAAGGGTTTCATTAGTATTTAGTGGTATGCCCAAATGTGTCCAAATGCTCCAGTGATTTACATAATTAGGTTAAGTTAGGTTAGGTCGAAAAGACGGGCATGAGTCATCCCAATCCGCTCAAGTATTACATTTAGGCCTAATAAGCCTGTTGTGCGCTCTATTGCAAGGAGTTCCCATTCTAGGGAGCCGCCATCAGTACCGTAAAAACCTTTGAATTTGATCACATTATGAACATAGTTTCCTTAATGTTTCTCCTAAGTCCCTTCAATTCGAACCCCTAAAAAATTCCCTCTCCTGTATAACGTTATTCTTCTGACTTGGCTGTACAGTAGCACAAGCAGTGCTCCAGTGTTTCGTCCTCTTCCTGACAGGCCCTGCATTTTGTATCGTCAACGATATCCACTCGTGCCAGGTGATTCCTTAATTAAGCCTGAAGTATTTAATTTTTTTTTATATCTGTTGTAGAGCGTCCTGGCCACAGCTATGCGACACAAGAAATTGTTAATTTTATTTAGATTTACAGCTCATCAAGTTACTCTTTCCCCTACCCAATATTTCAACCACACATGCTTAGACTTTCTCACATTTTCTGCGTTCATTGTTGATTGCAAAAATGCATTACAAACCGTACACTTGTTATTTTTTAGTTCGTGCTACTAAAGCCGTATTAGAGGCCCGTGCAATCGAAAAAAAATGTATGCAACTGAAGGCTACACATAAAGTTTTCATTAGCAGGACTCTCAGTAGGCTGTTGATTTCGTTTTTCGGCCTCTAACTTTTATGTTTGAAATTCGTAGTAGTCTGTTCTTAATCTAAAGTAGCTCTCATTGATTTTTTTTTTTTTAATGGTGGGTGTACGCAAACAAAGAAATATTTAAACCAAGAAAATATCTGACGAAACGGTGATTTGAAATTGAGAAAAAAGATATTCATAATTTATGTTATGATAAATTCTGAGCATAAAGAAAACTTAAATGGAACTATAGGAAGCGCTTTTGAGATTTCAATGAAAATTGCAAAACAACACCTTTAATTGTTCCAAGAAATTTTCGATAAAATTTCCTTGAAGAGCGCAGAGATCAGAGCATAGAAATTAGCTGTAATTCTGCGAAACGATTAGAATTTCTTTGATAACTTTTAAGTACAACAACAATTTGATATATAAAGAAAATCTTTGGGAAAAGTTTCAAGACTTGGGTTTCCATAAGTTGCCAAAGATAATTTACAGAAATTTAAAGTGCTTCTGACAAGTAGTTTTTGCTACCAGTTATTAAAAACTTAAAAAAAATCTTGTTCAACTGATGCTAAGAGCTAAAATTTTAGAAGGAACCCCTTTTAGTTTAAAACAAAAATCAATAGAAGTTTTCCTGAGTTTTCCACGGGCTCTCAAAGTATTCATTTCCACCTGCCAACATGTTTCTGTCCATGTAGAAAATTAACAAGTTTCAGCTTAACTTCTAAATGTGTTTGCATTCGCTGGCGTTTTATTACCAAAAAAAAAAGAAACTTATAAAATAAACAGTGTTTAGGCTTATTTTCATACACCAGCCCATCGAAATGGTATCAGTCTTTACGTTTTAACACGTCAATGAAAACGTAAATCAGTTATTTAAAACGAAAGTGGGTGTGTGCGTGTTATTTTACATTTTCGTTTTCAATTTATGTTGGTGCTTTATTAGATTTCGATGGTTAAAATCTTTTTTTCTTTCCCTTTCCCCCTTTTAGGCCACTTGTTGTTCGCTGGTGCTATTTACATGGCCAAAAATAAACAAACACAACAAAGAGGAAAAGGAAATGAGGAGTGTACTCGTGTTGCGTGCCAGTTGTAGATAATCAAATAAACACTTAAATTAAATGACTGCGTTGATTAACGATATGGAAATGGAATTTTAAATACGAATTAAATGTTGAACAATAAAAACTAAAATTTTATTAGTTTGAAATACAATATTTGTTCGGTGTACATGTTAACAGAGAATAACTTATCCACTGGCATGTCAGCTAATTGTTTTATTATTTCAATACGGTTCGTTAGTTAAATGATTTTGTTACACATTTCTGTTGTTGCGGATTTATTGGGGCTGTTTGATAAAAGTTAGTTGGCATTAGCCGCTAAAACTCGTTAAGCCATTTTATTTCCCAACACTTTGAAATAACAATTTGTTTGTAATTTAATGCAGGAACTATTTTTACTAGAAACCAAAAAAATTAAATATATTTTTCTTAATGAAATTTTGTGTTCGACATGTTGTCTGGCATATTAAAAATATAATCCACCTAAAAAGTGGTGACAAACACGATATACACGTAAGCACTGATGATGAAAGTGTTGCGACTTTCGAAAGCAGCTGTTCTGCTCTGCTGTTGAATAAAACTGATGTTGGCTTTCCTTTGCGCCTTGGAATATTTATCATCATGTATTTCTCAGATTTTCAATTAATTTCGAACACTTAGCCTATGAATATTAATACAATTTAACAAAAATATTTTGTTTCACACAATTTTAAAAGAAATAGGAATAATTGATCCAAGAAACGATTGACTTGAGATGGCGAAAAATCATTTCCAATTCGAATTAGTCCGGTAGGAAGTAGCATCCCAGACCTAATAATATCAATAACAAAGTATTTTTATTTCAGTTAATTATTTCATGATTCCTATTGTCAGATGCCGCAGTTATTTTTCAAATTTAAACCGAAAAAAATCCAACTAAAAGCGATGTGCTGCACGCGCAAGCCATACACCAGAGTGGTTCTTTTTCCATGGACTTCTTTTAAATGTAACAACTTTTTTCCTTCGAATTCCTTTTTTTCAAACTTCAGTTTATCGGTTATTTTATTAGTTTTATGTATTTTTCATTAAAAAAAAATCTATTTCCTGATATTTCAGATAATGAAATTTATTTCTTGATTTTCATTTTTCAATCAGAATATAAAAATAACTTCTTGAATTTTACTTTTACATCTGAAAATAAAAATTCTATCTAAACTTTATTTTTCCAAAATTAATATTAAACGATTTAAGATCAAACTCATCACCAAATTCAGTGCAAAAACTCTTGTAATAAATTGCACAAGGGAAAGTCTACATCAGTTTTATATATTTCACTTACACATCAAGGCAGAACAGCTGTTTTCGAAAGCCGCTACACCTTAACCGTCAATAATCGTGTATATTTTTATTTACTAGAACTTGTTGGCAGTTGTCACACAGTTCAGTTGAATGTGTTCACAGTTTTTATTTGTACCGCTTTTATTTCAAAAAAGTACACAAGAGTTGTATCAAACCGATGACAACATACTTTTCTTAAGTCTGAGTGTTGCGATGTGTTGTGATCGCAAACAACACACCAGAGTAGTTCTAGTTGCTGGAGTACCTTTTTTTGCTTCAACTTTCTTTTCTCAAACTTCACTTTATCGCTTATTTTATGAGTTTTAATGTATTCCTCGCAAAAAAATTTTATATCTTGATTCCTATTTATTCTTTAGATATTTTATTCTTAAAATAATAATACATATTTTTTTTATATTAAATTTAAATTTATAGGCAAATTAATCACAAAGTAATTTTTAATTTAGAAAAACATGGGAAAAGTACAAGGGAAAGTATAAATCAGTTTTATATTCAACCAACACAATAGATCAAAGCAGCCGTTTTGGAAAGCCGCAACACCTTAATCATCAGTGCTCATGCATATTTTTTTTACTACCAGTTGTTGGCACTTGCCAGGTGGCTCAGTTGAATGTGATTACAATTTCTATTTGTACCGATTTTATTATAAAAAAGAATGCGAGAGTTGTAACAAACCGATGACAACATACTTTTCTTAAATCCCAGTAGTGCCGTTTGATTATTTTTCTTCATTTCCTATTTTTATGAATTTTTCGCACCATGTTTGTTAAGTCAACCATTTTTTATTTGAATTTTCTTAACGAAATCTTAACGTTTTTATCCTTTTATAATGTGCTAAGCCTTCCATGTCCTTTTTAAAATTGTTTAGTTGTTTGAAATGTTTTTATTTTATTTGTAATTGTTATTTATTTAAATGTTCTTAAAAGGCTGAATATAACAAGTTTTCTTTAAGAAACTTACGATAACATGTTCTATTATCTCCTTTTTAATTTGAAAAGGGCTTGTTTTCTAAGCGAACAAATTTAAGTCAACAAATAACTTTTATTTTCTAAAAAACAAATAAAAGTCAGCAAATAACTTTTATTTCTAGAAGAATAAATTAAAATATATATATTCCAAAATGGCAGACAAAAATTTTATGTATATTATTTTTTTCGAATATCTCTCCAACTGTGAGCGGAAATCCACATATTCAAAATAAAATCACACCCTGGCACTTTGCGCTATCGCAAACAAACAAAAAATACTCGTGTACTATTGGCATCATTTGCCATTTTCGTATATGGTAAAATGACTGAAACGAAATGACAACACAGACGTGATTTAATAAAACTCTTTATTATATTTTCAATAATTGACTGAATTGTAAGAAAATATGCATGCAAAAAGCCTTTTAAATCAGATCAAACTAGCAGGCGTACGGGTTCAATATATTTAAACCCGACATGATCCGCTTTGGATCAGGTGGATCAAAACTTTAAATTTACTCTTTCACAATCTCCCACTGGGCAAAGTCAACAAGCAACGTGTAAAAATTTTTGCACCAACTATTTTCTATAGCAAATTTTATAGTAAAAATCTATTGAAATTTTTTTGTAAAATTAAAATCCATTCTTCTTACTTGTCGCTCCATAAATATTTACAGAAATTTGGGAAAAACATAAAATATATCCTTAAACAAATCAATACTTTTACGAAGAAAAAAACACTCAAAATCATATTCTTAAACTCAAATAAATTGAAGAAATTAAATTAAAATGGGGATAAACTTTAAACGTTGCATTTTAAAATAACTTTTTATACTCGTAGATGAAAAAAACGTTCCTTTTGACTTGTTAGCTACACTCAGTCTAAGACCGGATATTATTCAACAATTTCCGGTCATCCGCAAATAATTATATAACATCCTACGTACAGACAGGGAACAGAAAACAATGCAATAACTTTTAGAAAAAATAAAATAAAAGCTCAAATGGCTTTACAAACAGCCTGTGGGATGTTTGAAACAAAATATTACAACAACAACAACAACAAAAAAGACGGTGGTGGCAACAATCCTCTTTGCGAAAAAAGTCTTATAGAAAATCTTTATACGGCCACTGGTGTTTGTTTTCGTCGTGTTTATTGGGGAAATATGAAAATAATTTTGTTGCTTTTTACAAAAACATTTCTTCTTATTGTTGTTTTTTTTTTCAAAATACTTTAAGTAAAGTTTTTGGAATTTTTCTACTTTTTATTATGATTCTTTTTTTCTTCGGTAGCTTATTTATATTTTATAAAGTTTAGTATCTTAACGGCCTTCAAGCGAAATAAGCACAACATCCTTCCCAAACGTGAATATATTTTGCATTAAGCTTGTGCATGTGTGTGCGTATAAGCGCTGTCATGTAAAATGGTGCACTTTTTAAGATGCACTGGCATTAAAAGACTTTTTCATTTTTTAATCAGCGAAAACTACAGTAACATGTGGGCTTAAGGGCTTGAACTGTGGCCGTTGTTGTTCTACTAGAAGACTTTGGCGCTGAGGAAGAGGTTTTACTGTATTCAAAATGCCAGTAAGTGAATAAATTCTTTACGATTCTTTTGTAATTCTTTTATTTTTACAAAGTATTACGCAGTGTTTGTATCAGGGGAAATCATTTGGCTACTTATATCCGCTTCCGTTTTTGCTTCTATCTCATGATTACCATTTCTTCTCTCTGCTTTCTTTCTTTCGTTCTCTTTCTTTTTCTTTCTTTTCGCATGCAACTTATTTGTGGCATTTGTATGTATTTCGCTTTGTTTCTGCATCAGCAAAACCAAACGAGCACAACTGCAAAACGTTTTTGTCAGTTGCGGATTTATTTTAATTTTTTGCTCTTCATTTGGATTTTATTATTATTTTTCTTTTTCTGTTGGATTTAAAATACTCGTAGTAAATTCTGGCTGGAATTTCACTTTGTTCATAAACAAGCAAAAAAAGATATACTCCCAACAATATTTATTTTTTATATTTTTATTTTTCGCAAACGCATAGAGAGCCTCAAAGGAAGTTGAGAACTTTTTGTGGTTTGTTGCACAGTTTATTTTTATTTTTATTTTTATTTTATTTCTTTGTGTGAAATTTCATTTGAGCTGTTTTTTTTTATTTTTGCTCTGCAGATTAAGTAATTTTTTATTAAGTTTATGTGTTATTTCATTTCAACTCAGGCTCCAAGAACAACAACACCAAAAGCTAGTGTTTATTTTATTTACTTAACTAGTGTAGAAATATAAAACAAGCAAAAGTTTTCAAATAAAAAAAAAGTTTTTAATATCAGTTGGCCGCATACAAAATAATCAATGGCCAGAGAGATTGAAGCAAAATATTAAAGAAATAAGTTTATAAATTCATACTTTTTGAAATATTATTAACAGTGACATGTCGTACAAAATAAGTGACATTCTTGGTCAGCCTGAATACAATTTAAATTTAAAATTTTACTAATTTTATTTTATTCTTTTTTTCAAAGTTCTTTTAACTCAGAAGAACACGATATTTAAATATTTCAAAGCACACGGGAAAGTCAACATCAGTTTTATATATCTAACTAACACAGCAGAGCAAAACAGCTGTTTTCGAATGCCACTACACTTTAATAATCACTACTCATGTGTGTTTTAATTTATTGCCACTTGTTAAGTGGCTTAATTGAATGTGATAACAGTTTCTATTTGTACCGATTTTATTATGAAGAAGCGTACGAGAATTGTATCGAAGGAATACCAACATATTTTTGGTAGGTCCTTGTGATGCCGTTTGATTATTTTTCTTCAGATTCAATTTTCTGAATATTCTTATTCAAAAATTCAAATTCCTTTTTTTAGTTTTCTTAAGTACTTTTGAACGCTTTTGCTTCTTAATTGTGTGATTTAAATGAACTTAGAAGTCTGAATAAGTAGCACAACAACACATTCTTGATTTGTCTTTTTTTTTTTTTTGCTTTAAGTATGACTTGTTTTCTAAGTAAGAAATTCAAATCAACAAATAACTGCTACTTCCTGAAGCATAAATAAAATTAAAATGTATTTTTCAAAATAATAAATAAAAAGTTTTGGTTTAATAGTTTGTCGAATATCTCTTAAGCTCTTGCATTTTGTGCCATGGCAAGCAAAAAAAATAGTCGTGCACTATTGGCATCATTTGCCATTTTCGTACATTTTAAAATTTTCCGAAGCACGATTTAATAAAACTCTTTATTGTGTTTACTTGACTTAATTATAAGAATATCTGCATACAAAAAGCCTTTTAAATCAGATCAAAACTATCATTTTGGCGTACAGTTGAATATGCTTGACCTCGATGTGTTCCTCTTTGGATCAGGTGGAGAAAATCTTGAATAATTCTTTTTTAAATGATGTGCGAAATATTAATACAATCGGACAATTCCTTTACAAATTGCAAAATCATTAAATCTCTTTTTGTTTCAAATTACCCCACTGTGCAAGGACAACAACCTGAAACTAAAATTTTTTGCTTCAGCTATTTTCCATGACAAATTTTTTAATAAAACTTTTTTAGATGGACCTCCACAATTATTTATAGAAGTTAAAAACAATGGAAGCTTCCGCCCGTGAATTAAAATATATTCGAATATTGGAATGATATCACCAGCGTCCTGGCGTTATTGAAGCAAATAAAACCAAAATTATAGCTCTTGATTTTCATTAAGATTTATTTTTGTTTGACTCAACTATTTTGTTTATTAAAAATTTTATTCTTGACTGCTTACAAATCAAAAAGAAAAATGTCATAATCTCGAGCAACTTTATAAATTATTTTTTAATTTATTTATTTATGACCAAAACAATGCGATAATAAATTTTAATAAAATTTTCAATTTAACTGAAGACATTTGAAAGTATATGCACACATATGCAAGTATGTATGTGTGTGTGTGTGCATGGCATCATCTATAAGTCTAGATAGAAGTGCAAATAGTAAAACTTTAGTTTTGTTTCAATAATTTCTGTTTTACTGTTTTAATATTTTCTCTTTTCGAGTTGCTTTTGTTGTTGTTGCTTTTGTTGTTGTTGTTTTGTTGCCTCATACACTGTTGTAGCTGCAGTACATTCATGTTAAAAAATATTGCATACTTAGCACAAAATGAACTTAAAACATGAAATGAAATTTATGAATGCAACTAATTGCATTCACCAATTAATTTATGGCAAAAATATTAAACGTTTTTCAACAGGAGTGAAAAGCATTAAATGTTGTATTCTCGTTCTCATATTCGTTACACATTTACTGCAACTTGTTTAAGGAGCAAAAGGATAATGTTTTTAACATAATAGCAACAACAAATATTATTTATTATAAGTATAATATTTTAACTGAAAATATTATGTACGAATATTGAGGCACAATGCCAATGAAATACAAAATGTACAAAAAAAAAACCAAAATGAAAAATGAAAAATAAAAAAAATAGCTGAAACAGCACCATTAAAAACGCACATTAACACATGAACAGTGTGAGGAAAAAGTTGTAGGAAAAATTAACAGACATGTTACTTGACTGTGTAATAAAACTTAATTGCAAAAGCAACTTGTTCTTGTTTGTTGCATCTGGTGTTCCGGTTGCATGTATAACAGACCTCAAGAAAAGCCAATATTTAAGAATTATTTCGTATTAATGCAGAATGCCAAAAAAGGATTCATTTAATAAAATTCTGGCTTTAAATGAGTCTCACAACAGACGCTGCTTGCTTTTTAAGAAAATCGCTCGCAATAATACCATAACAAGCGTATTGTTGCTGACTGTTTGCACTCTTACTTTGCGCCATACATGCGTGCGTTTATATAGAAACTTTTAAAAGCCTTCATAAACTCTCATACACATCCGTGCATACTACAAAGTGCATAAGTGATATAACTAACGGAAACGGAAATTAAGCAACATTAAATCCATTGCTGTCAACATTGCGACATTTTTCTTTCGGCTTGTTTTTTATTTTTGCTTCTTTTTAAAGGCCATAATATAAAATTTCTTTTTTTTTCTCTTTTCTTGTTGCATGCAACTATAAATAAACATCTCTATTTGTGTACAAAAAGTCAAATTCATATTTTTATTAAAAACTATAACAACACACATTCTGACTTGTATTCTCCCTCTCTCTCTCTCTCTCTCTCTCTATCTCTCTCTCGTATCCATAAATGTGCATTTTAGCTGGTGTGGATGTTTGTGTGTGCGTGCCTATAAGGGAATTTATGCAAGTTCACTTGCATTAATAATGCAGTTTGAATACAGATATTCTTTTGTATTTTACGAAAACGAATCAACAATTTTATACAAAATGCCATAATAAACAACCCCATGGTAAATAAAGAGACTAAACCAAAATTGAATCATATTTAGTAAAAGGGTTTTACAATATAGAGTGTAATTAGGTGTCAGTGCTATGGGCCACCAAATATTTTTTGGTTTTGATAAAAAAAAAATATCTTCATGTACAAACAATACATACATATTTTTATTATAATAAATATATATAAATGGGATTTTTGTTCGATATCAGATCTTACGATGTTAACGATGGGAATACGTATTAATATAATATGAATGGGGGAATTGTATTGTTTTCTCAAATACATCGAAAATATTAATTAATAAATTACCTGCGGTAATAAATTCAGCTTGAAGTTAATTTCATACTATATCACTCATATACACATACATTTGAAATTTCATTAATTTTCAATAAAACTGCTTTTTAAAAAGGCCATATTGTGTGGAATTTTCCATCTTAAATATTTATTCTTCTAATAATTATAACTATTATCATTATTATTATATTTATTATTGTTATTATTATTATTATTATTATTATTATTATTATTATTATTATTATTATTATTATTATTATTATTATTATTATTATAATATAATATAATATTTATAACACAAGAAATTCCCGCCTAACAGCCACGTTAAGTCAAAATTGCTTACAAATTATGGTTGGTTTTGAGCAAAAACATATTTTTCTTTGCTCTAAAAATCTCTTAATTCGTTATAAATATGTTCTAATAATTTTCCAGTTTCTACTATACCCAATCTTATGCAAAAATTATTGTAAATTGATTTATTATATCCTTGGAATTTATTTTTATATAATTTTAATAAAAATTCAATTAAAATCAATAGTAATGATGTATTCTGTATTTCATAATAATACTTTAAAAATGTTACTGAAAAACTATATATGAAATATTGCACGTGCATCAAATTATTATGCTAAGAATCTTTTACAATATTAACATATCATTAATTATAATATTAATCAAGCTTGTGGTAAACATTTATTAAATATTATTTAGTCTAATTTTTATTCTATATCTCGTTAACAGTTTGCTTAAAAATTATTAGAAATAAAAATTTTAATAATTTTTATTTCCTGAAAATGTTAACGAAATATCGCATAAAATTAAACTAAATAAAATTTATTATTAACGACAACAAGCTTGATTAATATAATAATAAACTAATAAGGCCAATAGAGATAAATCAATATGTATTTCATTAATCAAAATGTTAATTCCTGCAACACTCTTTTCTGTCTTCATACTCATTGTTATTGAATAACAAAGACGGTAAGCAAATTACTATTCTCTTACACTTAGTTCTTTACATAATTGACTTTGCATTTGTTTTCTTTTCATATAAAAATCAAACGAACTAAGCAAACACACGCATTCACACACCAAACACAAAAGACTTGCATTCTCTCTGCGCTCAATGCAAAAGAAAACTTTGCCGCTCTCACAAACATGCTAAACTGATGGTGGCTGCGCTGTCCACAAATGTATGTACATAAACACATTTTGCAAAATTTGCTTACGCACTTTATAACACAAAAAACTACACTATTTGTGAAGATATTTACTTTTAATTATTAAATGTGCATTAATTAACAATTATTTACACAAGATATAAATTTTTTAACACTTTTTCTATATTATTTCACTATTTCAAGAGTAGTTGACACTGGAACATCTGCAACGTGCAAAAATTTTCGGTATACTAACAAGAGTAAATAATTTCTTTTGCTTTTGCAATCAAAGCAAACACAAATAAAATTCAAAACAAACACAAACATGTTAAGCTAACAGTGGCTGCGCTGTCGACAGGCTTTTGCAACAACAAATATTCTTACACACTCTTTTATATTAACACTCGTACTATTTACAAAGTTATTTGCATTTTGTTATTGAATATTCATTAATTAGCAATTATTAACACAAACCAACAATATTTTAACATATTTTGAACTTTATTTCTTTATTTTAACGTGATTTTCGGTATACCAAAAGTTATGGGAACTGGAGAAGTACACTAAAAAAATTAAAAAAAGACAAGACAAAAAATAAATATTCCAAGGCTCTAGGGAAAGTCATATTCCGCTTTAGCTGTTCAACTTATGCAGAAAAGTAGAACTACTGTTTTCCAAAGCCGCTGCAGTTTGATCATCAGAATTCATGTGTATTTTGCTGCCACTCGTTAGGTGGCCACCAAAGAAGTGGTAACGCATTATCCGTTAATTATATTAACAACCTTGAACTAGCCTGTTTTCAATGTTAATGGCGTGTAGCGAATTTTTAATAATGGGGCGATCTGAATGAAATGGATTCTTAACACTTTTCTCATACAAATTTCGACATGATAAATTTTATTCACTTGCGTTTAGCAACTCAAAACTTTTTGTCATAAATAAATTTGTCAAAATAATCAAAGAAGATAAATATTAAATCGATAAAAAATTCCATAACAACGAAATTTGTCTCAATCGTATTACAACTCTCGATGGCATATTAAAACGAATCGATTTGTATACAATTTGTACTGCTGTAATTTTTGAAATATTTTAAACAGTAAACGAATTGAATTTCCCCGCTATTGTTATTCGAATATGCAGTCATCGTGATGAATTTATACATCATGACGACTGTAGATAAATAATCCCAGCATCACATGATGGCCTGGCTTTATGAAATCAACCGTAAAAATGGTTGCTGCTTTAATACACAATTTCTTTTGTTGAAATAATATTTTATATTGCAAATACTTTATGTGCGTGCGTTGGTTGCGTACGAGCTACATAAAAGTTTTATTTAAAAAAAAAAAAGAGAAAAATATTTCGAAAATATATATAAGGAATTTAACTTATTTGGTATTCTGGTTATTGTTGCCAGTCATACTCATGCAACAGCAGAGTTTATTTGCAAATGAAAAGAGGGATAAAAAATTTTAAATTTAATTCATTTGCATATTCGCATATGCTGTCAGCCAGCATATGCAGAGGAATTGAGGTACTCGCTGCATGTTTTGCTTCTTTTTTTTTTGGTGTTATTTCGTATATAAAATTTACAAATAAAAAGTCTCGTCTTATGAATAATACTTTTTATTTCAATACCATTTAAGCTCGAATAGTTAGTAAAATTTATTTTTAAATCAGATTCGGTTTGAAAATTTTTTCGATGGGTGTTGTATTTCCCAAGTATGTAAATAAATAATTAAATACTTTCCAAATTCTAGTAGAACTATTGAAATTGTTGTCTTTGGCATATCCCAGTCTTTCGTCCAGCCAAATCTAATCACATTAACCCTGGATGGTTGCTGTTTTTAGCTCATTTAGTCTTTATCATATAACTCTTTTTTTTTTGTTCAAATTTGTATCGAGTTTTAAAAGCGAAAAAAGTTTTTATATTTTATGTTGCTTTTTAATTCCTTTTTGAATAAAATACTTAATTGAAAATATATTTGTTTATGTTTAATATAGAAAATTATTATGCTAGAATTACCAGTAACCATCCAGGGTTAATAATAACTACAACTTGTAGTTTCAATTACATTAACGAATATTTTCGTACCCCCACAAGCCACAACATTTGTTTCTCTAACAAATTTCTATGCCCCTTTAAATGTTAATCATCTTTCTCCAAACTTTTTTTGTTTTTTTTTCTCAATTCTCTGCCTGTTGTACAGTCTTGCAAGCCAACTATCGAATGGAAAAATAACACAGAAAATGTTAACGACTTTTTAAACTCGTTTTTGATATATTCAACCAAATCACAGGACCCTGGTTCCCCAGAAGTCAAGAAAGGAAATAAATTTTCGGAAAGATATCCTTATTAATATCACCAGATAATTTCATTTATGTTATTAAAACTGATTTCACTAAAAATGATTTCACTATCTAAATTTAAGAAAAAAAAAACTTAATTCAATACAAATAAAGAACTTTTTATAAATTCGCGAGCTTTAACTTGAATCTAAAAAATATATGATTCTCAGTTTGATAAATGGTTCTTTATCTAATATATAATTCTTAAGACATGTTCACACTTGTCGCATATTCGGGCAAAAAAGCGTAACCAATAAATTTTAATGGAAAACTAATTAAATCAGAGAAGCATTCAGTGAGTCAAACAGGTTCCAATAATATCGGCTTCTATGACTCTGTTAATTTTTTTCACCTTTTTCATCAATATATAATTTAGTGGTTGCGCTTTTTTGGGCAAATATTTGACAAGTATGACTGTATCTTCAGTTTAATAACTTTTGAGGAGCTTAAATACGAAAAAAAAATTCCGCTTCCAAACAAAACTGAAATCTGATGGCTGCGACATGGTTCTATTCCGTTTAACGCCATGACATGACTGCAACATCGTTGAACAGGCAGTTCATGTTTTCAAATTTGAGTTTGAATTGAATATTTTCTTAAGTAACTAAAAGTTTATTTTTAAAAAATATTAATGACTGGCTCAAAATTGCATTTAACTTTATACAATAAACGAGCTCTGTTCAAAAATTTTGGTTAATTTTCATGTTTCTCAAAAGAATATTTATTTCAATATTGTCGCCTTCAAAGTCGGTCATCTGTACCAAAGCGTGTACCACCTGCAAACATTTTCAGAAGATGAATATGTTGACCGCATGACGCTGGAAACAATTCAGATGGTTTTGAGTGTTAATCGAATGCGCTCATCTCGATATATATTAAAATTCACTGTATAATTCCAAAAGACCTCGCATTGAATTAAATATTTTCCTCAGCCAATTTCTAATTAAGAAATTGATTCAAGCACACACTTTCTTAATCACTTTCAACTTGTATTTTAATTTACATCTTCAAAACATGTCACATGTTATTAAAGGCTTTAGAATAATTTAAAAACTTTCAATTTTAATACCCGCTGCAGCTCCAGAGCTCTGAACTTATTAAGTTAAATCGTAAGCCAGCAAGAAATAAACAAAATTCTTACACTTCAATTGAGTTTGATATTCATATTTAGTGCAAGTAAAATGACTTAAATCAAGCAAAAACTACAAGCATACGAATACATGCAAGTAAGAGTATGTGTGTGTTTGTGTGTGTGTGCAATAATAATTGAATGTGTGTTTGTGTATGCTGCTTTGGTTTTGTATGGAGTAATTTAATGAAAACCAAAAACACTAAGCCAGGCTATTTAAAAATTCTCTTTTTTGCCAGCAACATGTAAATAACTGAATTGATAACACAACGAAATTTTAATATGCATGTGTGTGTGTGTGTGTGTGTGCACACTCATATGATGTTGATTATGTGTTTGTAACCAGAAACGTGTTAACGGCAAGTCGTATGTGAGTAAACAATAAAAAAAGGGTTTGAAATCTAGCAAAAAACTGCACACACAAACCCACTCTAAGCACAACACACACACACACACACACACATTTACACAGGCATATGAAGAGGCATTTAAAGGGAATATGTGTGTTGGGCTTAGGTTATCAACGCAACAAAGTGTTTAAGAAGGCATTAACTCAATTTTCATCCTTTGCAACCAAAACTTAACGAAACAAACGAATAACAAGAAAAATATAATCAACAGAATAAAGTTACTAGCACACATACACACACACACACACACGCAAACACACATAAAGAGAAGCATGAAAAATAATTATTGCACGTTTATGATGAGTTAAACAGATTATTTTGCACACAAACCAAAAACTCCAGGTGTGTGAATTTGTTTGAGTTTAGCTACAAGTTTTTCCTATTTCTACCTTTTTTTTAATCAATTCCTTGGCTGCATGTATGGGAAATGGGAAACAGGAAATGGCCATGTATTCGTAGGTGTTTCAAGGCAAGACACATATTCCATTAACGATGGTTACACACATTCTGCCAGTCTTCTTTAGATTTTTTGGGATACTACAAACAACATAATCTTCTGCACAGCGGATTACCGGCTTGTCGGCTGTCGGTTCTGGAGGTTGGAATGAAAAAGTGTAATCACAACACCACTTGGCAGTGTTTTTTGAAAGCTCTTCGTATACGAAATCTTTACGGAATGGCAATCATGCCGCTGCATGCATACACGCAACTACTAAAGAACTTATTTTATTTCTCATACACAGAAAATTTTCAAAAGCTGAGAAAAATCTCTACTCTTTTTAATTTAAAAAAAGGTTACCTCTCCCCTTCTAACAGATCAATAGAAATTTGTTCCCCACTTTGATTCCCTAACAATTCGTAAGCAGTAGTTTATAAGCAAACATGAATTTTAACGGCCGCTCAAATAAATTTTTGTTGTACCGTGTAGTTGTACATGCAGAAAGCTGTTCGAATATGCTGATATCGATTTTCGTTGATGTTCTATTAGTACCATCCAACGACCATCGTATAGATTTACATAAATATGCAATTGATTACCTCAAGACACACGCACACACATACAGACACACATCCATACAAACAATATATCCTGAGGACTTGGGAAAAAACACGACAAAGAAAAACAGAATTTGAAATTAAGTTATTTTTCTTCATTACACGCTTATTGTGCCGGCTTAATGGAACATGAAATAACAAGAATTTTGCATGTATAATTTTAGTGAAAAAATCAACAGGCAAGAGGAGAGAGAAAAAAGGAAATAAAATTTAACCCTATTAAACACAAACAGGCCATGACTTTAAAGCAGGGAAATTGATTGGTGCTGGAGTAATTTGCTAAGCGGCATATGACGCACTCTGCTGCTTAGAGAAAAGCTTTATGGGGGAATCGAGGCGACTAAGAGATTTACAGCTAAAAATATTAAATATTCCCAGCTGTCAAGGCCATAGTTATTGATTTTAAATTGATTTTTTTATTCAACAGAGCAGAACAGCAGTTGCCGAAAGCCGCTACACGTTCATCACTAGTGTATTCTGGTTTATTACCAGTTATTGCCACTTCTCAGGTGACGTAGTTGATGGCGATAACGGTTTCTATTGGTACCAATTTTCTTATTGGTTACAATTTTATTATTATAATAAAACGTTACAAGGATCGTATCAACCCGATGGTAACACGATGGTCTCTGTGTTGCCGTTTGATAATTTTTTCTAAATTTGTTTCCCCTGCTTCTTAAGCCAAACTTTTTTGTTTCAATTTTTCTTGAGTACAAATAAACAATTTTACTTTTATTTGGCTTAGCACAGTCCTTAACTTTATAATTTAATTGTAAATATTTTGTTTTGAGCTATTTATGGCTAAATCAAATTTCATTTTAATTGGCAATTTGTAATTGAACAACAGCATCGTTGATTCGCATAAGAACACTCTAGAAATGACAAATAATTTATTAACTAATTTTTGGTAGCATAACTGCTTGTTTAGCCAGTAGGCTATAATATGTAAAAGAAACAATTTCTTAAGAGCAGCGATCGTAACAGCTCAAACGCCAGTTAAATGTGTACGTCGATGAGCTGAATTTCCGTTTTTGCAGGAATGGAAATCTTCATGTCTTTTAAATGGACAAATAGATGTTAATAAATATAGAGCGCTATGAAGCCATGCTGACTGAATTTTTGTTACCAAAATTTAATAATCTAAACATGATTCGACATGCTCGATTTTGCCAAATTTGGTGAAAATTTAATTTTATAAAGTCGTTCTGTTCTCTGAACCCCCTCATTGGTGCCATTGAACAACATTAAGTGACTTTTTATTCCCACTGCCATTAACTTGCGTCGACAAAATTGCAGCTGTTCTAACATCGAAAGCCGTATTAAAGGACCCATTGACGGCATATGGAAAAGATTGTCAAAATCGTTCTGATTGAATTGAACATGTGACTCGTATCTGCTGGATATGATTTTTAAAAAATAAAAGCGTGAAAATTATCAGCCAGAATGTAATTAAAAAATTTCATTCCAAAAAAATGTTTTTACTTCAATTATTTCCACATATCATGCAGCTACAAAAGGACTAAAAAAAATATGCGTTTAAATCAGCTGATTTCTTATTTTTATTTCCTTGATAAATAAACGAACAACAAAAATATTAATTTAATTATAAAAATAAAACATTATATTATTCCGTGCATCTCTTTTTAATTATGAATTAATTAACATTTCTGCAGTAACACATTTCGTATTAAGTTACGAATGCAAGACCGAAATCTATTTCATTAGTTTTCCGAAAGAAAAAAAATTATATGTAAATAATCTTCTCGCACACTTTTACTAACTGAATTTATTTTTTTCACCCACACAAATACATTTTTGTGTTACCTTTACGTGGAAAGTTTTTCATTACAAACCAACCGAAAGTAGAGAATAAAAATTTCTGGGTATTAAAACATGCAGCAGCACCAACAGTCGTAAACAAGTTATATGAAAATTTGTTTTTCTTTTCAGAACAATTATACAAACATAAAAAAAGCTTGGCAGATAATTATAAACTCAGCTAATGCAAACTTTTCTCTCATACCAAAAGTTTCCAGTTTGAGCGAAAGATAATAAAGTCATTAAGTGTGTGAATAAATTAATTTCGTACTGGAATAATAAAAAATGAAACGAAATACCAAATAAACAAACGCATATACGAGGGTTTTTTTCTACTTTTACTTTTCTTTTTTTTTTCAAGACAAACAAACGGTTTAATGTATTTTTATGCAAATCGTTGCCTGAGAACCTTCAGCGTATTCATTTAATACTGAGAACACAAATACACAAACAACTTTCATAAGGCTGCTGTTGCTTGGCTACTTTTTTAATTGTGTTTAGTAGGACTTTTATTTGGGCAGTCGATGCTAATAAAGCCACTTGACAAATATTTGGCCAAAACAGCGTAACCTTTAAGCACTAAAAAGCATTTTGATTTACATTTTTTGATTTACCAGTGAACGGGGGTCTTTCCTGTCATGGAATTCAAATCAATCTTTCATAAGTACTTCTGCTTTTATCCTTCTTGCCACAAACAATTTTCCTAGTTCCAGCTGGTCCGGAGTAAAGAAATGCACTCTACATTAACAACAGCATTCACAAACTATGATTGTGTCAGATACACTGACTGTTTACTGCGATATTTCAAAGAAATCTTAATGTGATCATATATGATCACTATTAAATTGAAATAAAAGCCATTATTTTCTGGAAGTTGAAGCAATTTTTAAAGATACAAATAATTGCACTCCTGTTAAAATAAACTTTTCATGAAATAATGGGTGCTTTTTTATAGATTCACAACATCAACTTAAATCATAATAAAACAAGGAAATATATTTTTAATATCAATGAAACGGGCTTTATTTGAAAGACAATTTTAAGAAATTTATGTTCAATTCATGTCAAGGTTGTTGCGTTAAAGGCGCCATCTGGAACACCAGTTTTCAACAACCTTTCTCAGCTTTTGTAGCCGTATTTCGCTGAAACTCGTCGAATATGGATATCCAGGTATTCAATTGTTCATGGTTTATCGATGTAGACGGGTGACTTAACATAACGCCATAGAAGATAATCGTATGGGATTAAATCACACGATCTAAGCAGCCAATTAATTGGGTTATTACGTGAAATAATTTTTTTCTCTGAATAAATCAATTGTAGCGCCCGATGTGTGGCATGTAGATCCGTCCTGTTAGAACTACATATCAGCAAGATTAATACCAAGTAATTGAGACATGAAAAGAATTTCGAATCATGTTCCTGCAAATTTCATTATTGACAGAAAAATTCTGAGCGTCATCGTTTTGGAAGACATATGGACCAATGCCTTCTCCAAAGCATAAAACACTCCAAGCAGTGATTTTCTGTGGCTGTTCTTGTGGTGTTGCGACAAAAGCTTTCGAATTCTTCCTACTCTAAATGCAACAATTCTGCTAATTTACGTACCCCTTCAACCAGAAATGCGCTTCATCGAAAAATAAAATTTTAAATGGATGGGTTTGACGAATAGAACAATTATTTTGATGAAAAATTTCAACAATTCTAAACGTGCTGCTCTGATGCAAGTCGATTCAAAACGAAATTTTCAAAAGCAAACTAAACAAAAACCAACTATCAGCTATTAATTAGTTGACCAAATAAAGCAGTGATGTCAACTCAAAGTTGTGACGCCCTTAAAAAAATTCATCATCAAACAATAATTTTCTGTGGATGTTCTGTGGTGTTTCGATACAAGCTTGTGGATTCTCTTCACTCCAAATGTGACAACTCTCCTTATTTAAGGCTTAATTAGAAAACAGTTCTCGGATTCCTTTTCATAATAAAATTTCTGTAAACAGAAACTGTTACCACATTCAATTAAGCCGCCTAAAAAGTGGTGACAAACACAATACACATGAGCACTGATGATGAAAGTGTTGCGACTTTCGAAAACAGCTGTTCTGCTCTGCTGTGTTAGTTGAATAAAAACTGATGTTGACTTTCCTTTGTGCCTTGGAATATTTATCTTCATGTCTTCCTGAGATTTAAACAAATTTCGAACAATTAGCCTCTGAATCTTAATTCGATTTAATATAGAAAACAACTTGTTGAATAGATGAGCTTGACAAGTAAAACAATTATTTTTATTAAAAATGTTAACAATTTTAAACGCTTTGTTTTGATGTTAGTTGATTCAAAATGAAACAAAAAGCAAATGTTAAATAGGTGCTCAACTAAAGCAGTGATGCCAACTCAAAGTTGTAACACTCTAAATAAAACACTCTGTATTAAAAAACACGCCGGTAAACGTATTGTTGCATCCCGAACAAACACACTTTATTATAGTGATAAATAAGCAAAAAGTCGCTACTCACATACACAATAAATAATACGAAATTTTCATTAGAAATATATTATAATTCAGAAACGAATAAATATCGCAGAAACATTCATTCGCATAAATGTATCTGAGCGCAGTGTTGCATACGAATTGCATAAGTAATAAAACATTTAACGCAAAATATCTTCATATCTGGTCGTCTGTCTGTCCGTCCGTCCGTGTGCCTGCTTGTGACTACACACTTTCATATTTCAAAATGAACGATGTGCAAAAGCAGCACACACACACACACACACACACCCACGTGTGTTTTATATATTTAAAATCATATTTCTGCAACGGAAGACAATGTAAAACATGCGAACTCATAAGGCAGCCTTGTGACAAAACCATAAAGTAGCAACTTCAGGCTTGTGCTAACAACTATCAAGGATTCATATGAAACAAGTGCGAGCAAGAAGTAATTGTGGTTACTTTCATGTACGCACACACACACACATGCCAGCAATTTCTATAGAGGAGTACGTAACGTGTTTTATGCAAAAGAAAAAGATGAATTTGAATAAGCAACAGTGTTAAGTTTTGTGCCATTATTTTTCTGTCTCGCAATGAATTACATTTATGGTGGAAGAGAAAAAAAGAGATATTAACTTCAAAGAAACATAATGAGGCAGTCAGTGGCGGAGGAGGAGGCCAAGCGTAAACTACAAGCAAATAATTGTATACGAATGAAAAAGTTACATTTCGCACTTAAATTAAGCGCATGCAGCCGCACGGAGTATCATTTTGTATGACATTTAAAATAAATGCTAAATAAATATTTTAAATGATCAAAAATGGTATGAAGAAATTTTCACTTCTGCTATAATTTCTTTGCAAGACGTTTTTGTTTGCTTTTGTCTAACGATATTTCATTTGAAATGTTGTTACACATTTTTTTAAGGTAAATTTTTTTTATATGCAATTTGTTTGTGGCTTAAGTTTTTTAAATGCGGATGTATATGTGAAAGTAGCCGCTTTGTCAGTCCAGTTGTAGGCAGTCAATTACTTAATATATTTAAGCTTAGCTCTTGGTAATTCACTCTTATCCAATAGCAGAATAATACCTCCATGCCCTTTATATGGAAAAATTATAAGGAAGGATATTTCTGTAGGTTAGATTTACAGAAAAAGGAAAGAGTTCCAGCTCATTGGGGTCCATTTTTGTTTTCAGTAGACTAGAAAGAAGGTAGTTGGAGTAGGGGTTGAAGAAGTAAAGGAATAAAATAAACGTTAAGAATTGAAAGCCAAGAGGACGGGAGAAAGTATATGCGAGAAAATTATTGAAACGTTTATTCTTAAGGGAGTCAGCAGCAAGGCCAGCCGCTGTTGTCAACAAAAAGACTTTTTGCTTGTGGTTGACTCCTGACAGCTTCAGAAGACTGCTAAAGGATGTGTACAATAACCGATAGTAAAACAGCAATTAAATCCATCACAAGGCTGTACAACTCTTCCCAATTTGTCCCGGAATATCGCAGGGTCCTTGACGGAAAGTTTTACAATTTCTCGATTCAACTTGAACTGAGCGTGGTGACACGCGAAAGTTCCAAGTAACTTAAAGACGAGGGAGTTAGCGACTGTATGGAGTCCTTGGAGACGTCTCCAGCAGAACGAACGTTTCAGCAATTTTTTCTCATACACTTTCTCCCTTCCTCTTGGCTTTCAATTCTTAATGTTTATTTTATTTCTCCACTTCTTCAACCCCTACTCCAAGTACTTGTTTTCTAGTCCACAGATAACAAAAATGGACCCCAGTGAGCTGGAACTCTTTCCTTTCTCGAAAAGTACCAGTTAACTGAAAGATAAAGTGTTTAGCGACTGTATGGAGTGCCTGGGGACGCCGCTCTTCCTGCTGGAGACGTCTTTCGCTAGCGTTCTTCAAATAGCTCAAGACTGATGGTACAGAGATTCTGCCTGTGCTATGACGAGGACACTATGGCCTTGCCTGAGTCTCTGAAGAGCAGCGATTCTGTATAGGCTTTCACAACAATCAACTTCACATTCTGTTGGCTGTTCTCCCTGGACCTGCACCTTTGGAATCCATGTCAAACATGTGAAACTCAAGGGCTGTAATGACAAGGAGGAGCGGAGTATTATGCCTGTACTCTACCTTTGTCCTGCTCTAAAGGATCGGCATCTACAATACTTTGCCCCCTGTAGGTTTCCGTTAATCATGACCACAAAGTTATTTTAACCGGATGGTTGTGCCATTCTATGCTTTTCAGTTCTTCGAGCTAAAATCTTTTTATTCAATTTTTAAATCAACCAATTCCCAAAAGGATCGAGATCCTTGATGAGGTATATAATTTCGGAGTTTTTCCATTTAAAAATATCTCTTTTTTCGATTTTGAGAGATTCTTAATTGTCAAAAGCTGTTTAATGTATGGAACAGCTGTATAAATATATCTGTAGATAATCTGTCCGCTAGTATTCAACCTCTGGTTCAAGGACTTAAAATCAGGATACTTTTGGGGATGTCGCTTTATGCAGATATTAAAGAGAAAATTTGTGTCATTCAAATGTTGTGATCTGCTACTTATAATCTTGTGCGTTCTACACATGGTGGTGTACGCTTCATACATAACAGTATGCATTGCACAAAATTAAGATGCACTACACGAAACCAGAAATTCGTATGTTTACGTATGTAGGACTAAGTTTTCGATTTCAGGAATTATTATTTTAAATAAATAAGTTAACGTTTACTTAATCCTATTCATAAGCAGAATCGGTTTGAATACTTATATTTTTAATAAATTTTCATAACAGATTTTAAAAATGAATTGAAAAAGTTTCCATCTCTTCTCTGCTAACGTGTGGAGTACATAAACTTTTAACAATAACAACTCTACTACAAATTAAAACAATTATAAGATTTTTTTCCAAAGAATTTTTCAATTATTTTTTATGTATGTTTGTATGTGTGTTTCTTATACTTCTTACACAGATATTTACCTTAAAATATAATGATAAAATTATATATATCTGGCACATTTGTTTGAATGTATGTGTATATATATATATATATATATATATATATATATATCTCATACATGAGTTCAAATAAAACAACAACAATTTTAATAAAAGGATCTGTATACCTCAAGGATATGTTAAAAATAAATTTATTTCCATGAAGAAAATACTCAAATAACTGCAAAATGGAAACTAAAATGATGTGCTGTTGCTGATTGCAGATGCAAATTGTAGATGGAACGAACTCTGCTCGTGTTCACGCTGGCAGAAGAGAAGAAAAAGAAACAATTTGTGCTTAAATGGAATATACGAAACAAACAATAATCACAGATGTATTTTTTTTTTTAATTTAAAATAATATATAAGAAAATTGGGAGAAATAAAGTTATTTATTTAGCCAAAGAAATTTTTTTACTTGCCGGTAAGCGAATAAATATATTGAAATTTTTGTTGTAAGTAATTGAAACAGTAGAAGCATTAAAATATTTTTTAAGAAACTATGACTTCTACTCCTTCCAGTTTCTTCTTTATCACTACATTTCTATTTGGGATCAAAACCTTCCGATAGAAAAACAAATTTTGTGTATCTCTTCAGCCATCACCGAGTTATATTTTCAATTATTAAATTTAAATATATTTTGTTAGTGCTCGGGATTTATTATTATTGAACTGGCAGGATTGATTTTAAAAACCAAGAAACTAAATAATTTATATAATTATGTTGCAGGGAATTTTCTTTTCCTGAAAGCTTGTAACGTATTTCCATTTCGAAATTTTTATTTTAATGAACATTAATTTTTGCTATATTAATATTTATATAGGCTAATTGTTCTAACTTAGTTAAAATCTCAGAAAGACATAATGATAAATATTTCACGGCACAAAGGAAAGTCAATATCAGTTTTATTCAACTTACACAGTAGAGCAGAACAGCTGTTTTCGAAAGTCGCAACACTTTCATCTTCAGTGCTCATGTGTATATTGTGTTTGTCACCACTTTTTTTGTCATCATGTCTTTCTGAGATTTTAACAAAGTTAGAACAATTAGCCTATATAAATATTAATATAGCAAAAATTAATGTTTATTAAAATAAAAATCACATACAATTTGAGCTTAGGCTTGAGCTACCAATGAAAATTGGAAAAACGTTCACATGTACTTAAGTATAAAATTCAAACCATAAAAGTTTGACTTAATGTATAATGGAACAAAAAATTCAGAAAAATGGGACATGAAGAAAATAATCAAACGGTAACACGGGTATTAAAACAAAAACGTGTTAACATCAGGTTGATGCAGTTCTCGGATTCTTTTTCACAATAAAATTTGTGTAAATAGGAACTGTTATCACATTCAACTAAGCCCCACCTAAACAGTGGTAATAAACACAATATACACATGAGCACTGAAGATGAAAGTGTTGCGACTTTCGAAAACAGCTGTTCTGCTCTGCTGTGTAAGTTGAATAAAAACTGATGTTGACTTTCCTTTGTGCCTAGGAGTATTTCCATTTCTTTTCTAGAACATGGAGGTTTAAAAGAATTTAAAACAGAAATAGTTTTTCGTGAAGGATATTGTATCCTTTCATATGACATAATGTTATTTTTTTTCTATTAAAATGTATAAGAAATGTAGCATTATTTTTTAGAAAAGAACACAACATAAATTGTTTGTAAACGAGCAGTTGTACAGCATATTTTTCAAACATTTTGCTGTGCACAAAAATTCCAAGGACTTAAAAGCATAAATTTATTAAAAAAATTTTATCAATTCAAACGTCTTTTAAAACGGAACTCTTTTGCAAATTAATTATTTTCGTAACAATAATTTAGCAACAACAAAAGCTGTCAGCACTATAAAATAATTGTTTTTATATGGAAAAGATTGTTGGCTTATAACTGAACTTTGAGTTGGAAAAAAGCCAGCCACTTTAGAATCATTAAGTCAGAAAAAATATGTAAAAATTCATAATTTAGTTGTTGTTATGGCTGAATATTTGTTTGAATTTCTTATCCTTTTATTTTAAGTCGGTTAAGTCAGTTATCCTAAGAAATGTTGGCTAAAGGAACTCTGACGATCTGCATTAGCTCCAGTGAAATACGCATAGAAATTAGCTAAGAACCTTTCCCTGATTGATTTCAACTTCTTAAAACTGTTTAGGAAAAATAAATCATAATAAATCATAAATTATATTAAAGAATTCAAACAACATTGAAAATATTGTTCAATAATATGTTGGCTGCAATCAGGTCAATTTCATGTCTTTCTTCCACGTGTATTAAACTAAAGAAATTTTTGTTAAATTTATTTGAAAAAAAAAACTTAACTAAACTTATACGAAAATAACTAATTTTACGTTAAGCCAATGCTGAGTGCTGCTGCTTTTCAGTCTTATTTGTGTCTCAAGTCTGCAGTTTGATGATTAACCACTGTGACTGTGACACTATCATAAGTAGTTGGTTGCATACGACGGCAGTCTTAAATGGATATAGGTTTCTTAGTCTAGCGACTACTCTAATTTGTTTCTCGTGTATATTTGATTTTTTTTTTTATAATCAAAAGTATTTCATTATCCAACATATAGAATATTATTTAGGACCTTGTGGTGTATCCTATTGCGAGATATCATAAAACTTATTTATCTTATTTAAATCCTCTAAAATTACGTACTTTTTTGAAATTCCTGCTAGAAAAATTTAAAATTTTTATAAGTCGGGAATTTATAGATTTTAACCCGTTTGCAAAAGATAATCAAGATCTCATCAGATCTCCTCTAAAGACTTTCCTGATTAATTTTGAGAACCCGTCTCTATGTGCGTGTATGTGTGTGTGTGTTCTGAATATGTGACCCGCTTAACGGCTGAACTTTTTTATATTAAAAATAGTTGCATTCAAAAGAGATTTCTTGAACTTGGATTTCCTAAAAATTTTAACCGATTCGAAACGGTAAATTTTAAAATATCTTAAAGAGAAAAAAATAATTTTTCAAAGTGTTTTTTTTTTTTTATTAATATTCAAGTATCTCATCTTATCGAATCCACAAACTAAATATTAAGATTCATTTAATCCGTTCCTAAAACATCGTGAACGAAAATATTCCACAAAAGCTTTTCTTTAATCCGAAATTATGTATCTAATCGATTAGTGTTCTCGATTCTTTTATAGTAATCAAAAAAAAAAAGAGTTCCTTAACTTAGTTTTCCTGTGAACTTGAACCGGTTCGAACTGATATATATTTCAAGGGTTGTGCAAGGGGTTGTGACGCGTCTCAAATAGCCTCTCCGACCCAAATGTCAGCCTCGTCCTTCCAGCTGGTGCAGCCCGTTTCTACCAAAGAGGCTCTGGCGACTGAGACCGTGGCGGAATATCCATGTCAACACCTCATCTATAGTCGGAAATGACTACATAAATCGGATAATGGGACAGGTTTGGAAGCCTGCATACCCATAGCAGAAATACGAAAGGCAGCAGCCCTGCCACCAAACTTTGGAAGTTAAAGGCCGATAACCTATGACTTTCGAGATGTAAGATATTATCAACAACAATATATTTCAAGATGTTTGACAACTTTTCAATGGCTTCATCGATCGATTCCACAATCTAAACTGTTCTGTATATTTACACGAGATCCGGGTCAATATCGGTTAATCTACACGTGAGATATCGTGTACGAAAAAGTTAAATAGTTTGATTTATTTTGTAAACTCCCAAATTATATATCTGATCAATTAATGTCCTCCATATATTTATAGTTATTGGAAACTACATCAACTACCGTTTATCACTTGGGAATCGGTTGATTTGAAAATCAAAATTACGGAAAGTACCAGGGATGGATGGCCTTTAAGATCAACTGTTTATTATTATAATTTTTTATTTTTTATTTCAGCTCATTTGTCACATATCGCAGAAGCCAACTACACCTGCCCAGTCTTGGAATCTCGATCAGTCCGCTGCTTAAAGAGCACAAATACCTGCATATACAGTCTAACAGTTTGAAGTGAAATTGTGTAGTGGGTGGTCGGCAGTACAAAGAGAGCTCATTCTTTGGCCACTGCGTTATCATTTTCTGTCATTTTCATATAACAGAGAAAAACTCAAATGAAATATCCACAATTATTATCCTCTCCCCCTTCACCGATTTAGCCGGTTCCAGTAGAGCGCATCGCATAAATAGATGTTATCCCCTGACAAAAGCAAACCCTCCACTCACATTCCAGCTAATCTTTGAAAGTGACCGGCACATAAAATGTCTCCGGCTTGTCATATCTGAAAGATTTATTATTATTTATTATTAATGCATTCAAGGTGACATCATTCTGTCGGGATGTTATTTAAACAGGTCTCTCTGTAGTTTTCTTTAAATATCTTTTCCGTCTTGCCATATATTCTTGTTGTTGCTTCTTAAGTTAAATGTAAGTGTGCTTTCTCTTATCGGATTGCATTACACGTTTCTAGTTGGCATAGAACATAAGAAACGCTTCAATGCATTCAATTTTCTTTATGCCCTCTTTTATAACCAAATAATCTTGCACTAAGAGCGAACTAAAACACTGACAGGCTTTATATACATATTCATATACTATTGCACACACACACGCACATACACACAATTGTGCTCACTCTCATGCACACATGTGTAGGTGCACTTGTGTCAGTGTATTTGTTTAAGTGTTTGAACTACTTATGCAGAAACATCACGACATGACACTTTCAAGAATCTTCATCACAAATGCTCTCAGTTTATGTCGTGTCCTAATCCAAACTTATTTCCTTCCGTGAAAACTGTTGCAAGCAAATCACTGGTCCGTTACTGCTGCTACTGGTGTTGCTAATACTGGTGCTGCTGCTGCAACTGCTGCTGCTGCTGCTGGGGCAATAATAACAAAAAGAAATAACTTAAGAAAACGGAAATGAAGTTGAGTGGTAAAAACTGTTTCTTTCATTTATTTTATTTTATTTTTTTTAGTTTAATGCTGCCATTTTGAGTACAAAAGGGTTAAATAAAGTGTCATTGTGTTTTTGTTTCCTTCTCTGATGATACTCAACATGCAGATTATTATTCAAATTGGTTAATTTTTTTAGATTTCCTTTGAAATAAAGAACATTTTTTAAAGGACTATTTTAGAGGTTTTTAAATAGGTTTTTATTTATTATTTTACACATTTGAGTTGAGGTATATATTGAGGAATATATTATTAATTACACGCCGATTTTAATGCAAGCGGCTTGTTATGATTCTTAACCTATAAATCATATGGTATATCGAGCCATAACTGGCCGGCAAAAAGCTCAAGAGATATGCCGTTCGACAATCGTATGTTTTATTTACGATAATTTGGATCATGTGGCAAAGGATTAAAATAGTGTCGGCTACCTTTATGGATATATAACAAGAAAATCATTTTGCTCAAGTGCATTTTCCCTTGAAGTTGTTTAATTTCTTGACAAGTTTTCCAAACCACGAAGTGCAGGTTAAAACAATATTCTCTTTTTCAATTTGCCTAAAAATTGTGTCAAGAATTGCAACGATGTCGATAAAATATTTCAACAAACCGGCCATGAGTCTTAATATTTTGAAAAGGAATAAAAATTATTTTATTACGTCTCATAAATCGTGGCTTCTGATGTCCACCAATCCACAATTCTTTTGTGATTAAACGCATGTCAATGTCACATAAACATTCACTGATGATAAGAAGGCAATTCAACTGTACGAATATTTACTGTTGAGAAAATTTCCAATTCATAAAACATAACGAAAAGCGCATAAAATTTCTTTATCTGCATTGTAAAACACAAACTGCATGCGTATTTTGTCTAGAAGGAAATAACACGTCTTCTCATTGTTTTATATAAATTTCAATCAGCTTTTTATATCGTCCTTTAAATCAACCAAAAAATAATAATTTTCATGTTATTTTTCGTCAGTTCATTCGCTTTTTTTTCTTTATTTATTCTTTCATTATTATTATTAAAAACATGTCCCCGTTACACACACAATCAATTTAATATTAAAATTCATCTGCAATTTATCAATTATTTATTGCAATAATTTTTGTTCTTGTTTCTCATTCACAACCAAAAAAAAAAATACAAAAATACAAATACAAAGCGGCAACAGCGAGTTGCAATAACTTCAATGACAAAATATATTTTGTGTGTTGGATGTGTTAATGAACGATGTTGGAGTTGTATTAAAATGAAATGAGAAGGAAATAAAATAACTTATAAAAATGTTAAACGGACGTTTCAAAAGTGTGACAAAGAAAAAGTTTTACTTTGAAGATATTTTGTCGGATTAAACAAAACTTCTCTGCCCATCCTCGTTATTGTTTATTTATTTGCACAGCAAAAGGGTGTGCAGTGAAAGTAAAGAGGTTTTTATTTTTATTATTATTTTTTCTCTTGTTTAAAACACATTTGGGAATCTGGATACTTAATGTACCAGCACTTAAAATACATGCATAAATAATAAATGCATGCACATACATATAATACAGCCAGAGATACATATATAAAATACCAATACATACTCAACATCTGACACGTACAACAGTGGACACAGATAAATGCACTTGCCCTGCAAACTTTTTTCCATCTTAATTGAAGCTGTTGATATAATCTATTTCATATCGGTTAAGAGTTAAACATGAGCCTTTTCGATCTGCATGAAATTTGGTCAGAAACTCTATTTCATTCCAGGGGCTAACTTTTACCACCTGTCTCACGATGCCACTCGATATCGTTCTGTCGGAAAAATACACATAAACAAAAATAAAATTTTAGATTTGGTTTTTTTTTTAAATATATTTTATCTATAGAACGATATCGAGTAGCTTCGTGGCACAGGAAGTTAAAAAATGTAAGTTGCCATAAAATTTCCGAATTTGCCGAATTTGTTTGGTACAAAATGTTCGCTGGGGGCTTTTGATGTGCACGAATTTGCATGTACTGGAAAGAATTGCTTTTTTTTTTACAAATTATATGTTTAACAAATTATTCAATACAACTGTGATCATCAAGATAAAAAAGTAATTTTATGCTGTTTTTATATACAGTCACTGTTATGTGCTGTAAATAAAATATATAAATGAATACATACAAACATGTGTACCAGGGTATTCCATCGGATTTAATATTACCCGATTAACTGTTCGATTAATTTAAGACTATCTGCTTTTGATTAAGTGTTAAGTCGCCTACAATTGATCGCTTAAGTGATCAAAAGTTTAAAGAAAATTTTGTGTTATTTATTTTTAATTAATTGTTTCATCTCATATACAAGAGAAATATGCAAACTTTAAAACCGTTAGATGTGCTTAAGATTCAGATCGTCTAGTTGATAATTTTGTTGTTGCTTAATAATTTAATAAAATCTTCTAATTAAGGGTTGGCAAATTTGAGGTTAGAAAGTCAATTGGTTTTGACACACAAACTTTTTTTTTAAATTATGTTTTATTATTACCAACTTAAAGTAAAAATATGGGAGTTAAGAATGAAATATATTGTCGCACAATAGCCTTCTTCTAGCACGTGAACCACTCTTGTGAAGAAAGCAACAAAACACGTTCGCGCAGGCCTGTGATATCTTGCTTCTTAGGGAGCATCAAAATTTTGTTTTCTAGAAGACATGCCGTGTGTGATTCATATCGGATGCTCTGATATAATATCGATTTCTTTTCTAGAAAATAATGCAACATTTTTCACACCTTTTAACAGAAAATGGCAACATTTTGCCATTTCAAAATAAGGAATTTGTTAGAAATGAATCCAATATTCCTCACGAAAAATAATTACTGTTTTAAAACGTTTTCCAAACCGCCACTTTTTAGAAATTAAGTGAAAAAATGTTACATGTTTTTTAGAAAAGAAAACGCCACATGTCCTACCAGTCAAAAGGGTATCTCTGGCAGTTAACTTCCTATCAACTGTGGTGCTGTGGGGGATTCTTAAGAGATACGATGAAAGAAACCACAAAAAACTGGCCCTCAAAAACGATTTAAAAATAGACGATATCGATATGAGAAATCCAAAATATCACCGATAAACTGCAGTGTCTTTTTGGCGTATTATGGCGTCTTTTTCTCTCGGCAGCTTTTTTCTAAGATCTTGAAGATGTACGGAGTCTTAAAACTGAAATTCCTATTCATAACATTAATTATAATTTATTTGTTATTGATTCAAAATTTTTGTAGTAGGAATCCTACATATGCAATACATTGCACTGGAACTGGGATAGGACCGGTGAAAATATTTGTTGCAGGTACCGACGAAGGAGGGTGTTGTATTTTGCTCTTTTGGTACATGGGGGTGTTAATTGGTGTCGGTAATGGACCATTTTCAATTCCTTCATCTTTGAGACAAGCCAATAACAATTATCACAATCTGGTACTATTACAGATCAGAAAAAATCCATTCTATATTCATTCCTGACTGCGGAGTCAAACTCAAAATCGAAGGCATTGTGTTCTACTACTTCAGCCAACAGCACCCATACCAAATTTTCATTAAAAAGTGCAGCAAAATGCACCATCCATTTCTTGAAAAGAAGACATTCTTAGACTAATTTAAAAAGATCCAGGTCAATTATCGGATTAATACAATAATTAAAAAAGAGTCGATTAAACTACCAACCCTGACGAGTGTACATATCATTTTTATATTGTTTATAAATTTATTTTTATTTTTTGTTTGTTTTAAGCTCAAATGATTTGTGAAAAACAGTGCAAAGAGTTTTTGTTTTTATTGCTCTGCGTGTTCCCTTTTTGTGTGCCTGAATAAGAAGAACAAAAACCAAAAATGCATTAATAATCATGGGCGGATTGCAAAAATTTGCCACAGCAAATGCTTAAAAGTAATAAAGATTACATTTCATACAAAGAAACAAACTGACTGGCTGACTAACTGACTGACAATACGGTTTATTTCATTATGTTAACAGCATGGCGCTGCTTTATAATTTTACTCTTTATTTTTGACAAAGTGAAGAGTTATAAATGCGTGTGTTGTAGAGCAGCATGAATTGGATCCACTAAAGAGAATATAATGAGAGACTATAAGTTGATTGGAGATGCATGTTTATGTCATACAATAATTATTTTATGTTTCTGAAGAACAGAATATAATTGTTATAAAAATAACTGCGATCATATTAGCCAAAATAAAATCATAACAGAAATAAGTTAACAACCCCTTAAATCGCTTTGATTTTTGCAAAATTATCGACTTGGGAAAAAGAGCACTACTGATATATTTTATTTTTTTATTTTTTCTTCTGCATTTTTAGGCTAATTTTCTTTAACACTTCCCTTTATATATACAAGGGCAACACTGTTTCTCTTACTTAATTCCAACCAGTGCCTCGTTTCTGTAACTGATGTGAGAAGTCCTCGCATGGAAAAAATCATCGTCACTCTGTGAAACACAGGATGAGTCAGAATATATTTCTTAATGCACTTATAATTTTGTTAGGCTTTTATAACAACGAACATATCACTCTATGGATCAACCTTTAATAAAGAGCATGACGAAGATAATTATTTTCGATGCGAGAAATTCTCACGTCAGTTGCAGAAACGAGGCACTGATATCACAAATGGGTACTGCAAAGGCAAGTAGAGTTGAATCACGCCATAGAATCAACTACTTTTCTTGGAAAGCATTCATTCTTATTGGAATGTTCTGGAGACTGATACACACCAGAGAACGAAATAGTGTGCTTTTTTAGTCTTTGTGTACACAAGTTTCCAACAACGACATCGAAAAAAAGGCATTAAAAAATGTATACATGCCACACTTTATACACAAATACATCCTGTGTGTACAGGACTGTGCATTGAAGACATTGAAAACATTGAATTCACTTTATGTCCGTATACACATTTGCGGTGATGATAACATTATATATGTTATTGTATCCTCATAAAATTAACGGATGTGTGCGTAGCAGAGAATAATAGTTTTTGCGTCTTCAAAAAATTTGTGTGTGTGTGTGCGCAGTAGAAAGAAATAACCCTCTACCATTCGTGTGTTTGTGTGCAAAAACACTCTGCCGGAATTTGAGCTAACCATAAGGTAACTTATGGTTGATTATGCGTTAGCTCACAAAATCCCATCAGGGCATTTACACGAGATGTACACAAGTACAGGCCGAAGGTGTACACACCGAAAGAAAGGCAATGTCTTCAATGTATTGAGGGTGTACATTGTACAGCGGGTGTACATTAAATTTTCTTGTATACTAATGCTTTCTCTGATACGCACTCAAATGATACCCATACTGATTAGAGCTGTGCCGAACTTCATCAAACGCTCTCAAACTAGAGCTGTACCGAACTTCATCAAACGCTCGTTTTTGACAACAACCTCTAATCGAACCCATGTAATAAAACAAATTTAATTAGAAGTTGTTGTCAAAAACAAGCGTTTGATGAGAGCGTTTGGTGAAGTTTCTCAAACGCTCGTTTTTGACAGAAAGCTCTAATCAAAACCATGTAATTTAAATGGGTTTGACTAGAGGTTGTTGTCAAAAACGAGCGTTTGAGAGCGTTTGATGAAGTTCGGCACAGCTCTAATACTGATGTAGTCATAACACTCATACTTCACAACATGTATGATGTTGGTTATTGAAACCCCTTTGTACTACATATTCATTGACGATATAAAAGAAGTATGAATATTTCAAATACTCAACATGGTTCGTATTTGCTTGTAAACGACTTGGATATGTTAAGTCATATGAAAGGATCATGAGTATTTTCCTTGTACTAATCAATAATTAATGGATCAAACAAGTTCGACTCATAAATCCGTTCTTTGCAAGTATGATGATGCATTGCAACTCAGACTTATTCAGCAGATAGGCTTTATTCTGATGATTCATACTTATAAGCTAAAAATTTCATGAATGATTTTATGCTACCAAAAACACTAGTTACGGCTGATATCTGATTCCAACACAATGATATGCAGCATTACGTATACGCTACGTAGAACACCATCCATAATGCGTAGCGTGCAGTGTAACAGTTATCAATTATTTGCGTAGACATCAATAATATGAGATTTCATTTCATTTCACTTTTCATTCATCCCTGAATGATTTTCTTTTCATCTTTTCGTCAATTCTATGCATGAAGCGTTTATCGTACGGCAATTAATTTTCCATCGATGCCGATAAGATGTTTTAAGTATTTTTTATTTTATTTTATTTTTCCTGTATTTAACTTTTGCCAATTTGCAAAAAACCACAACAAGTCGAAAAAAACACAAATAAATTGACTCACTTTTTTTGGAAATATTCATTCAATTATTTTCATTTTATTTTATTTTATTATTAAAAGATATCCTTTGGCTTTACATCATTTTACATATCAAATTGTTCGAACAAAGAAAGTTTTGTAGTCTTTTATTATTTTAATTTTAATTTCAGTCGAAAACAGTTTTTGTTCATGCTGTGACTGTGAAAAGATTCATTTAGCTAGAAATGGAACAACAAAAAACCGAGCGTATGTGAAAAAAAGGATATTATTTGGTTAATGAAAGGATACATTTTAATTGTAATAAAAAAAAAAACATTAAATTGATTGTTTTAACGAAACAAAAAAACAACAACATTTTGTATATAAATAAATTAATTTCAAAATTAAAAACATATCCTTGAGCGAAGTAAGATAACATGATTTATTATTGAAGTTTCGTACATTAAATGTAAATTTAAATCTGTTCAAAAACATGAAAACTAAAAGTGTTGCCAAGTCTCTCGTCGGCAGTAAAAATTTGTGTGTTCTCATCACAGTTATCGCTCATCCATCGAATTCGAAATTTCGTCTTCCATTTCGTTAGTCGGCAACTTTTTTATGAGACTTTTTTGAAGTCTTGTAATCTTGTGATTACAACGGGTCGTTGAATAGAAATACTTTTGGAAGAGCATTAACCAAATTGGTTTTGCAATAAATCGATTATTAAGGCAAGTTGTGTCATCTTGTTGGAGCCAAGTTTCTATGATATTTACAATGCTATTCGCCGAAGCGAAAGATATAACGATTTGTGATACCGCTAACGTTACATTTCTTTGTCCGGTTTAAGATTTCGGATTGAGAGCAGTAAAACTAGTGCGAATATGATCTATAATTTTCCAAATTGACTGCTCTTTAGGCCAATTATGTTGAATGTAACATGAACAGATTTATTTTTATGAGCTTCACTTGTATGTTTCATCGTTTGTTTGCATGTGGCCTAATTTTTTCTGTATTGTACTTCCAAGCGTATACTTAATATTGTGAAAAATGTTACTCATACGTCACTTTGTACTTGTAATGAATTTGTTGGTGTAGTTAATATGTAATTATTTTTACACGCTTTTAAAGCACAATAAACTACCCGGTAAAAAAGGACTTTCCAAGGAAGTCAATGAGATCCTAAGCTTATGATCCGTAAGTAGTAAATAATTATGATCGTCAGGCTTTTTATTGTAGAGTTATGCATAGAATAATATATTGATTAGTATAACGAACCAATAAAATTTTAAATGCGTTAAGAAATATATTCTGACTCATCCTGTTTTACACAGAGTGACGACAATTTTTTCGATGCGAGAATTTCTCACTTCAGTTACAGAGACGAGGCACTGGATGTTGATTAAATCTGATTTTTGTACCGCGTTTCTAGTGTATTTTTAAACTGATTAGGAGGAGTCTCCTACTGCAAATTGTGTGGAGGTGCCAAACATAATTTTTTAAATATTAAATTAACTGAAGATCTCCTCTAATTAACACCGATTTAACAAATAATTATTAATAATTATAAAAAACTAATTTTTTCACATATTGTCATTGTACTATTATAATATGAAATTTATTCGTTGGGTGGTTGATCAATGTCTATATGCATTTCATTGGCGCTTCTTACCAAATCGTCAGTAGACTTCAACCACAGTTTTGCAAAGTTTCAAACTTCTCAACTTATTAAAAGACTTCCAAAAACCATCTGAGAATTAAGAATTAAGAAGCGCCAATGAAATGCATATAGACATTATGTTGGGTGCTTAACCACCCAACAAATAAATTTCATATTATATTAATAATTATAATTATTAACAATTTATGTTTATCAATTTATTTTATAAAAATAGCAAAAAGAGTAGCTTTTTGTTTAGTTTGTTTTAAAACTTCATTATGAATCGGCTTACACCAAACCAACGCGTGCAAATTGTTGAAATTTTCAATTAAAAAAGCTCATCCAATCAAAATTTCATTTTCCGATGAAGCAGAATTGGCCCATATATCCTCCAAAACGATAATGGCCACATGATAGATATCATATTTAAACATTAATTTCATAATATTTTCTTTTAAATAAAGCCTGTTTCATTGATATTAAATATATATTTCCTTGTTTTGTTATGATTTAAACTTGTGTCACTCTCTAAAAAACACCCATTAAACAATAATATTTTTTATAAATAAAAAAATATACTTTTATAAATAAAAACCTCTTGCAAATAAAATAATTTCTTAATCAATTATCTGGGGGCAAATTACGGCATTCGATACGATTCGAAATTTCAAAATATTTCCATATAAACTCTATGGAAATATTTCGTAATTTCGTTCGATAACGAGTGCTGTAATATGCCCCCTGGATATAATTAATGATCGCTTTCTGATAAGCCGGAAACACACACTCATTGAAACTTGGGAAGCAAAGAAAAAGTACTTTCCCAAAAACGACTTTCAATTGTTTCACTGGGATGTTAAATCGTCATCGAATAATTTTTTAATATCAAAGGCGAAATTTTGCAGTTTGTTCAAAATACATTTGCAATATTGGGGTCAGTACCATATTATGTTTCCTTTTCCCTTTCAAGATTTAGCTCTAAGCCAGCAAAAGAAAATTAAGTTATAAGAAATTTATATGCATAAAGAAGGCTTTTTACTAGGATTTCTCAAGAATTTTGATAGAGCTTAATTTGCCTTGCGGTAGCCCTGGAAGGATGGCACTCTTCGCTATTGCACTATTACGAAGAAAAAAAGGAAACACCATCAACATCATCATTACCAACACCAGCAGCATAAAAACAACGTTAACAAAACTCATATAAAACAAACATTTGCTAATGAAGACTAGAACAATGGAAGCATAAACGAGTATCAATTTAATACCAAATTTATTTTTATTTCTATAAACAACCACAACCCAACTAAACCAAGCAAATACATCCAGCTGGAAAATCATATGGCCAAAGAACACAAAGTTTAACTAACTGTCTGGCTCACACACCGTCGAACAATAGACCAAAATAAAAAAAGATAAATGAAAACAACTGCATCGACATGAAAAAAAATTAAATAAAATAAAGATATTAAACAGATATATAAAATTAAATATGTTTACCCAAATAAAGTCGTCATACCTTTCACCGCACCATCAGCAACTCACACTTCCAATCTGCCGTATTTCAAATACAATAAAAAAATATTATTATCATGGAAGAGGAAATAATTCCAAGTTTTATATAATTTGTAATTTAGTTTTAATGTTCGCATATAAAATAAACGAATATTTTCGTTCAACAAATTAACAAACAAATAGTTGGGCCCTGCAAATACAAAAACAAAAAATAATCGTACAAGTTTACTGTTGTTGCTTTCGTTAATAACCGAATAAGTTGTAAAAGGAAACAACATACAAAAGGATGTTAAATGGCTATAATTATACTGAATATTAAAATGATACGAGAGTACGTAAAAAGAATATGAGAAGTATTTAATAATTATAATTAGCTAAAATATTTTCAGTACAATTTCTTTTTTAAGTTTAATTTTGTATAATTGGCAATGACTTCTACTCATGCAACGCACTCTGATGGGCCCATGATGAAATTATGATACGGTGGCATCGGTATTGCGTTTGTATATGTGAGAGTGCTTAGCAATTGTGCATGTGTGCTGCATTTCAATGGGTTTTGTTACTATAATTTTTCGACGTGGACCATGACTTAACACAAGTAGGAGTTGCTTTGATTTTTGTATTGGATGGGGCTATGGAAATGAGAGTGTAGCATTCGAGAGAGAAAAAAGAAAGAAAGAGAAAGAGAGATAAAGGACGAGTTTGTAATAGTCATTTTAATTATTCGTTTATATCGCCAGCGATTTAAATTGTTACTGCTGAGTACCCAGCAGAATCGGGAACTCAGTGGAAAAGTATATCTTAACTTTGTGTGGTCTGAGAAGAGAGATAAAGAGCTTCTCACTTATATTCACAAAATAAAAATACTCAATCGGTTGATTTTTCGCTACATACAGCGTTGCCAGCTTTTTAATTTCTAAAAGCAAAATAGCACTGAGTCATAAGTATTTAATTTAATCACAAAAAAAAACTTGAATGTTTTAAAAAGCAAAATACATAAACTTTAAAATATAGAAGAAAAAGAATTAATTAAATCAGAGCGAGCAGGAGAAAATTCACAACAATTTAATAATCCAAAATACGCCGCACAATATAAAAATTAAGCTTTCGGAAGCCACTACGTTTCCATCATCAGTGTTAAATTTTAGAAGAGAATCGGAAAGAGTTTGTCAAAGTAAACTTTTGCTGTGAAAATTATATTTTAAGTAACTTGATTCTGTGTGATAATAGTTCTTTTTTATAGCTCTACAAATTTCATATGATTTTTTAATAAAAAATTCAGTTTTGAATTTCGTTCTCAGTGCTACTGCCAGGACCAAAAAAAAGCATCAAAAGTAACTTTGAAAAGCACTAAAAACTGTGAGCAAAGCACCGAGTTGGCAACGCTGATTATATATTTACTTTGCTTTTGCTAATATATAATTCCAGATAATAGAACTAAATAATAATTTGAGATGGACAATGAAATTTATGTAAAACTTTGTTCAACTATTATATTTTAGAAAAGGTTGCTGTTGGCAGAAGTAGTAAAACACAAGACTGCAATGCTTTAGGTCCCGAGTTCGACTTCGCACTCAGTGATGAATAAGATGTCGAATTTGCCTGATCTTCATTAGCGCCGGATTGTGTTAATTGTTGTTGGCTTGTCTAAATGATGGAGGCATAGCATTGACCGCTGAACATAACAAACAGCGAATAACGCCGTCATGTACTAAAATACTGGAATGCACCGCCCTTCTTCTTCGGTACCTGCAGCGAAAATATTCACCGGCCAGTTAAATTAATAAAAATATTGACAACGAAATTCTCTGACTTTTATCTCACCGCCTTTCAAAGTTCCAGCGCAATGCAGTGCATATGTAGGGGTCATCCCCTGAAGCCCCTGGTCTTACTCATAAAAAAAGTTGTATATAAGACTGTGTAAAATCGTTGAACTCAATATATGACTGCTAATCTGTTACTCAGATGCGTCAAGTCATATATTAAATTCCCTTATTCAATTCTCATCTAACAATTTCTATTCATTTCTTTTATTTTACAAAAAAAAAAAAAAAAAAAAAAAAAAAAAAAAAAAAAACATCAAGGAAATAAATATTGTTATTTGGTTTTGAATCCATTTTAATAGCACCGTGATTAGTTTTTCCGATTGATGAAAAAATTACAATTAAAACTTTTAATAAAAATTGCTCTTGGCCAACAAAGAATTTATTTTTGTTTTCAGTTTTAATTGCTTGTATTGTTTATATTATTTGTTGTTGGTGTTATTGTGTTATTTCTATAACTATGCTCGTGTGTAATATGCGAGAGTGTTAGTGTGCGGATGTGTTGCTATGTAGTGGTGTGTGAGTGCGTGCTAGTTTATGTGAATATTTTTGTGCACATTAACCACGTTGTTATGGTGCATGTTATTAGTGCGGTCAAGTCCATGTGCAATACGGCGTATGAGTAATTTTAAAATTGTATAAACGATTACACAGATTTGCGTTTGTATGCGAGAACGTGTGCATGGATGCTGGTATATGTAAATTAGCTGAAATAATATTTATCATATATGCCGCCATATATTATCAGCCTTTCACTCCATTTTTAGGCAACATTTTGTGTTTATATACCCGGTTGGAAAAATATTCATAATTAATAAATAGTCGCAGTAATACTCGGGCTTGTTTTCCCTTTTAGATCGTATATAAAAATGACTTGGGAAGTTGAAAACATTCGTTTCTTTTTTAAATAGGAAAAAGGCATGTCTACAAGAGTCAAACCGATTGAAGATTGTATCACTTTAAAAATTAGCCGCCTTAACTGACATAACCTATTTTTCCTAAAATTCAGATTAAACTATTTTTTGGGATATACGTTTATTTATACTGGATCACTCTTTTTTATTAAAGAGAGATATTTCAAAATTAATTCGGAGCAGCCATTTTCAGGAACTGTTAATCCCGACATTTTACGACTGCAGCAAAAGCATTTTTATTATATTTCCCACAGGGTTCATTTATAAAAGTGAGTTTGTGAAACTTGTCAGTGTATAAACTAATTTAAATTGTTTAACAGTTAATAGGAATTTAATTGAAAGATACGATACGAATCAACAACATTTACCTAAATGCATTTCTTTTCAAACAATTTTATTGAATTGATATTGAGGATGCGAGTAATTTCAACACAATTTAAGTTCGTGTTAAATAAACATTTTGATTATATTTATAAATATATTTTACTGTAAAACAATAATCAAAATAATATTGTTTAAAGTGGCATTTTGGTGGTGAAATATGTGGGTCGAAAAATTTTGTGCTGCAATTTTAATTACACTGTAAATAATTAATAATAATTCGATAGAGTTCTTACGAAAAATGCTAAATTTTGTTAATATATTTTTTTTTTTAATTTCTTATTAAAAACTTATATCAAATTAGTAGTTGCATAAAGAAGAATTATTACCACACAGAATCCAGTTATTTAACACATCCTTTTCACAGGAACAGTTAACTTTCTCAAACCCGTTTCGATGCACTTTTTAAATTTAAATTCATAACAATTAGTAAATGCACATAAACACTGATGATGGGAACGTAGTGGCTTCCGAAAGTTAGATTTTTCTATTGTGCTGCGTATTTTAGATAAATAAATTGTTGTTAATTTTCTCTTGTACGATCCGTTTTAATTAATTCTTTTGCCTCTATCGTGAAAAAAAACAATCATCATCTGTAATTTTTTTAAAAATTTTGTTGGTTTGTTTTGTTTTTAATTATTAAGTATTGAAAACAATTGTACATTTGAGGTGAAAGATGTTCTCAGTTTTAATGAGCCCTGTCAGGCTGTGTGACTCTTCGCCGTATGTGTCCTGTTTCTACTCCTAGAGAAGCATGTGAAAGTAGTGATTTAAAACAGTAAGAAAATATTTGCAGAGTGGCAGTGAAAGTTGGCTCTACCACCTCAGGATTCTCAACTATTTTATTTTCAGATTTCTAAACAAAATAAATCGGTTGATAAATTCAGAAACAACTGTTGTATTTTACAGTTCTTTAGCCATGATAACTATTTGTTATTTTAAGAATAACAATTTAATACTAATTATGTAATAATAGGTCTGTTTGTTTACGTAATATTTTGTAACAAATTGTGTAAAATGTTACTGGATGTCGTTCGTTTACTTTCTCCAGCAAGAAAATTTATTTAAATTGAGAGAAAGAGAGTTAGAAAATTTACATTTGAATAACTAAGAACTTGCAAAATCTTACTGGAAAAATTTTGTTCAGTAAAATTTTGCAAGATAGAACAGATATTTTGACTGCTTCTTCTTACCAATTAAAAAGTGAACAAAAAAGTTTTATATGTGAAATATTTTGCAAAAAGTTTTCAAATTGGGTTTTTGGTCAAAATATGTATGTATGTATTTATGTATTTGCACTAGAAACCACAAAAACTTGAATTGAAGTTATAAAAATTTTTTTATTTATTGAAAACTTTATTTTTAAAACATATGAACATTCTTTTGAATTAGCATTTCTCATCAGCTGTTCAGCGAAATAACTGGCACAATCTTGCAAAATGCTGTTCGCGTACTTTTTTGCAAATTTTTATAATTGAGAGCAATTGAGAGTAAATTTGGTTATTTTCTCTATCACGAAGCTGCTGGATAAATATTGCTGGAAAAGTAAACAAACAGACCTAATATTGTTGATATGCCGAGTATCTACATATGTATCATTTCTGTTTTAAAATGTTTCCAATATAAACAAATTTTATTAATAATAAAGAATTAATTTAAATTGTTATTTCAAAATATATTTTTTTTAGTTATTTTGGCTATTGAAATTTGGCCTGTGCTTGCTGTAGGGTATTTTTTATAAAGTGATACAACTTTTAGTTGGCATCACTGCTCTATTTGATCATCTATTTAACAGCTGATAGTTGCTTTTTGTTTAGTTTGCTTTGTCATTTCATTTAAGATCGCTTTACACCAGAGCAACGCGTGAAAATTGTGGAAATTTTTAATCAAATTAATGGTGCTGTTCGTCAAACTTATCGTGCACTTCGTCCATTCAAAATTTTATTTGCCGATGAAGCCCATTTTTGCTTGAATGGGTACGTAAATAAACAGAATTGTCGCATTTGGAGCGAGGAGAATCCACAAGCTTTTGTCAAAACACCAGTACATCCACAGAAAATTACTGTTTGGTGCGCTTTATGGGCTGGGGGAGTCATTGGCCCATATGTCTTCAAAAACGATGATGGTCAGAATGTTACTGTTTGTGAAAATTGGTGTTCCAGATCAAGCCTTGTACGCGCCAGCCGTGGAGGCCACGTGGCAGAAATCATATTTAAACATTAATGTCATAAAACTTTCTATACAATAAAGATCGTTTCCTTGATATCAAAAATACATCATTACATTTTATTATGATTTAAACTTGTATCACTCTATAAAAAACACCCTTTATTAAGAATGAACCAGTACAATTGATTAGGTAACGAGTATGTGTTTTTAATGGGATTATAATTGAAATTGTAATCAGAAATACGCCACATCAGTTGGTACTTTTTTTATACTGACAAATAGAACACAAATTGTGGACTCTATAAACACCACAAGTGTCACTTTCTAATGACATGGGGACACTTGCTCCCAAGCCGACTGTAAGGTTAAATAATTAATTTTGATTATATGACTCGTAAATAGAAAATAATGCGCTTTGAGTTTTTTTTTAAGATTTAAGAACAAGTGTTCTTTCAACAGGCGCTACAATTTTTTCATCAGCTCGTGCGAGTATTTTTTTCGCGACAAGTTATTAAGCCGCCTTGCCAAATGCGACAATAATTTTTTTGTAGCTGCACTATTAAAAACTTAAGTTTTAAACAAAGAATTCTGAAATATAAAAATACCAGCCAACAATTGTTGTTTAATATAAATTTAAACAACAATTTGTACTCGTAAATCGATAACACATATTTAATAGCACACCTGGCAACAGACTGCAGCGTATTGCGTTTCTGAGTAACAGCAGTACAAAATAAATATTATTGAGAAACTATTAACATCAATTATTTGCATGATTGAAGCTCTAAAATATTGAATGTTGTCTTATGAACTGAACATCAGTTGCTTTAATTGCTTAAGCGATTGTTTGCCAAAATTCAAATTATGAAATTAATTCCAGCACACGAAAATTTTAATTGAACGTTGAAAGTCCAAATATCGGTGGTTAAAGTCGTTCAAGCAAAATTTAATGCACTCAACGTATCCAAAATATTTACATACTTTTAGAAATTGCAAATAAATTATTAATAAAATAAAATTGCGTATCATTTAGAATTATTTGTTGTCGTATTAGGACAATTATGTTTTGAAAATTAAATCCATTTAGTGGTCGGTTAATCTAAGCAAATTCGAATGTGTTTGAATAAAAATCGTGCAACATTTAAGTTTGATTAGAAATCATATTTGAGGAGGCACGCTGGCCTTCAACAAACTATAGCAGAGAGTGAAGCGGCAAATATCAATTCTTATATTTATTCGGAATAAGACGTGAACAGTATTGCGATTTAAAGTATCTACTGGATTTATTTAAGCAAACAACAAATCAATGCTTTGATTGAAAATGATTCTGAGCAAAGACCCATTCTGCTCCTCAGAAGGCCCTTGGAGCTTGGGAAGACTCTTAAAATAACTGAATGATTAGGTGGTTTGAATTAAATTAAATTAGTAGCGTGTTGAAGGTCATGCCTGCGCTTAAAAGCCTGTAAATTTGGACCGATTCGAATCGGTTGATATTAAGAGATCTCAATTGGTTTTATTTTTTCGATAACTTTTCAACGACTTCTTTAATTAATTCCACAAACCGGCCCAAAATAGGTTTATCAAAAGAAATTTTAAAAACTTGTTTGTTTTAAATCTGGAGTTATACATCAGTGTTTTCGGTTCTTTTATAGAACCGCTTATCTTGCGGGAATCGGTTTTTTCATGAGATTCTGAATATACAGTTCAAGCCAGCTTTATAGCTTATCTGAAATACAGAAACAAAAACTTACAATTATTTTAAATAATAATATTGCTGAGATAAGCGTTATTCAGACTCAAGTTCAGACCGTCGATTTAAAAGTACTTTTTAGTTTCCATTAAATTCGATTATTCATTACGAGTGAAATATTTTGGAGGTAATTTCG